>OZ038394.1:46855754-47345653 GCA_964036045.1 Eutreptiella sp. 'Long Island Sound 2002'
AGAAACGGCCCAAAAAGGCGCCAAAAAGCCCCAAAAACTGCGCAATGTGCACCAGCACCCCAAAACCAAGAACGGGCCGTATCTTGGGCTACGTGGCCCAAAAACGAATTCCGAGGGCACCTAGTCCACCCGCAACCCCCCACTTTTTATGGTTTCCAAGCCTCAGAATCGCCCAACGAGACGCGTAGACCCCGGTACTAGTGGTCACTTGGTGCAGCTGGAGGGCCGGCCAGCCCACGCACGGTGGGGGCCACCGGTGGGTCCACCAGGGTCCCAGGGTCGAAAAAAATGTTTTTTTCCAAAGTTGTTCCTAGACCACTTGGGATGCTCAAACAAGTGTTTTTAGGCCGTTTTGAGCCCTTGGTGGCGCGTTTTGGGCCATGGAAAATCCCAAAATGCCTTGAAAATGGGCCGTTTTGGGACCAACAATGGGGCAAAAATGGGTCAAAAACGCGTTTTTCCAAAAGTGATCTTGGACCATTTATGATGCTCAAACAAGTGGTTTTAGCCTATTTTGAGCCCGTGGCGACGGGTTTTGGCTCATGGAAAATCCCAAAATGCCTTGAAAAAGGGCCATTTTGGGACCAAAAATGGGTCAAAAATGGGTCAAAAAGGCGTTTTCCCAAAAGTGGTCTCGGACCATTTGGGATGCTCAAACATGTGTTTTTAGCCCGTTTTGAGCCCGTTTTGACCGAGTTTAGCCCCTTCCACCACATGTATGCACCACTTTGTGCCCTTCGCACGTACCTTAGAGCCGTGTGGTGGAGCCACCTAGAGTTGGGAGAGGGGTGTAGATTGGAGGATATATATATATATATATATATATATATATATATATATATATATATATATATATATATATATATATAAGGTACGTGCGAAGGGTACAACTTGGTGCATACACGTAGCGGAAGGGACCAAACTCGATCAAAACGGGCTCAAAATGGGCTCAATTCACTTGTTTGTGCACCCCCAATGGTCCAAGATCACTTTTGGAAAAATGTGTTTTTGACCAATTTTTCACCCTTTTTTGCTCCCAAAACGGCCCCTTTTCAAGGAACATTGGGATTTCCATGGGCCAAAACCCATCCAAATGGGCTCAAAATGGGGTAAAAAAACTTGTCCGAGCATCCCAAGTGGTCCAGGATCACTTTGGAAAAATGCGTTTTTGACCCATTTTTGACCCACTTTTGGTCCCAAAACGGCCCACTTTCAAGGCATTTCGGGATTTTCGATGGGCCAAAACACATCACCACGGGCTCAAAATGGGCTAAAAATACTTGTTTGAGCATCCCAAATGGTCCAGGATCACTTTTGGAAAAACGCGTTTTTGACCCATTTTGGCCCCATTTTTTGTCCCAAAACGGCCCATTTTCAAGGCATTTTGCGATTTTCCGTGGCCCAAAACACTTCACCACGCGCCACCACGGGCTCAAAACGGGCTAAAAACACTTGTTTGAGCATCCCAAGTGGTCTAGGAACAACTTTGGAAAAAATCATTTTTTTCGCCCCGGGGGACCCTGCTCGACCCACCGTTGGCCCCCGCCGTGCGCGGGCCGGGCTGCCCTCCGGCTCCACCAAGTGACCACTGGTACGGGGGTCTAGGTGGCTTGTTGGGCGAGTCTAAGGCTTGGAAACCACTAAAAACGGGGGGTTGCGGGTGGACTAGGTGCCCTCGGAATTCGGATTTGAGCCACGTAGCCCAAGATACGGCTTGTTCTTGGTTTCGGGGTGTTGGTGCACATTGCGCAGATTTTGGGGCTTTTTGGCGCCTTTTTGGGCCGTTTCTCGGACATATCGTGGAGTTAGGGGGCAACAACGAGCTCTTGGTCACGGTGAAGTCAAGCCGCGTGTGGAGTGTAGCCACCGTTTCGCTTCGTTTGGCCGTTTTGACTAGGTTTGGGGGCTGTTTTGGGCCAAAAAAGGCTGTTTTGGGGCACAAAATGCGCAGTTTTGGGAGGGCACCTCCCGACCTGCCGCCCCCGCCCCGGGCCACCACCGGTGAGTTTTTGGCTGAAAACTTGGATTTGGCAAGGGCACCACCTAGGCTCTAGGATGGCTAGAGTAGAGTAGAGCCCGAAGCGATGAGGCTGAGCAATGGCCAAAACGGAAAGGAGAAGTGCTTGTTGTTGCTTGCTTGCTTGTTGCTTGCTTGCTTGTTAGCTAGATTTAAGGGGAGAGAGGTGTAGTAATATATATATATATATATCCTCCAATCTACACCCCTCTCCCAACTCTAGGTGGCTCCACCACACGGCTCTAAGGTACGTGCGAAGGGCACAAAGTGGTGCATACATGTGGTGGAAGGGGCTAAACTCGGTCAAAACGGGCTCAAAACGGGCTAAAAACACTTATTTGAGCATCCCAAATGGTCCGGGATCACTTTTGGAAAAACGCGTTTTTGACCCATTTTTCGCCCATTTTTGGTCCCAAAATGGCCCATTTTCAAGGCATTTTGGGATTTTCCATGAGCCAAAACCCGTCGCCACGGGCTCAAAATGGGCTAAAACCACTTGTTTGAGCATCCCAAATGGTCCAGGATCACTTTTGGAAAAACGCGTTTTTGACCCATTTTTGACCCATTGTTGGTCCCAAAACGGCCCATTTTCAAGGCATTTTGGGATTTTCCATGGCCCAAAACGCGCCACCACGGGCTCAAAACGGCCTAAAAACATGTGTTTGAGCATCCCAAGTGGTCTAGGAACAACTTTGGAAAAAAACATTTTTTTCGACCCTGGGACCCTGGTGGACCCACCGGTGGCCCCCACCGTGCGTGGGCTGGCCGGCCCTCCGGCTGCACCAAGTGACCACTGGTATATATATTACTACACCCCTCTCCCCTTAAATCTAGCTAACAAGCAAGCAACAAGCAAGCAACAAGCAAGCAAGCACTTCTCCTTTCCGTTTTGGCCATTGCTCCGCCTCATTGCTCCGGGCTCTACTCTACTCTAGCCATCCCAGAGCCTGAGTGGTGGCCTTGCCAAATCCAAGTTTTGAGCCAAAAACTCACCGGTGGCGCCCCTAGGCGGGGGCGCCAAGTCGGGAGGTGCCCTTCCAAAACTGTGCATTTTGTGCCCCAAAACAGCCTTTTTTGGACCAAAATGGCCCCGAAACCCAGTCATAACGGCCAAACGAAGAGAAACGGTCGCTACACTCCACGTGCGCCTCGATTGCCCCTTGACAAAGAACTATTTGCCGCCCTCTAGCTCCACAATATGTCCGAGAAACGGCCCAAAAATGGCCAAAAATGGCCTAAACGTGCGTTATTTGTGTCCAACACGGCCAAAACCCAGAACGGGCCGTATCTTGGGCTACGTGGCTCAAAAACGAATTCCGAGGGCACCTAGTCCACCCGCAACCCCCCACGTTTTGTGGTTTCCACCCCTCAGAATCGCCCAACGAGCCACCTAACCCCCCGTACCAGTGGTCACTTGGTGGAGCCGGGGGGCAGCCCGGCCCGCGCACGGTGGGGGCCACCGGTGGGTCCACCAGGGTCCCAGGGTCGAAAAAAATGTTTTTTTCCAAAGTTGTTCCTAGACCACTTGGGATGCTCAAACAAGCGTTTTTAGCACGTTTTGAGCCCGTGGGGGCGCGTTTTGGGCCATGGAAAATCCCAAAATGCCTTGAAAATGGGCCGTTTTGGGACAAAAAATGGGGCAAAAATGGGTCAAAAACGCGTTTTTCCAAAAGTGATCTTGGACCATTTGGGATGCTCAAACAAGTGTTTTGAGCCCGTTTTGAGCCCGTGGTGATGCGCTTTGGGCCATGGAAAATCCCAAAATGCCTTGAAAATGGGTCGTTTTGGGACCAAAAATGGGGCAAAAATAGGTCAGAAACGCGTTTTTCCAAAAGTGATCCTGGACCATTTGGGATGCTCAAGCAACTGTTTTTAGCCCATTTTGAGCCCATTCAGACGGGTTTTGGCCCATGGAAAATCCCAATATCCCTTGAAAAGGGACCGTTTTGGGACCAAACTAGGTCAAAAGTGGGCCAAAAATACTTTTTTGCAAAAATGACCCTGAACCATTGGGGGTGCACAAACAAGTGTTTTGAGACCATTTTGAGCCTGTTTTGATGGAGTTTAGCCCCTTCCGCCACATGTATATATATATATATATATATATATATATATATATATATATATATATATATATATATATATATATATATATATATATATATATATATATATATATATATATATATATATATATATATATTACTACACCCCTCTCCCCTTAAATCTAGCTAACAAGCAACAACAACAAGCAACAACAACAAGCAACAAGCACTTCTCCTTTCCGTTTTGGCCATTGCTCGGCCTCATCGCTCCGGGCTCTACTCTACTCTAGCCATCCTAGAGCCTAGGTGGTGGCCTTGCCAAATCCAAGTTTTGAGCCAAAAGCAGCCTTTTTTGGCCCAAAATGGCCCCAAAACCCAGTCATAACGGCCAAACGAAGGCAAAGGGTTCCTACACTCCACGTGCGGCTTGACTTTCTCGTGACAAGGGGACCTTTGGTGCCCTCTAACTCCACGATATGTCCGAGAAACGGCCCAAAAAGACGCCAAAAAGCCCCAAAACCTGCGCAATGTGCACCAGCACCCCGAAACCAAGAACGGGCCGTATCTTGGGCTACGTGGCCCAAAAACGAATTCCGAGGGCACCTAGTCCACCCGCAACCCCCCACTTTTTATGGTTTCCCAGCCTCAGAATCGCCCAACGAGACACGTAGACCCCTGTACCAGTGGTCACTTGGTGGAGCCGGAGGGCCGGCCAGCCCACGCATAGTGGGGGCCAACGGTGGGTCCACCAGGGTCCCCGGGGCGAAAAAAATGATTTTTTCCAAAGTTGTTCCTAGACCACTTGAGATGCTCAAACAAGTGTTTTTAGGCCGTTTTGAGCCCGTGGTGGCGCGTTTTAGATTAGAGGATATATATATATATATATATATATATATATATATATATATACATATATATATATATATATATATATATATATATATACATATATATATATATATATATATACACACACACATTATGTATATATATATATATATATATATATATATATATATATATATATATATATATATATATATATATATATATATATACGGGGGTCTACGTGTCTCGTTGGGCGATTCTGAGGCTGGGAAACCATAAAAAGTGGGGGGTTGCGGGTGGACTAGGTGCCCTCGGAATTCGTTTTTGAGCCACGTAGCCCAAGATACGGCCCGTTCTTGGTTTCGGGGTGCTGGTGCACATTGCGCGTTTTTGGGGCTTTTTGGCGCCTTTTTGGGCCGTTTCTCGGACATATCGTGGAGTTAGAGGGCAACAAAGGTCCCTTGGTCACGAGAAAGTCAAGCCGCACGTGGAGTGTAGCCACCGTTTGCCTTCGTTTGGCTGTTTTGAACCCTTACTAGGGCTGTTTTGGGCGAAAAATGGCTGTTTTTGGCCCAAAACTGCGCAGATTTGGAAGGGCACCTCCCGACTTGGCGCCACCGCCCCGGGCCGCCACCGGTGAGTTTTTGGCTCAAAACTTGGATCTGGCAAGGCCACCACCTAGGCTCCAAGATGGCTACATGGGGAAAAGATCCGAAGCGTTGGGATGGAGCAATGGCCAAAATGCCATGGAGACGTGCTTGTTGCTTGTTGCTTGTTGCTTGTTGTTAGCTAAATTTAAGGGGAGAGGGGTGTAGTAATATATATTATATACACATTTTTACACACACACACACACAGACACACACGGAACACATGAATACCGTGCATGGGCGGCGGAAAGCTGGTGGCGCCGAGGGGGCCCTTTCCCCATTGCCCAACCCCACGCAAGTGACCAATGGGCCCATTGCATAAACCCTACACTAACCCCCTAACCCTTGCACCCCCTCCGCTGCAACCCCGGAGTAGGTTCTAGCCCCTATTCCCTCCTTCTCTTTGTTAGGCCAAGCAAAGGGTTGGGGTCAGGGCAAGCCCCACTGCAAGCCTTGAGCCTTGAGGCCCCACCACAAGGTCAAAGTACGGGCTGGGGATTTCATGACAAGACAGGGCTCGGACGGGTTTACAAGCACATGGGGCCCCGCATCACCAAGTACCAGCCCCCGGCAACCCAAGGAATGGCCACCAACCACAAGCAACAGTAAAAAGATTCGAGGCCCCGCGGCGCTTAGTACCAACCCCCTGCCTTTGGGAAAGGCTGGCAACCGCCCCACCACGGCACGCACATGTGCCCGGCCACCCACACTCTCTCCATGTGTTGCCAATGATTGCAAAGGTGAGGGTATCGTTCCCCCTTTTGTCACAGATAGTTAGATGATACATATAGACCCCCCCATCAATATCACGTGCGTGATATTATTTTGGTGCGTGATATTATTTTGTGCATGATATCATTGTGACCACCCCCTATTCTCGGTGTTTTTTGGTGATGATTGATGCGCCTGATGTTTCCTTTCTTGTTGATGTGATTGAGGCATGGTAGCATGATGAACTTGTTGTGGAGCATGTCTTTGAGGCTGTGACCAATGAAATGTTTGATGCTAATGAAGAGGTGTTTGATGCTCAGGAGTACTCCCAAAGGGATGATGCTCATAGTGATGTTGACAATGCTGGCCACAAAACAGCCATGCGCAAAGGTTGATACATGGAACAAGGAGAACAACACATAAATTCCCCAAGCCAAAGGGGTCCCCCATGTGCCACGGGTGTAACCCTGCATGCCTTGTGGGTAAGTCACCCCTGTTGTGCCCACATCCTTTAGCTAATCCTCTAAGCTAAGGGGGTCCTTGCATACCTCGGGGGTAGGCAATTTGACAAAGCACAATTGCATGAGGGTGTAGCAGTGTGCACAACTATCGTTCTTTCGCCTCAATGGGGTTCGATGACAATTGAGAGCTTTGCACCGCCAGTGCCACCAATAAATCCCCCAGCCAAGGTGGTCCCCCTCGAGCCTAGGGTGTTTGTTGTTTGTCTTGTATCCGGTAGCGTGGTGTCCATGAAGAAAGCGGATGAGGCGTGGCACCTCCCAAGCGCCCCCTCCCACACTAGCTAGCACCCAAGGCCTACACGCACCGGGTGGGTCAATTTGCTGAGGTGGTGAGGCGATCAGCCGCCTTGTAGCCGCCCTCAATTGAGTTCTACTCCCAAGGCACCAACAGTAGATCCCGATTGGTGCGATCACACAGGTGGGGAGGTAAAGGATTATCACCAAGCAACGACCCCCCCCTGGTTGTGGTATGGTGCCAACAGCGGGGCCCATCATGCCCCCCCCCCCCCTCAATTCTTCCTTGCATCCCAGCTAGTAGTCCTCCTATCCCCCTCACTAAGCCATGCATTGTGTGACGGCGACCATACCGTTGGACGAGGCGGAACGTAAGGCGGAGCTACCCTCCGGATACGCATTTCCGCCCGAATGTTGGCCTCCAGGATAATGGGCATTGTGGCCCCTCGTGACTTACCACTAGGTACGGTGAGGACAATGCCACCACTCCCCAAGGCATTGCCTACCTTTGGTCCCCCCATATGACTCCCTCGCCACCTCCTCCATAAGTATGGGGTAGGGACACATGCACCCACACACCTGCCCACGCATGCAGCAAACCCCCTCCCCCCTTGCCCCAATGGATTGTTGACCCGTGGCCCTCACCTAGGGACCTGTGGGTAGGGGCATGGCCGAAACTACTGCGGAAATGTCAGCATTAAAGCTCCAGTGGCACCTGCTCCCGACGGCTGTCTCACACTGCTGTCTATCTGAGCTTAGTGCCCTGTGGGGTCTTTGGCCAACCGTCCATCAGCACATAATCAGCCACTCTCACCCATTCCGCACTCTCAAAATCTTTGTTGAACCAAAAGCTTCTGTGGAGCATCAAGGGCAGCACCGTGCCCTAGAGTCGGCATGACAAGCCACTGCGGATAAAACAGGGCACCAAACAAAAGCCCAACCTTTCAAAAAGCTCGAAAATATGTGCCGCCTGCTCACCGTATGGCACTCGAGATAACTCTCAAGATCAAGGTTGAGAGCTGTCCAAATCTACGATCCTCCCAGAAATAATTGTGCACCCAAGTGCATCATAGTGCACCCAATAGGTCTCGATGTGAGGCTTGAAACAATCATTGATGGCCCAACGGCTCAGGTGAAAGGGGACTAGCACCCCATGGGCACGGGACCAAGAGAGGTGACCGCGACTTGGACACCAACCAACAGACGAGGGACGGCGCTTAGGACCACTCCTACAAAACTGTGTGGACTAGCCATCCCACTTTGAGCACCCAGACCCAAGCCCCGTGTGCGACCGCCACACCGCAGGAATGATGGAAGGCGCCACGGACTGGTCTTGCAAGGCTGCGCGGACAGGCAATCCCACGTTGAGTGCCCAGACCTGGGCCATGTGTGCTCATTGTGCCCGCCGTACCCAGCGAGCCTAGCCCCCCCCCCACCTTGGAAAGTGGTAAGGCCAATACATGGCAGGACAACAAACAACTGGTCGTGCGGGACGGCGTGGACCGGCCATCCCGCTTCACACACCAAGGACTGAGACAAAACACACAAACGACGGAAGGCGCCAAGAAGGCACCGGTCCTACGGGACTATGCAGACCGGCCGTCCCACTTTGAGTGCCTACCTACACCTTTAGGCTCTTGGGGTTCACTGCGGCTGCCTTACTTGACGGTCCCAAGCCCCCCCCCGTCCCCATTTGCCCGCTGCCTCCTAGAGTGTGGCGGCATCCTAAAGAAGCCCCAATGCTTGCTGCGGGGTGAAAGTGTCTTGGAGGAGTTCCATTGCCCCATACCCCATGCCGTTTGGCAGTGTATGAACGGTGTCCAACTACCCACTGCCCCTATAGGCAATATACCAAAAGAGCCCCAACGCCCACTGCCCCGTTTAGCGTGGCAGTGTACTAGAGGATCCCCCTTGCCCACTACCTCTGGCAATGTGGCAGTGTACTAGAGGATCCCCATTGCACATTACCCACTAACTTTGCACTGCCCATTGTACGAAAGGATTTACAATGGCCATTGCCCCATGCAGTGTGGCAGTATACAAAATACATTGCCCCCCACAGTGCAATAGGGTATTGAAGGATACCCACTGCCCATGCACCATGCCATGTGGCACTATACCTCCCTTGCAGTGCAAAATTGTACTCCAAGAGCCCCCGTGTCCCCTGCCCCTTGCAGTGCAGAAGCATGCTGAAGGATCCCCATTACTCATTGCCCCATGTACTGCAGTAGTGTATTGAAGGAATCCCCCTAACCACTGCACCTAGTGGTGCGACAGTGTATAGAAGGGCACCCACTGCCCACTACCACTTGCAGTGTGGCAATGTATTGAAGGGCGCCCCGCCCTTTGCCTTTTGCAATGCGGTAGTGTGATGTAGGATACCGGCTACCCATTGCCCCCCATAGTGCGGGCAATGCACTGAAGGATACCCACTACCTGCCTCTTGTAGTGCAGCAGTAGATTGGAGGACCTCCACTGCTCCTGTCCCCTGCAAGGTGGCAGTGTACTAAAGGAGTAACACAGCCCACCCTCCTTGGAGTGCAACGTTGTACTGAAGGATACCCACTACCCAGTGCCCCTTGCAGTGCAGCATTTTACCGAAGGATGCCTATTGCCCATCACCACGTGCGGTGCGGCAATGCGCTTAAAAATACCCCCTCCCCTTGCCCCATGCAATGCGGCACTTCAGGACACCCCTTGCCCCATATCCCTATAGTGCAGTAGGGTGCTGCAACATACCCATTGCCCACTCCCCCTATAGTGCACTGTTATGCTGAAAGATCCCCACTTGCCCACTCCCCCTATAGTGCACTGTTATGCTGAAAGATCCCCACTGCTCATTGCCCCATGTAGTGCGGCATTATACTAAAGGAGTCCATCTGTCCATCGCTCCCTTAGTGCGGTAGTGTATAGGAGGAAATCCACTACCCAATGCTCCCATCCGTGCAGCAGTGTATTAAAGGGTACCAACTGCCTAGTACCCCATGTGGTGCAGTATCGTGAAGGATCCCTATTTGCCGACCGCCACTTGCAGTGTGGTAGCATGCCGAAGGAGTCCCAATGCCCCCTTCTTGCAGGGCGGCAGCATGATGCAGGATACGCACTGCCTACTGCCACTTGCCATGCGGAGTGTATAAGAGGATACCCACTGCCCCCTACCCCATGTAGCGTGGCAATGTACAGAAAGATACCCACTACCCACTGCCCCTTGCAGTGCGGTACTGCACTGAAGCATACCTAATGCGCAGTGGGTGTGCTATGCAGCAGTGTACTGAAGGATTCCGCCTGCCCCGTGACCCTGTAGTGTGGCATTACACTGAAGCATACCCACTGCCCATTGCCACTTGCAATGCGGCAGTAGATTGAACGAGTCCCGCTACCCCTGTGCTGAAGGATACCCACTGCCCACAGCCCCCTACAGTACAGCAGTACAGCAGCATAAAGAAGGAAATCCGCTACCCCCTAGTGTACTGAAGGATACCCACTACCCACTGCCACTTGCAGTGCAATAGGGTACTGAAGGAGCCCCACTGAAGGAGCCCCACTGCCCCATACAGTGCATTACTATACAAATGGATGCTCACTGCCCCCTCACCCCTACAATGCAGCAGTATAATAAAGGATCCCCACTTCCCACTGCCACCTGCCACCTGCAGTGCAGAACTGTACTAGAGGCCCACTACCCACTGCCCCTGCCCCTGCCCTGCAGTGGGGCAGGGTACTAAAAGATACCCATTGCCCACTACCCCATGCAGGGCGGCAGCACATGGAAAGAGCCCAACTACCTAGTATCGTAGTGCGGCTCTGTACTAGAGGATCCCCATTGTCCTCTGCCCTAGTAGTAGAGAAGTGTACTTATGAGTGCCCACTGTCCACTGCCACCTGCAGTGCAGAAATATAATAAAGGAGTCCCATCGCCCACGATCGATTCCGATGGGCTAAAGCAGGCCCCCACCAGGACCAACCAATACGGGGCGCTCCTCCCAGGGATGTTGCTATCGGTAGAGGTACCACTACCATAGCAAGTTCCCTAGCTCAAGCCGCGTCTGGGTCACGTAGCTTCTCTACTAGTGGGTGCCCTCTTTGGGCCTCTAAGTGCGTGTGCTTCAGACTTCCTGCCATTGGACGCTTGATAGCAGGCTGACGAACGGTGGTAGCTGGCAATACCTAGTCTGACATGACCATCGCCCACGGTCCCTTGCAGTGTAGCAACGCGCTAAGCAATACCCGCTGCCTATTGCCCCCTACAATGAGGCAATGCAATGAAGGAATCCCATCCCCATGCCCCCTGCAATGTGGCAGTATATTGAAGGATCCCCACTGCCCACTTTCCCCTACAGTACGGCAGCGCATTGGAGGATTGCACTACTCACTGCCCCCGGTGGCGCGGCAGTGTACTACAGGGTACCAACTGCCCACCGTCACTTGCAGTGCAGTAGAAGACTGAAAGAGTCCCACTGCCCACTGCCCCTTGCAGTGCAGCAGTATTTTGAAGGAGTCCCACTGCCCAATGCCAACTAAGGCGCGGTAGTGTAGTGAAACAATCCCCCTGCCCACTGCCCCCTTGCAGTGCGACAGTATTCCGAAGGACACCCATTGCCCAATGGCCCCTGCTGTGCGCCGGTTCCACTGCTCCTTGCCCCTTGCACTGCGGCAGTATGCTGAACCAGCCCCCCAGGGACGTCTGCAGGGTCCCCAACAAGGGGACAAAATCAGAAGTGCATAACCCCTGCCAAAAGCGGCACCTAAGCTTCTTTTCATTAATGATAATCGTGTCTGTCAATTGAGCCCTTCCCCCCCCCCCGCAGTTTTTGAAGGCTCTATCGACCCCGCCCCCCGGGCAAATGAAAGCCCGACCTGCCCAGTGCCCCCCCCCCCCCCCTTGCCCTGCATCCATATCCGGTCGGAGTGGCAACCTGACATGCCTACCCACCAGCCCCCTGGCAGGGGCAACCACACGGGCTACAGCGTTCGATGCCACGAGGCATTCTGTTCCAGCAGGTGACTCCTCCGCGCTGATGTTTGTGCAACACAGGAAATGAAAATGCCACCAGTTTCAAGCACCGCGGGGCTGCACATCCCTCTGTACATGCGATCGCTTGTGCACATCCCTCTGTGCATGCGGTCCCTTGTGCACCTCTCTACATGCGGTTGTGCGCATCCGTCTGTACATGCCCACCTGAATACCCCGGGTTTGATCCAAAGCTGCTTGCCCCGCCAGTGGTGGCATTGCCTGCAAACGGGTCACGTGGGTTCTCCCTTCTGCAGTCCTCAGGGTGGGGGAGCCTGCGTCGAGCTCATCCCAAACCATCAGATGACTGGCGTCCTGTTGGCTGATGCTCCTGTCATCCTCCCCCCTCATTCCCTCCCACAGCCCAGGGAAGGGTACCGATCACCTGCAAATGCACGCTGTTGTGTCAGTCCATGCGCGACCTTGTGTTGACAACCTCTAGCAGCACGCAGGCATACCGGACGGCAATCTTTCCATTCGCTCACTTTTGAAGGTTTCGAGCCCAAGATGATGAGCGCCGCCCTGACTGAATCGTGAATAGTTTGGGTGGGGGCTTTGTAGTTGGCCATTTCTGAATCATAAAACCAGGAATATGGGGCACAATGCACTTGGCTCATGCACCACACGACTCCCGTTGGCAATACGGGGGCACATACCCAAGATTTGATCTTTGGTGAGGTGCTCCACGTCGCTGCGGAGGTTAAGCCAGACTTTCTTCAGGAAACGGATAGCCCGGGCTCCCAACACGTTTTCTGCGAGGCGGAGCAAGCCTGAAACACCTTCTTGTGCGGGACAATCATACCGGAGGGGGGACTTTTCCGTATGGGGATGTTTTCGCAGGGGGAAATTCTGCACGGGGAATATTCCTCACCTGTCCCAAAAAATCAAGGGGAAAATTCCGCACCTCCTAAACCTTGAGTGCATTGGAATGAAAGGGATCCTGGGCACAGCATTATTCCGGTGTCGCCTTCACGATGTGTACCTAAAATCATGGGGAACACAAACATATGGCACATGAGGGAATCCGAAAAAACCTGCTGAATTGACGACTAACGACGACCGGATTGCCAACGGACGGCGGCGCGTGGCAATTTTGGTGAAACCCAATTTTGAAACGTGTGGAAGAGGTGATTGATGCTGGGTCACTGTGGGTCGAATCGGGGTGGGGAATATTCCGCACCAAGTTGAAATACGGAATTTTTCCCACGGAAAAATCCCCCTGCGGAAATCCCCCCCGCCCTCGGTAGCCGTGCATCACATACGTAACGATGGAAACACACACGCACAGACACTGCACCAGTATCTGCAATCATGGTAACAAAAATAACGCCAACACCAACGCCAATACCAACGCCAACGACGGAGACAGCCACAGCAACAACAGCGATTTGTGCCGGCAGTTGTCAATGGCGGTGGCAGTGGCGGCGGCGGTGGTTGTGATTGTGCGTGTGTGTATGTGCGTTTGGGTAGGTGCACTACAAATGCACGGCAGCATGCAGCCCTCCGGACAGAGTGGTGCGTGCTGGACGGAGTGGTCCGCATGCTGTAGTTGTGAACACAACGGGCTGCGCACTGCGGTATGGTCGTTGTTGTTGCTGCGCTGCTGCTGCTGACGTTGTTGTCGTTGCTGCAGCGCTGCCACAGCCACGGCCCCACTCCCACGGCCGGCGCCATGGCTACCACCACTGCCACGGCCGGCGCCCCGGGCACAACCCCAACAGGCACAGGTCATACCGATGTCCAGCGTGACCTCGTCACTGTTGTCATTGACGACGCCATCCCCGATCTCTCCTGCAATGCAAAAGCAAGGGCAGGCCTGACCACTGCCACCCCTCATCCGCCACAAACCGGTCCATCTCCCACACGCCGAAACATACCAAAGATGATCGCCAGAATTTGCGCGGCCTGCGCAAAGCACTCGATGTCCTGCTGCGTGAAATCCTTTTTCTTGTCACCCAAAGTGTCTGCGGCCAGAATCCCAAATGCCTGTGCCCGAGAAACGGGCTGGGGGGTTGCCAAGTGGCTCGTCGAAGAGTCGGGCGGTTAAAGGGCAACGGACAGTTCGTCGGAGACAAAATGACGGTCGTCACAGGTCATCATCGACTGTGCGAAGTGCTGTTGCGCCGATCCACTTTTGGAACCCGTCCAAACAATGGGGCCAGCCCCAAACCGAGCCCTGGGACTCCGGCAGGTGCGGAGATTCAGGGATCGACAGCGTTGACCGGTCCAGCGAAGTCCGATCCAAGGCTTCGACCCAGCCAGACCTGTGCCCCAGAAGGTGCCCTTTGCCCTCGCGTTCCGCTTGGCGGGTGTGTGCACCTACCCGCGGTGCTCTAGACGCCACCGCTGGTATTGCCGTGGGGAACAATTGGTGTTGTGAAGTACAGGTCCGGAGGGATGGAAGGTGCGGTGGGCTTTGGGGTGACGTGTCCCACACTGCAGACACGTGGTGCCCCGCACCACAACACAAAGAGCCCCCACTGCCAAGTCAAATCGCCCCCACCTCCCACAACCGCACGCCAACGACCCCAAACAGCCCCCCACATCTTCCGGCATTCCGCATTCCCTGCCGCACCTGCCCTCCAGACCCTCCCCCCCCGGACCTTCTGCCCCTCCAACGCGATGGGGAGCATCAGCACGTTGCCAGGCTGCCCCCGGTGCGCCTCGTCCCACAAATGGATGCGTGGCTCGTCGGCGATGGCGGTGCACAAGTGGGTCGACTGCTGCATGACCTCATAGCCCATGCCTGTGCCAGCCTCCAGCTGCTGCCCCAACAAGAACTCTTGGGAAGGGCTCGCGGCCACGTAACGCAAAGGCCCTGGAAACACGGGCGTGTCGATAAGCCGGCCGCACAGTGGTACGCAGACACGTCAAAGAGTCCGGCAGAAGGCCGCGTGCGGCTTTGCGTGGCTGCGTATGGCTGTGCGTGCCCGTGTGGCTGCGTGCGGCCGTGCGCGTTCCTGTATGTGCCAAAGACGCTATTACCAGGGGGCATTGGCCGGGATGCCTACCCATGCAGTCCAGGTAAATGGGTGGGCCCTGAACCCGAGCCCTGATCTAATCTGAGCCGTTGGTTTAACGCTCGTGTGCTCCACACGGTGTGCGTGTGCGGCTGTGTATAGCTGTGTGTGACCAGGGATGTATTGGAAGAGAGGATGGCATTTGCCTTTTCAAGTCCTGGATGCTAGTGCGATTGAGGTATTGGAAGAGAGGAGGGGGGGAGGGGGTTTGAGAGGGTGGGGGGGGGGAGTTGGCCGCGCCCCTCTTTCTATGGTCCCCTATGGACCCCCTATGAAATTTTTTTAAGCTTAAATCCTCCTGCGCCGAAGGCGCGGAAGAAAATTTTGCCTGTCAGCCTCAAACAGTGGAAGAGGAGGAGGAGGGGGGGGGGGGGGGTCCCCCTCCTCCTATGGTTGTCAGCCGTTCTAATACATCCCTGTGTGTGACTGCATGGGGCTGAGTGCAGGTGTAGAGAGGCGAGCACCTCATCTGGCCTGGTAGTGCTCTCACTGCACTCTGACATATGTGGAAGCGCTGTCGGAGCACTTTGAGCACAACTTGTGGGGGCACTATCGCACGGACGGTTGGCACACACTGTGCACATGGTGGTCGGCAGACGTGTGTGCAGCAGGTGTGCAGTGACAGGTGGACAGAGAGGTGGAGGTATGGGCAGGGATGCATTGGAAGCTGTGGGGGGGGGGAGGGTACCCCCTTGTGTGACATATAGTCCATCTGTGGTCTCTTTACAGGGCCGTGGACAGTCACCCGTTTATTCTTCACCGCATGATGTAGTGTCGATCTTCTCCTGAAGATCCGCCAAGCCGCTGTCTTGACCCCACCATTTCTAGTTCTCCATGGCGGCGGGTTGTGGTGGTCAAGACATCAAGGATCCGTACGGTATTAACCTTCGCTCAGCCCCCTGACCGTGGTGTAGCACCCGTGCTGCAGGCCCCCAGTGGCAGTCGCCGTGATCACCCCCGCCGGTTCGCTCAAGCTAAGTCTGGCACTCACCACCAGGGTCTGCTAAGCCCTATCAGGAGGACCCCCGCAGGTCGACTCAACTGATCACCCCCCCCCCCCCCCAGGGACTTGCTTGAGCGGGGGGGGGGGGTCCAGGGGAGGGGGGGAGGGGAGGAGGGGGGGAGGGGGTCCAGGGGGGAGCCCCCCCCCCCCCCCCTCTGCCGGAACATACCCAATCCACAGGGAACAGAAAAATTATCGGAGAATGAACAACTCAGCGCATGGAAATGTCATGTTGTCGGCCGTAAACAAAGGAAATTCATCATTGAATGTCAATTCAGGGTTCCCACATCTCACCAATACACAACAACTACAACAAAGCGGGACATTCACCATCTCATGCCTAATGACAGGGATCTTTCTTGTCAGTCAGAATCAGACTCACCTGAACCGGTCGCGCGTGGCCATTTTTTGTGCCACAGCGACAAACTCGCACAGTGTGGCCATTGGTACGCTTAAAAAAAGTGTGGCACATGCCTTTTATGCCTCGTTGTAGGCTTTTTGCCTTTTATGACCGGTGATCCTATCTTTAAACCTAAAATAGAGCAGCGCGTCAATTACATCTTCACGTTTTGCGCGTAGCAACGGTGGGACCGGGGAGCTGAAATACACTGACAACGAGCGTTGGGGCATGGTAGTCTAGAAAACAAGGTATATGGAGCACACATGGAGCAATATGTACACAGTGTATGGCATGCGCCAAAGGCGCCGAAAATTTTTTTTCCCATGACTAAAAAATGTCCCCAAAACCCAGGTTTTCGGGTGCACTTGAGCTGAGGGGGGAGGGGGGGGGAGGGGGTCCAGGGGAGGGGGGGAGGGGGTCCAGGGGGGAGGCCCCCCCCCCCTGCCGGAATGAAAAGTAAAGCAAGTCCCTGCCCCCCCCCCCCCCTCCAGGGCGCCCAGCCTATGTCCAGCGACTGTCTCCCTGATGGCAATGGCATTTCCAGCCGACAGTAACTGCCCCCACCTGCTTTGGCAACCTCCTCCGTCCGCCTGTCTGACCGCTCCTCTGGCCGCCTCTGAGGTCCCTTCCCTTGTAATGCATCCCTGGGCATGGGGTTGATGTGTGCAGCCAATGTCCACTGACGGCACCTGATTAAGCTATTCTTTGAAAAGACCAGTTTTCGGCGTCTCGGGGCGCAAAAATTTTCGCAATCACTACCCCGCCCCCGTCAGGCCATCGCTTGCAGGAAAGGGGCTCCGAAGGGGCTGTGCAGCAGGTCAGAGAAAAGCGGCCACTGTGGTGCTGGCGATACCAGATGCCGTCGTCAGGGGTTTGGGTGTGTCAACAACCGCCGCCTGTGACGCACAGGGTGGTGATGGTGGTGGTGGGACGGCTGGGGCCCTCTTCGCCGCTTCAAGCCCACCCCCCGGGCGTGGCTGCACAAGGACAATGGAACTGCACTGGGGGGGGGGGGGTCCTTCGCGCGTTATGGGGGTGTCGCACGCGCACGGCGCATTGGTGTCTGTGCAACCCTCTTTTTCAGATACTCGTGTCGCATGATCGTGCGTTGGATCATATCGTATGTGCTGTGCTGCACCAATGTGTGTGTTGTATCACACCATATGCCATTGGATCCACCCTTGTCCCTCCAGCCCCTCCAGCAGGGACACCTGGTAAGGTGAGGGGAAGAGGGGAGGTGAGGGGAAGTGAGGGGAGGGAGGGGAGGGGAGGTTGCATGAGCGATCTCCGGATGCCAGTAAAGTTCCCTGTTATCCCTTTATCCGTTGCAGCGCCTTTCCCGGCTCGCGGGGCCACTGCCACCCGCGCGCCGAGGGCAGCAGTGCATTCCTGTTTACGGGTTCGAGCTGGGCACCTGGAATTCAGGTGTCATGACGGCTGAGCTACGCGACCTGTCACGGCACACTTGGAGCCTGAGCCACCCTGAAAGGGGGCCGAAGGGGCAAAGCGAGGGGTTGGGCCGGGGCCGACCTTCACTGGTGGCAAGCGACAGGTAAATGTTCTCCACTCCCGTTTGGATGCCGAGCCATTCGGTTGCCTGTTGGCACATGGCCGTCATGGTCTTGCGCGCGAACACCGTCTGCAGCACCCCTGAGAGCGTGTCTGCGGAGAGGCGGAGGGTGGCTTTGGTCGTGCTCGCATGAGGGCCACGATTGATCGCGCGAACGCAGACCACACAGATGTGTGGGGGCTACAAAGGGGTGCAGATGCGAAGGTGGCAGAGCATAGGGTTGCGCAGCGAGGACCCCTGAAGCAGGACTCCGCGCAAGCGGCGCGGTCGTCAGATGCAGCAGAAGGGGGGGACTTAGCGCTGCGGTTTTGAGTAAAAAGATCAAATGGGACAAATTTCGCATCATCGTTTGCACAGCAGCGGCGGAGGGGGGCGGGGGCGCCGGGCGCTGTGCCGCTGCAACGCCCCCCTCCCCTTTGCAGCGATCACGTCGAAAGGGAAGGAGACAATTGCTACGACACAGGTGTCCCAAAGCCTTTCAGACGTATGTTTTTCCGCTTCACCTGCGAAATTGTCCTCATGGGCCCCCGACGGTGATTGACGGTCGTGGAGCTTATCACAGACGTAGCGTGAGACGCAGGAGGAGGAGCAGCAGTAGTAGACACTAGGGCCGTGGCCACGGACGGCTTGGGATGTGCCTGTGGGGCGTTGGGGGGTAGGCGGTGGCGGGTGGCAGGCGTACGATTCTAGGGTCAGAGGTGATGGTTCATGCCTCGTCGCATCACAGGCGGCCTTTGTTGCGGTCCTATGGAAGGGTCTTGTTTGCAATTCGCAGACGGCGTTACTTCGCTGCCTGTGAGGGGGGCTGTGGGGGGCTGTAGGAGGCTGCAGGGGGCTGAGGGGGGCTGAGGGGGCTGTAGGACAAGGGCAAAACCATATGAGGGACCAGCACCCGTCAGCAGGGTCAGGTGTGCAACAGACTTGGAGGTCGCGGGGGCAAGTGTCACCCTTTGCCAAGACAGCTGGGGACACGCGTATTGAAAGGCGGGGACAAGCGTCCAGCGCCTTTTTCAAGACAGGCAGGGAGGGGCAAGCGTCACTACTTTGAGGGGCGCAAACACAGCCGCAACAACATCCAAGACAGAGGCTTTGTATATGGCGCTGTTGTCTGTCGTTGAACATGGGCTCACCATGAACGCTCCATCTGCCGCTGCTTTTTGCAGTGTCTCGGCGGGTACCGCCATGCTAAAACAAAAGGCAACACCGAAGATCGAGAAAACACACGCACACAGACACAGGGAACGCTAATCTTGCGGCGCGCAATTTGGGTAATTATCATGGAACAGGGGAAATTGAACCGTGCTCTTGATTGGGGAGTGAGTAGCGCAACTTTTTTGTCCAATTTTGAGTATTGTGCCTCGCCATTGTGCCCGTTTGACCTACTTCCTTCACCCAAAATTGAGGAAAAGCAATGCGGTGCTAATTGCCCCATAACTAATTCCCCTTCCCCTGCGCTGCGGCGCGCAGGAAGCATTCCTATAAACATCATTGTTGTGTGGGGAACAGCGTCCTCCTTTTCTGGGACAAGCGCTTGCCCCAAGTCTGGTGCGCAACACGGGCGCCCCGCTCATACACTGCGCAGGTGCGGGTCCCTGTGTGTCGCAGTGGTGGTGGTGGTGGTGGTGGTGGTGTGGTGTGTGGGGGGGGGGGGGGGGCAGCGAAGCCAGGCAAAGGGGGCCAGAGCGCGGGGAGGGGGGGGCGGTGCTGCGGTCCGGGGCGTGCACACCCGCCATTTTGTTGATGACGGCCAACTGTGCGTCGTAGATGCCGTCCACCACGTCCTCGACGCCCAGCACGCCCACCGTCTTCCCCGCCACGTCTTGAATCCCGACCACACAGAGGCTGCCCTCGGGCTTGTCAGGCTGCGGCGCATGGGCAAACGGGGCAGGGCGCGGCGGCTTGGGGACACATGTGCACGAGGGGGTGGGGGGGAGTAATCAAGGTGACCGAAGCGAAGGTGTTTTTATCGACTTCCGTTGTTTGACACGGCCACCTACGAATAGCCCCTGGATTGCAACCACCAGCACCCGCACTAGCGCTGTTCCGACCAGCGTAGTCACAGCGTAAAGATTGCTCATGCATGGCAGTGATATGCAAGAGGTGGCTACACTTGCAGGAGGGCGTGAAGACCGCGACTTCGCCCCCCTGGAGAACGCATGTACATTGTCTGACATGCCTGCAACAATGAAGGGCTTGGAAAACAGGGGCACCCACCCTGCGGAGCAGTGTTGCAGGGCAGGAACAGCGTAGGAACAGCGTGATACAGGAGGAGGAACAGCGCTAGGGCGGCAGCAGGCAACCAGTCAAAGGCACATAACTTCAAGGAGGTGTGCACGAAGGGGGGGGGGGGGGGCGCGGAAGCACGCGTATTGCCCCGGGGCTCCGCGGTTCTGGGAGGTGCTCAAAGAACCATCCATCCCCCAAAATGTCGCAAGTTCCCCGCCGCCCCCTACCTCAGCGGCAACATTTGACGGCAGTCTGGGGCTACTTCAGACCGTTGCCTGACGTTCTGCCGCCAAAAACCTGGCCTCAGCATCTCGCCTGTCCCACGCTCTCCGCCCCGCTGCCGCATCCGCTTTATGCTGCGATGCTACCTCATGCCCTGGCTCCGCCTTCATGGAACACTTTCCCGAATGTGGATTCGGGCGACGCTGGAACGGCCGTTTACAATGTGACAGCCTTCGGTGACGCCGGAATCGCAGGGGACACCGCAGGCGCCGCAGAGACGACGTTCGCAGAGGCACACCGCAGCATCACCATCCGTGTAAACGCCCACGGACGGCTCCTCAAGTGTGTTGGCGACGAAGAAGAAATTGTCATCCCCCGAGCCCTGAAGCAAGGCGCACGCCAAACCGCTCGGGTCTTTGGCGCTGGACAGGGTCTTGCCGATCATTTGACTGTGCCCGCGATCTTCAGGGGCGGCAAACTGCGCAATGACTCTGCAGGGGCACGATGACCGATGGGGTGCTGTTGGCAGAGAGCACGGCCCCCATGCAGCGCGGCGTGAGGGGAGCATGTTTGGGGGATGTGGACAGGGCTGGGCACCAGATGGAAGGGCGGGACGATGGGTGCGGTGCAGGGGTGTGTGCTGTTGAGTGGAGGTGACCCCCCGTTCTGTCACTGCCCCGCCCCCCAAACCCACAAAAACCCCAACCTAGAACCCCCCCCCCCACACAAAACCCCCTACCCATCACCAAGCCCCAACACCTACAACCCGCCCCCTCTCCAACTTGCACCCCCCCCCCCCCCCCGCCCAAACACCTATAACCCTATGACCCCCAGTTCCACAACCGCAAGCAAAAGCAGCAGTCCATGGTCAAGAAGCCCAAGAAACGGGCGCCAGGAAACAGAACGCAACCTCGGCCAATCCTCACGATATGCTTTTCATGTGGCTGAGGTAAGCCAAATGGCTTTGTTGCCTTGTGGGAGGCGCACCAGCACAACAGGCAGGTGGTGGTCCACAACTCGCATGCAACAGCCACGGATGAGACGAGGGTGGGGCAGTCACGCATCTGACCGCATGTGCGGGGGGGGGAGGGGGATTGGAAACGATCGGACGTGGCCATCAACACACAACAGCAAAGCATTGCATGCTACAGCCATAATCCAGAACGCTATGCCCCCGGAACAATACGCCCCCGTAATGCTGCTTTCCCCCGTCTATGCCCCCTACACAACGCCCCCAGAACACCCCCTTCAGCACTTCCCCCACCCCCTCCTGTGTGCCCCCAAAAATGGACCCATCCTATCCGGTGTGGGCAGCAAAAAGGGTTCAAAGATAACTGAAAATACCTCAAAACCACCTGTTGTAGCGGACCAATGATCAAGGATCACTTTTGGAAAAATGCATTTCTCACCCCCCATCTTAATTTCAGTTTCATTTCCCCAAAATGGCCCCTTTTAAGGCTTTTTGGGGACATGCATTCCTGTGGGCCGAAAACAGCTCAAACAGCCTAAAACCACTTGCTTCAGCACCTCGAGTGGTCTGGGAACAACTTTGAAAAAAATTCTTCTAGACCACTTTTTGACCCACAGGGGACCCTGCTAGCCCTACGCTAGCATGTGCGCCGTAGGGGGCCTGCTAGACGCTATGCCCCCGGGTCCCTGAACATGTCCCGCTACGCTGTGGGTGATGAACACTGTGCCCCAAACACTCTGCCCCTGGGCTGAAAGCCTCAGAGTGGCCCGGGGGAAACACTCTCGTCAAGCAGAGGTCTGTGATTGTAGTTGATATGTCCAAAAAAAGTAGTGGGCACTAGTATGGGGTCTCGGCGACCGTTTGGGCAATTTTGAGGGGGTGGAAACCACAAAAAGTAGGGGCTCGCGGGTGGACTACGTGCTCTCAGAATCGCGTTTTGAGCCACGTAGCCCAAGATGCGGTCCGTTCTTGGTTTGGGGCTGGCCGCGGCCAAACTGCACAGATGGCGAGTCAGGGGGTATAACATTGTCGTTGGCCAGCACATGATCCCCGAGGGCTCGCGGTCTTGCTGCTTCCAAATCTCTGAACCCACAACCGTATCCACATCACTCATATTATTGGACACACGCACCGTTCGGACGTTTTGCAAGTGTATTGCCATCACCAACCACACCTGAAGCAGTCTGTGTTGTCTGCCGTCTCCAAAAGGCTGATGTACACATTGCTTGTGGGGCCCAGCAAAGGCCCCAGCAGATCCACGGCGTTTTGGCAGATGCCGCGGATGTCTTTGTTGAAGGCCTGGGCTGCCAGCTCTTGGACCTGCTGGAATGTGCCACTCGCTGCGGCATTGACACTGGCGCCTGGGAAGCACAGGGGTGAGGAGGAGGGGGTGCAACTGCAGCGACTCCCGGGTGACTTGTGGCGGTCTGGGACCTGGTTTCCACCAAACCGCCGCCAGTAAACCCGCAACGGACAGCACCGCACAGCAGATAGGGATGCATAAATGGCTGCCATACAAAACAGGTGTTGTGGCCTCGGTGGTCCGTGAAGGAGGCTGGGGTGTATGCCGAGTTGAGTTCAAGGTGAGCGGTGAGGCGGGAAGTGGCTATGACGGCGATGGTGCCTTTGATGGATGACTCGGTGTGCGTGCGGTGGTGGGACCGGACAAGGTGACAGGGCTAGACAACGGGGGTTCTGTGGCCTTTTTGATTCGTCACCACTCTGGGGACCCCCAGGCGGTAGGTTTCACTCCCCTTCAGGACCACGGAGGGCAGCAAGCAGGGTAACAGCTTCATTCATCTCCACCGCCAGGCCCCCAAACTGGTCATCACCCTTGCTCTCCATGCCCCTGCCCCCTCAACCCTTCTGCAAACACACACACACCGCTTAGCTCCGCAACCACCTGCTGCAGGAACTCCTGCTCGTCCTCTTCAATGGGGCGGTACTCCCTTGGGGGGCCCTCCTCGCCATACAGCTGCTGCTCACGCACTGAAGGTGTGCGGGTGTTGCTGGTCAGTGTATCCACAATCAGCGCCGCCAGCGGGTTCCCAAACACATCGATCACGCTGCCCACAAACATGTCACCATCACCGGGGTTTGGATAGTCGCCGCAGTGCACTACTTCTTGCGATGCGGCGAGGCCAGGGATGTGGAGGCTAGAATTGTCCTCCAGTGCCTGGAACATCAGGCGACAAATGCAGGAATGGAGGCAGAGGAAAAAATGGCAGGCAAGCAACAACACCATGGCAATGGAAGCAAGAGGAGATAGTGAGCAGTGAGCAGAAAGGGGAGGCACAAATGAGGAAGCAGGCATGAGGCATGGGGCAAAAAGATAGCAGACGAGGGTGTGCAGTGAAAACACGAGGAGAAGAGAAAGATTAATGAAGAGCATAGTCAGATGAACAAGGTATGGTCCATGCTTTAGGGTTTATGGGTACCGAGCTAGGTCTCCCAGTGGAGGTTTTTTACAACCCATTTCAGGGTCCAGGATGAGCAATGCTGTTTTTCAACCATTGCCTTGAGAGTTCAAGATGATTGCCAGTGTGTCAAGCAGGTCTCACCAATGAGGGGCGTTGTTCTTCCACAATGATTGGAGTATCAAATGATTGTAAATGGGTGTTCAATGAGATATCTCTCACGCCATGGTGCCATTTGGTGGTCCATTTTGAGGTGAAAATGAGCCGTTTTTTAGGTTTGTTTTCAGAACGAGTGTGAAAATGATAATGGGCCGTTTTTCAACCAGGACGAGTGTGAAAATGATAATGAGCCGTTTTTCAACCAAGTTCAAGAGAACCATAAGGATCTAGCTTGATCCTAGTTGAAAGTCTTGGTTGGGCTGGGTCTGGGTTTGGGCTGGGTCTCCTAGTGGAGGTTTTACAACCCATCATAGGTCTAAGGGTGAGCAAGGTATTTTAGCAGCAGTAGCACCAAGCAGCAGCAGCAGACAATCAAAAAATCTTTGTGCATATAGTATGGCTCCAAATCACGATCTGAGTAGCTCAAAACGACCGCAGGGCACATGCACATCATGCAACAATTTATGCATGCTTTTGAGCCATCTTGCCCATTTTATGGCCAATGTAGTGTCTAAAAATGGCTATTTTCAGCCAGATTTCAAGACAACCTCTCATGCCATGATGCCACATGGTGGTCCATTTTGAGGTGAAAATGGGGCTTTTTTTAGCTTGTTTTCAGGACGATCGTCCTAATCTTTCAAGACAATGGCCACTTTGCAGTCATCTCCAATGCAAGCTGTTCTTTTTCACTGTGGGGGGTAGGGGGTCCTACAACACATGCCGTCTTAGGATCATCAAGTGAAGAGGAATAAAATGGGCTGCATATTCCTTGTCCTGTTAGGGTCCTGGGATCAAGGAGAAAACAAATGGAAGGCATGACCGCTACCCCTTTCAGGATCCTAAAAATGGGGAGGAAGAAAAAAAAACTACATATCCCTTGCCGTCTCCAAAGTGGGGACGAATCATATTGGTTGCGAAACCCCTTAGGTCTCAGGTCCCCAAAGTGGGGGGAAGTCAAAAAGGCTGCATAACTTCTTCTATCTAGGGGTGCCAAAGTGACGGAATCCCCAGACTCGGGAGGAACAAAAGGAGCCGCATAATCCCTGTCATCTTAGGGTCCCCTACCCCCCCCCCCCCCCCGTGTCCAGGAACCAGCAATGTTTGACCGCGGAACCAGGGGTCGGTTCTTGCGCACACTTTTCCCCCTAAATTTGACCGCGGAACCAGGGGTTGGTTCTTGCGCACATCCGTGGGCAACCCCGTACCGCGGAAAGAAAGTTTTCCGGCGCGTTGCGCCGGGACATGTGTGCCCTCTCCTTTCCCACAGTTAACCACGTTGACAAATGAACACCAAAGGTCCGTGCTTGTCAGCGTACGCCAGACAACGCAATTTGCGACGTACATCGTAATGTTGTTTAACTGACGTTTGTTTGTTTCTTGTCAGGGGCTGGTTGCTTCGGGGAAGGGGTTGAGAGCAGGGGGGGGAGGGGTTTAAGGGGTATGTGCGCCTGTGAGTGACTGATAGGGTCCCCCTTGATGGGGGGACCCGTAGTAACACACATGAAATGATGTCCTGCACACCTGAATAGCTGTCCTACATCCACCAGAAACATGAAAAACCCACTACCCTGGTAAAAAAAGTGATGCGAGAATTTGACCGCGGAACCAGGGGTTGGTTCTTGCGCAAGGTGGTTCTTGGACACGGGGGGGGGGGGTACAAGAGAGGAATCGAATGGTCCCCAAAAGAGAACCAAATGGGCTATATATCCTTGCTGTCCGGAGATCCCTAACGTGGAGGAGAATCAAAATGCCCAAATAACTCTTGCACAGCAGGTTTTATGAAGTCTATTTGCCAGTTGGGACCCCTGGACGGTAAGGGGTTTTGCATGCCATTTGATTCCTCCCCACTTGGAGACCGTGAGACAGTACGGGTTTTGCACCCTTTTGATTGGGAGGAATCAAAAAGGCTACACAACCCCCGTCATCTGCTCCCTGTCACCTCATCCTGTGCCACCAATATGTGGACATGGAGTCATCAATCAGAGGCACCATCGCTGTCATAGAGCCTCAAAGCCCAGCCTCAAGACCCAACCCCCAATTCCCCAAAGCCTAGGGCCAAGCCCCAAAGCCCAGTCCCAAAGCCTGAGCGCAAAACCATTGCCCCAGAGCCATACCCCAAAGCACAACCCGTGAGGCCCAACCACAAAGCTAAGTCCAAAGACCAACTCCAATGCCCAGCGCCAAAGACCACACTTCCCACCCTGCTGCTCACCTTGAACTCACCTACGCTTCACCTACCACCTAGGCCATAACGCCCCTAGCCTGGCCCTTGTGTGTAGGGCAGCCATCTGCGCGTCTCCGTCAACGCAAGGCACATGCGCCCTTTGCCCTGGGACAAGTACTACGCCCAGACAACAGCCGGCTTTGCGACTAAACACCAAATGGGACTTCAACCCTTGGGTAGACCGCTTCTGCAGCTGGTTTGTCATCTGAGCTGCCACCTGCGCAGGTTTCACTCCCCTTTGGTCCCAAGGAGGGCGGCAAGCAGGGCAACGGCTTTGCGCATCTCCACCGCCAGGCCCCTAAATTCGTTTCATCTTCCCCTGGGTATTTTTCTGTTGGACCAGGACCGGGGGGGGGGGTTCACCATAAAGAGTCAGGAGTGTGCCGGGGGGGGGGGGGGGGGTTGTTGATAATTCCTTCATTCGAACGCATCTCTGGGGAAGGTGGGACAGGCATGTGAGAGCGGGACAGGATGCACAGGGATGCGCACAGTGTGCATGTGCAAGGCGTGTGCCAATATGGAAGGCAAAGCGAGGGGCTGTGAGGGGATGTGAGGAGGTAGTGTGATGGGGATGAGCAGGTGCGCTGGATTCTGAGGAGACGTAAATGCTGGCAATAATGACAAAGACAATACGGGCAAACACAGCATGCGGCACTGACCAATGATGTGCTTGAGTAGGGGGGGGGGGAGTGGGGGGGGGGGGTCCTCCTTGCAAACCCAACGTTTTGACCAATGTACATTTTCTGATGGATTCGGGATGCTTGCTGTAAATTCATGGATGGTTCCTGGGTCTTCCTGGATGTTTGCTGTCAATTCCGAAATGGTTGCCCAACACAACCCAACTTGACAAGGCAGCGTGCTATGGTGTATGCTGTGAAGGCACGTGGTGCAACAACACACAAAAACATGGAGCGCTCAAGCAACACTAGACATTTGCCACCAAAAATTCGTTCTGGTTGATACTTTTTTGGCGCTGCAGACACTGGAGAAAAAAATTCTATTGCCTTTCGCAAGGCACCTTGAAGAGAGACGACCAACGTTGTGGGCCAGATGTAATATTTGCGCCGACAAAGTTCCGCCCATCACAGAGAAAACACGCCAAAAGGGCACTTTCTGGGGGCCAATAAGCAACCTTCGATTGTCACCAAATGATCGAAGGGTTTCAGAAAAAGTTAAATTGTCCAAAATTTGCAAGTGCCACTAAACAACCTAAACAACAGCAATTTCAGGGCTTGTGGGGGACCTGTTGCCCGGGCTACATGGGCTTAGCGGCCACTATGTGTGCCCCCATGTGTGCTACAGTACGTGTATTGCCACTGAATGATTGCCCAAACCCATCCCAGAGGCGACAGAAGGATTTTGGAAAAAGTCAAATTTTCGAAAAATTGCCAGCCGACGATGCCATGCCAACCAATGGGGGGGGGGGGGGGGGGCTGGGGGTTACTCGAAGTTCGGACCCCAGACCCCTGCCATTGGTTCGGGGGTTGCTGTACAAGAAAAAAATTGTTCAGCTCCTGGGTCTAAATCGACACAAAGCCGCCACAATAGGCCAAAAAGTTTTAACCCCACCACCCGCACCCCAACCCCCTAAAAAGTGGCACCCAGGTACGGGGGGGGGGGGGTGTAGGGGTCAAAATCGAAAAATTCATTGGGGGACAATTTTGTCTCCCAAAATGATTATTTTACAAATCGTTAGACATCGGATATCCTGTTTTGGGGTATGTTACGCGAACTTTTGGGGGCCAATAAGCAACATTAGGAGGGCCTAGTTGGTCCTACGTGAGTTTATATGTACTCCCATTGTCACCAAATGGTCACCCAACAACAGCCGAAGGGTCCCCAGGGGTTGTTGGAGGTCAGCCTGAAATCGCAATTTATCAGCCAACCCATGCCGGCTTGGGAACAGCCAAATCCTCACCATTTGGGCCCCATAGGGGGGCTGACGATGGAAAATTGGAGATAGCAACCGGGACCCCTGCCAGTGGTTAGGGGGTCCATATAGAAGGAAAAGGTGGAATGGGACCTGGGTCCAAATCGCCACACACTGGCGGCTACAGGCCAACCAAGTACCAAACCAAGAACAGCAATTTCGGGGCTTTTGGGGGGGCCATGGCTCGAGCTACATGGGCCTAGCGGCCATTACGTGGGTCCCCATGGGTGCTCGAGCACCCGTATTGTCACCAAATGACCACCCAAACCCATCCCAGGGGGGAGAGAAGGGTTTCAGAAAAAGTTAAATTGTCGAAAATTTGCAAAGTGGCACCCAAGTACGGGGGGGGGGGGGGTAACAAAATCGAAAAATTCATTGGGGGACAATTTTGTCTGCCAAAATGATTATTTTACAAGTGGTTAGACATCGGATATCCTGTATGTTACGCGAATGATCCCAAAACGGGGGGGGGGGTCGTATGGCGCCCGAGCCTGTGCTTGATCGAAAAACCAGGGGGGCCCTCAACCTGCAAATTTCTCGATTCAAGCACAAAACTGGCCCTGACCCCCTCACCATTTGAGGGTAAATTGCCCTTGTCAGGGACACACAGTGCACACCTGGAATACTGGGGCATTGGGGTGGGCCTCGCGGTTCAACGCCACGGTCTTGGAGCGGAGGAGGGGGCTGCAGTTGGAGGAGGCGTGCTCGTACGCCAGCTGCCCCGTGTTGCTGTCGTAGTGCGCAATGTACGCCGCCACGCCGTCCATCAGATCCGCCAGCGCCTGCACCACGTGATCGTACAGCGTGCGCAGCTCCTCCGGTGACGTCACGGCCTCGGTCTTGGTGCGCAGCGACGTCAAAAACGTGGGCATCGCGTCGCGCTGCTTCTTGTGGCGGGCGTCCTGCAGCGGACGGCAACACAGACTGCAGGCCAGGCGAGGCATGGGCGTCCGGCGTGAGCGCATTGCTTCCCGAACCGCAGTTTGGACTGGCGCGCCCAGGGAGGAGTGGGGGGATAAGTACGTGTGCTGGGGCGTACTTCCAGTTGTACGCACTGGTTGAGTTTTCAGAAATAAATTGTTGATATTGCTTGTCCCAAGCCACTGGGAAAAAGGATTTGGGCCGGTGAGAGTGGGACAGTTGTCCCTCTGCTCACAAGTGCTGCTTCTGCCCCTTGGCATCCCCTGACCTGCGCTGCAGGGCAGTCACCGATTGAAGAAACGGCTGCAGGGGTCCAAAGGGAGAGAGGAGGTACTCGTGCAGCAGAATCACATTTTGTGGCAGGAGAATCGTGCGGTGGAGGAGAAGGTCGAGAAAGTGCTGTGGGGCAAGCGCCTGTTGCAGAAGCTCACATTCAGTCAACCTCATGACAGTGAGGTTGGAGGGTGCACACCGCCAATGTGGGAAATGTAACACAGGGCTAGGGGGTTCCGGATCACCAAGTAGTACACATTAGCGGTGTGCAGCATTTCCAGGCATTTTGCCGTTGGTTTTTTTTTCTGTTCATGCAGTGGGGGGGGGGTCAAGAGGGTCCTTATTGCAAAAAAAAATCTCGTTCATTTTACGACCCAACGAATGTGCACACCGCCACGGAGAAGGCAACCGTACTGGTGCTGTTGGGACCAACCTAGTTGGGCGACAGCAGATGGGATGACTGAGGTCTGTTTGGAATCCCATTCCAGGGTAGTTCAAAAACAAAAAATGAAATAAAACAAAAAAAAAGCCAAAAAATTCGGGTTGCCAGTAGTCAGCTCATTCTTGGACACGCACAGGAAACATAGTGGTCTCTTAGCATAGCCAATTTGGAGGTTTATGACGGCTGTGTTGAGCCACCTGTCAGCAGCAGAGGGAAGGGTAACAGTGGTTGCGGTGTAAGCCAGCCGATGACGGTTATGAGCGACCAGACAGCGCTTGGAATGTTGACAAATAATGGAAAAAGAAAAGCTTACAACCAGGGGAAAATGCCCTATTGCAGCGCTTCCTTCTGTACAGGGAGCAGCGGGTTGCCTCTAAAGGCCCCTTCACTGGATTGAAATTGCTGAAAGCCACAGACTAACCGCTCAAAAAGTGTGGGTAACTCCCGTAGCTCAGTGGTCCAAGGCGTGAAATCTAAGCACCCCAGGCAGGAATTGGATTCCCGGAGGACGTCCTAAGATGGTCGTACTCAAGGGGGTGCCCGGCCTCGTCACTGAAGCTGGTAGCCCGGACTTGGGAGCGCCTTGAATGAGGGCCCTAGGTTCAAGCCTGACTACCTGCCAATTAACCTCCATTACTGGAGCACCTACTTCTATCCGCTGGAGCTGCATTGCCGTCCGTTGCTCCGCTCACAACCACTCAAAAAGTGTGGGAGCCGGTTGGTTGGTCCGTCGGTTCGCTTCGGTCGGACTCCAACCCAGCGCATGGGGCCTGGCGTTGGGACCTACGACCACTGAGCCACCGGTGATGGTCTGGGGTTGGGCCACGGACTTCCGCCATCTTTCTGGATCCGAACACAACCGTCGGACCTACTCTGCGTGTCACCCTCATTGTCTGCTACTCGGACTGACCCAGCGCTACTTGCAGTCACTTCCACCCACCCCTCGCCTGTGGCCTGCTGCACATGACGCAAGCATGAGGACCGCGCCACCGGCGTCCAATGCTCCAAATAACCCCCAAAAGATGAACGCAACAAAGTCTGCAGTCAACCAGCCATCGCAGGCGGCAGACAGCCTCGCGTTCCCCGAGGCGCGCGCGTCCTAATACAAAGGCCCATTCCAACGCCAACGCAGATAGACCGTTCAGTTGCGTCAGAGAAGCCGCACCCCACAGGCCTCTGCATCCCGGCATCCCTCGACCTGCACCCTCCGCATCGGCACACCAGCATCTCCATCCACAGCTGGTCCTTTTCTTCGTCTGTGATGCCCTCAGGGACCGGCTCCTCGGGCTCGTCTTCTGCGGGGGTCTCCTGTTGAGCACTCGCCTGCCTCGCCGCCTCCTCTGCCGCCTCCCGCTCGGCACGCTCCCGCTCCGCCCGTTCAGCCTCGAGAGCGTCCTGCTCTGCCTTGAGGCGGCGCTCTTCCTCCCTCCGCTGCTCTTCTGCAAGGCGCTGAGCCTGTGAGCGCCGCAGGCGTGTCACGCAGGTGGTCAAGCCCCTTGAACAAGCACCGCCCCGAGCGCAGAAAGTGCCGCGTTCACTCCTGCCGGCGCCTGGGTGCCCGGGCTTTTGCTTTTCACACAGGCCATTGCTTCACGGCCCAGAGAGGGGGCGAGGGGGGGCGAGGGGGGGCGAAATTGCACCTTGCCAATCTCCCAATCCCACCCACCCACCCACTCCCACGCTAGTGCTAAACAACAGACATGTGGCGCAACTTTTGGAACTTGATAGTGTCCTACGCCATACTCATACTACAGTTGTACGCACATTGCTGTCGGCACATGGCACGGGCACTCATTTGCGCTCTTTGGGTTAAGCCCCCTGTGTGACATTCCGTCTGGTTGCTGTTTCTTTACGGGGCCCTGGACAGTCACCCGTTCTTCTCTTTGCATGCTGCGTTGGGTCGCTGCGGTCTGTGTTCCTGCTGGTGTCGTTTCCGCGTAGCGGAGCCCATTAGTTGGCGTACCAACGCCCCCCGCCCCCAGCCAACCCCCCCCCCCCCAGATGAAGAAATGACGATTACCAAAGTACAGTGCAGTCACAGCCCTGGGTCCCTCCTCCCTGAAACACAAGACGAAGCACTGGACGTAGGTCGTTGCTGCAACCCAAAAAACAATGTGAACAGTGTTTTACACATTCTTTTTGACGCATTTTCCCAAAATGCGTTCCATTTCAGCCTCGTCCTCAGTCACTTGACGACCTAGAGGACTGGCTGCTGCTAGAGGATGATACATGCAACGGTGAGGCACACCTGTAAAGCAAAAAGCAGGAAAATTGCAATTTCGTAATCGTCATTTCGTCAGTTCAGGGGTCCTCAGCCTCCCCCCCCCCACCCCCACCAAAATAATTGTGGCAGTATTATATTCATCCCTGGTACCGGGGTTGTGTACTGTTGGGGACACCCTTGCTGCGGGGGTCGTTTCTCGGTCTTTGCTGCCCACTCCCCTTCGCATTCTGGTCATCCACCACCTGCCTTCCCCCCTGCCATCGCAGGCACCACGAAATGCGGAAAGAAATCAAGGTGGCAATGCAACCCCTGCCGTCTCAGGGACCACAGGGCGGGGAAAGAAATGGAAGTTGCTACGTAACCCGTGCCGTGTCGGGGACCCTGACACCCCCCATAAGAGTGGAGGCCTTTGGGTAGCTGTTTTTATGGCTTGCAGTTTTCGGAGAAAATGGGCAAAACAGTATGTGCACTAGACCTGAACCTCCCAACCCCCCCTCCAGGAGAATGCACCCGGCCCCCCACCCCCACCCCGGGTTGGAACCTCACTCAGCAATCTGCGGGTCATATACCACCCGGACCGTGTGGGTCTCAGTTCTAGTTGCATTCGTGCATACGGTTGCCAGACCATTGAGTGTAACTGACGCGCATCCCCAAAAATAGCCCCATGTCATCGTTCAGGACGAGCCACGAGGAGCTCGGCCTGCAGCCGAGCGAGCTCCAGCAACATATCAATCATACCATGCCACCGCACCGCACCGCACCGCACCGCACCGCACCACGCCACGCGCGTCGGGACGTGATTTCTGGTGCAGCGCGTTTCGGCCGTTTGGGTTCCTGAGCCGAGATTCTTCACGGGCATATCCAGCGGGCGCAACACTCCGTGAACCGCCTCCCGCGTGGTCACGGATGCCCACCGACTGCAAGAGGTCTAAACTACCATATTTGAGTGGGCCAGGGCACTGAAGCTCCAATTGGCGCGCTCCAAGAACCCAAAATGCCCGATGCACATCGGCCCAACACTACGTATTTTGGATCCCCAAATGGGTGCCTACCACTGACTGTTGCTCTTCTCTGGCAGCAGAGCACCAGCAGCTGTAAGGGTGGCTGAAAAATCCAAAGAAAAAACTTTTGAAATCCAGGAAATAAGGGTGTCTAACGGTGAGGGAAGGACTTGAAATTCTCTCAGAGAAGCAACCTATCGGGAAAAAATTCAGAGACCTGTTTCAAATATTTTCAGGGGAAAATTTGTAGTAAACCGCCCCAAACACGCTGAATCACCAAAATGCACGGGTAGCAGCACGCAGGGCAGGCAGCAATAGTGTTCTAAGCAAGATGCAGAAAGCGCCTGAGCTGGCAGGGCAGGAGCGCGGGCACTATTTGACAAACTTTGAAACAGGAAAGAAAAATCTTTTCTGCGCACAAATTTTGAAGCCTACTCCAACCCGATATCCCTGTCCCAGACCGCACCTCCTCCTCTTGGCGGCGGGCCTCCTCCAGCCGCTGAGCTTCCGCACGGTCACGCTCACCCTGAGTTGCGGCATTGTTCAGAGCGCGCACCCGCCGCACGTGGTCCTGCAGCAGCTGGTAGTACGGGTGCTTTGTGGCATTGATGTTGTGCTTGGGGTTGTTGCGCATCAACAGCGAGGCGAGCCAGTCGATGGGGTTGAGCGGGGGGGTCAAGATGGCGTGCGGATCCTGCTCCTCCTCCTGCTTCATGCGCACGGCCTGGATCAGCTCCTGCAGCGCCGGCACCAGCGTCCCCAGCACGTTCTCCTCCATCCATAGGCGCTGCTCACTGTCGTGGGTCTGAGGGACCAGGAAGGGGCATCGCATGACCCCAAGTTTGTAAGCACCCGTCATTGAACAACCGCCACACGCACACCTTTCATGATAACGCCAATAACAACTGATGGCCCCACGAGGAACGAACTCCTACGCATTCAATGCCAGCCCCACGCTTCCCCCAATTGCACTTGAGAACCCTCCCAACACTTAGTACCTGCCCATACCCCTCAAGACTTCGCAAAGTTGATCACCCCCCCCCCCCCCCACACAGAATATCCCCCGGCGCATTGAATACTCGGGACCGCACAAACAAACAGACAGACCAGACCAGACCAAACCAGACCATACAACACCAAAGGATACCCTCATACACCGACTACCCCCCAACGCACACGCAATAACTGCATATGGCCCATAACCCCCCACCACTACGCACACGCAAACTTCGAAGGTGTGCCAGACTCCTGCACTTGCCAGAGTGGGAAGGACCAGTCCTTAAACAAGTACCGCAACATCTGCCCCACCCCTGCATATAACACCACACTGAGGGCCAATCAAATGACCCTGCAGGGGTCACATTCGTTGAGGACAATCATGCCAAATAAACACCCAAAGGAAATCAGCTCATTCTGCTGCTATGACATTGAACGCCCACAAAATTACCCCTGGATAGAGAGGGAGGGGGTGGGGGGGCAAATGGGCCCCTGCTAAACGCCAGTTGACTGACCCACTCCAAAAATTGCGGGCAGGAGGAAAATGTGCTTTATCAAAGTGACGAGCAATTGGAGGCTGTTTTTGTCAAATCTTTTTGGGCCTCTGACCCCCTGGCCTGTCCCAGAGTCTGGCGGCCCCCCCTAAGTGCGTGTGGGGGGAGTGGGGCTCAGCGGCCACATGCGGTCACTGTGTGGGCTTGTGGCCATGGTCTCATTTCAAACCCTGCTCACGTTGCAATGTTCACAACCGATTGTAGCACACCAAACGTGGAATGTACATGCCCTGCATTGTTCGCCTGAATGCCTTTTGGCCATGTATTCGCGGTACACTTTACCACATTGGCCAGCGACACGGATGCGGTCGAGAAAATCAGACCTCAACCCCCCGGTTAGCCCATTGTTAACCCACCGGCTACCCCAAAAAGGGGAGCCTGATGGAACCAAAATAGGGGTTCAGCGACTTTAACCCCCATGCACTGTACTCGCCTGTGCTGTGCGTTTTGCCAAGCTCGGAAGCCTGTGTGCTTGGGGGGGGGTGGTTATACAGTGTATGAATATCCTTTGGTGTTGTATGGTCTGGTCTGGTCTGGTCCGTTCATATGTGTGGTCCCACGACTGACCGTCATCGAGCCTCGCAGCCTGAGGTTTGCACAAGGTTTTGTGCCTCCAGGACAGTCTACGGTGTCCCTACGCTCGACCCCCACTGCCACAGAAGCCCAAGACGTGTCTCTGCGCTGGATCACTGCCTGCCAAACAAGCCCTGATCTGCAGCGAAGCCTCTGTCAGGGGTCTTCGCGTGAGGGATTGATTGAGGTCAGCTGGGGGAGGTACCGCAACACATATTTGAATCAAAATGACCCAAAAACGTGCAGGCTGAATTGTCCCTAGGGCATTGCTGGCATGGTAGAGGAGGAGAGACAACGTGCAGAGGGATCCCGACACAGATACCTCAAAGGATATCCCGGAGTAGACTCTGTCTTCCAGCAAAGACATCCCCACTGCACAGAGCAAGAATGTAAAAATGCTTGATGCACACGGGTATACAGAGGATAGAGGCTTGAACAAGATAGGCAGACATTTGGGGCAGGGATGTATGGGGTTCCTACAAGCAGTGATAGCAAAGCAAAATAAGTGAACCAAGGGGCACATCAAATCAAAAATGCATCCAAATAAAACAAAATCCATCTTCACGGAAAACTAGAAACTGGAACCGCCAAATTCTAGCGTCCCAAAAGTTGCGGAAACTGCTCTTCTCAAAACGAAGGAGGTAAGTAAACCTAGGGTAAGGAAACGCCCGAGCAGGGCTATGACTAGCTGCAAGTGTCCAAAACCCGGGGATTGGGGATTCCGACCCAAGGTTTGACATTGGTGCCTCTTGTGGGTCGTGCACTAGTGAGTTGTGCAAGGACCCTACAAATTGGATCCTGCCTCTCCCTTGTGTAAGCCTAGGCTGGGGTTGGAAAACAACCTGTTGATCGGGAAATACATGTCTCGCACACGCAACGAACCAAGACACAAAAGTTGTGCTCCAACACTCTCGTCTATCAAGCAGTCATCCATTGCGGAACAGGGAGGAGGGCAATAGACAATATAGTGTACCCCTTCCTCATGTTGTGCGAACAAGGGCACCAAAAGTTGGAGAAACAACATTAGATGTTGTTTGGACAAGGGCGTTGTACCCGACAAGGGGCCACCCCAGCATACCACAACCCTTTAGACAAAGGGCCATTAGGGGAGTGGTGCAGCACACCACACCCCTTCAAACAGCCCAAATGTACAGCCAAGCAAATAAACCCATCCTAGCAGGGTTGGGCATTTCTTAGGAACCACCAACAGTTCAGCTTGTCAGCACCGCATGCATGAAACTTGTGATAAGTGAGACCTGGATGCCGGACCTGGCAGCACTTATACAGCTTCCTATGCATGCCCCTTTACACTAAGACTTGCGCGTTGCTTAGATTCTTCACCATGGACATTGCTTACTCGCTTACCCCACCACAATCAACACCCTTGCCCCAAACAACACGTATGTGATGCTTCTGGGTGACCATCACCGTTGCTGTGGTGGTACAATAGTTAAGTCAACAAAGTGAAGTTGACCGGCGCCTTACCACTTCACGACGTAGTCTTCGCACATGCCGTCTTAGCGGCTCACCTTTCGTGTTGTCTTCGCGACTTTGCAAGACTGCACCGTGATTGCCAAATGATAGGATGAATTTTTGATGGCGCTTCAAAGGAGGTGTGTGAGGAATGAGGTGGCCGAAAATTTTTTTGAATAAGAGACAAGGATATAGGGCCAACACGCTCCGCGCAGGCCGAGAAGGCAATGGTCGGCATACCATAAGTTTGAGTCATCTTGCTATGTTCCCCTCCTTGTGACGTCACGTTATGCACCAAAACATGTTCTGCGACGAAAGTGGACGCTTGAGTGCCCCCAATGTGCAAAGGAGTGCATAGCAACAACAATAGCAACAACGGAAGCAGCATCAACCCGGGCGAGGGCACAAGCCGCCACAAAATGGATGAATGAATTGAAAGGTGCAAGAAGCGTTTATCGGAGGTTGCCCGACAAAAAGGTGGCTATCACCCAGGACTCAATGTTCATGCAACCACCATCAACCAAGACATGGTGAGGTAGGGGGTGGTGTGATGAAATGTGCCTATGGTATGGTAAAATAGGGAACGTCTTGGGAACCTTCTTTGAATGTATGGAGGACCTCTTGGGAGCTATCTCTAGGGAACCCTTGTCATCCTGCGAAGTCGGACATGATGAACAACCGCAAATGCGACATGTGGACCCAAATATGCCTCAATCGCTCTCACGAAGTGTTTTGTTACTATTGCAAACACGTTTGAGTACATACACCACCCGGCATTGGGAGCTCGGACCGCCAAGTGGTTGGCTCACCAATACAACAACGAAAACATGGCTTGTGTGATGCAGGTCTACCCTCTCGCTATGGTGGTAGGGTCCCATTCCTTGAGGGTGGTCCGGACGCGAGGGGGATGCGGGGGAAGGGTATGAACTTGGCCGTTTTCAAAAGACATAGATACGCAACCGTTTTGGGGGTTTTGCCATAGCGCATGCCCTCCCAGGCCCTCCTATCCTTCAATACCACACAAAACAACATAGGATGGCCCTTTGGATTGTCTCCAGTAACAAGTGCACGCACGTTTGCAAGCATATTGGAGGGTAATTCTCAACATGCGGTCATTGTACTCCATGCCAAAAGGTGCAATACGTGTAAACATAAGTGCAAGAAACGTGGCAAGTGCATGTAAGCCGGCGGCGTCGGACCAATCGTCCGGAACATCCACATGAAGTGAAATGAAAGAAGCGGCACTTGGAATCCCAGGTCCACCTCCACCGCCTGGGTCTCCAAAATCACTGCCATAAACAATGGAAGACCTTTGCGGAGGCAACCATGGTATAGACGTATTGGTGGCGTTTTGCACATGTGTGTACACATGTCCTTCATGCAACGACAAATAGCCACAGAAGCAAAAGCTTCATCATTCCGAGCTAAAGGGGACAGGAAGCAAAAGCTTCATCATTCCAAGCTAAAGGGGACAGAAAATTGTTCAAGGCCCAACTGGTAACATAGTGTGGTGCGCAAAAGGAAAGAGATAAATGATCCTCTTATGCATGTTGTGAAAAAATTTGTTGGCAGCCCAACCAGTCTTCTTGCAAAATAATTGCCCAATTGATGTGCACCAAGCAATAAGCAATGACAAAGGAACAAAAAGTGACCATATTGTTCAAAAGAATCCTTAGGACAATAAATACACTCAAGACTCAACCATCACCAAACCATCTCTTGGGGCTCTTCTCTATGAGTTGTAATCAAGACAAATATCATCGTTTTAACGGTACAGCGGGACGCGGTGGGGACGCGGGGGAGGACGCGGGGGGGACGCGGGGAGTCGCCAAACGGACCGTATTGTGAGAACAATCTTTGTTCAACGGAGGACAAGCCTTGTAAGTATTTTTCGTGAGAGCGGTTGACGCCTGCCGTGCAACAGTAAGACGACGGCCAATGGTTCACATGTGCGCATGGAAAACAAGGAAAATAGGGAAGCTGAGGTTGAATGGCAACGCTACTTGGGAAGCAAAGAGTAGAAACCACCGGCTAGCGACAGCGAACAGTGAGATAGAGCGCATTATGCGTGCTCTGCACTGCACATTGCTTGCGTCTGCAGGTAGTGGCGGTTTGAGAATGCTTTCTGCTTTGTCCACTCGCCCGTTGCCACTTCCAGGATAGGTTTGGTTCTTGGTCTTGATTAGCAGCACTTATTTGTCGCTTATTTCCGGCTCATAGCTTGCTTGATGAAAGTGTGGGTCTATCAATAACCACGGCGCTTACATTATCCATGGCAATAGTCAAAACCAAAAAACATTGTGAGACGGAGACGATCATCATATGGAGGAGTCCATTTCCAATGTTACTTCACATCTTTACATTCGAGAACATGTGAAGTCGGCGCTTGCCGGAGTTGCAACAGGATCGGAGAAGTACTCCCTCACACATTTGGCCTACTGCTTGCCCCATATAGAGGCGTGCTCCATTGATAGTGTTGGCTAAGGAGTTGCCTGTGTGCCGTGACGATATGCAAAGTCGGATGTCCCCACAATAGATTGCTCGTGCAACCTTTGTCCATTGGCTCTTTCACGTGGGGCGTCTCATTGAGTTCTATGCAAGTCGTACCAGGCCCAACTCTTGGACAAGGAGGGTGGTCTCCGTAGAATTCCACGCCATGTTGCGTGAGTAGTGAGAGCCGTGAATTGCGATGAGGGGAAGGATGGAAAAAGATGATAGGTTCAAATCACTGCATGCCGTGCAGCGTGCTCTTTGGGTGTTGAACGTCGCAGCAACAAAGGGAAAGGCACACCGCAAAATAGTTGTTCTTGCCCTCTCACTACGGTTGCGAGGGCAGATCCTAGTGCGCGAACCAATGGCAAAGTTCATATAACGTGACATCTCGTGAAGACGCGGTTTTTTTTTCCTCTTAGAGAGCAAAAGCGGGGCACGAAAAGCCTCCCTCCGTTTTTGCTAATTCATCGATATGTCGGAGAAATTTCAATTTTTCGAAGACCCACAAATTTCGCAGCAGCTGCCCGTTCCGGAGAGAGGCGGGGGGGGCGCGTATGCATTGGATGTGCTTTTTTCACCATGAACCCCCCCTATTTTGAGGGTGCTGGATCCGAAAAGAAGCATGGTTTGGCCTCATATTCCGTCAGAAATGTTGATCTCTGCATCTACAAAATTTCGTTACTTTGGTTCCTTTTGCTCACAAAATCGCGATTTCTGCCAGAAATCTGGCGCCGGACCAGAATTCTACGGATAAGCGCTTATCCATAGAATTTGCAATTCTGCGGATAAGACTCCCGCACAATCGCTACATGTCTTCTCCTTGATAACGTCGCACGCACAAGTCGGGCCGCGTGTGTTGCCCAACTTTCAACCACACCGCATTCCAGCCCTGAATACGTGCTTCACCTTTTCCTGAAATTAATTCTAATATCAGGTGAAATTTTTTGCTGTTGCCCTTGCCGGCTACAATGCAGTATATTCAAACTAACATAAGTTACTTACGCGCCGGTGCAACAAAAGCTTGCCGAAACTTTGATCTCAAAAGTGTCATGCCATTGTGTTTCAGGAAGGAGTTTAAACCAACGCCTCACGCGTTGATTCAAATCACTATCCGTGTCCTTGGCTCTCCTTGTGTTTTTCCTTCATCAAGCGACAAACAACGAGTGTAAGAACACTGTGTTTAATTGAGTGTTGCATTCGCTCATCTTCCTTGGTTACCTACCCTCAGAAAGACCATGGTCCACTGGTTTTTTCATTTTGTTTGTCCACTTACTTATACTCGTGTGCTCGTTTGCTCCCGGCAATAAGGAAAACCCGGTCGGTGACCTGACGACGGAATTGGGTTGATTATTGAAGAATATGTTGAAGTCCTCTTTCATGTTAGCAATGCCCCATGGTAGGAACAAATGCAAACACGAGAGACAACGATCCATTTGAGGATTGAGCAATTGCAAGCAATTCCGTGTTTTAATTTGTACTCAGCGATGGTTGCGATGCTGCGAGGAACCCGCTCTCCGCTCTCACTATTTGATGGGGGTTGGTTTGTCGAACAACTAACTGGGAACTAGCTAACTAGCAACGACGCATGAGCTTCCGATCGTGAATTCTTTTTCAAGGAAGGACAAACAAAACAAAAATGAGGGGGATGGAGGGGATTTGTTCTGGGGTAAAAAGGGCATGTTTGATCTCATCGTGCCATTTCTTCGTCTAAAAGTATGGACCGAGAGCCGGAAAATTGGGTTGAGATGACGTTCACAAAGGCTCCCCCTTCCGTTCTCTTGCATTGACAGGTTTTCATGTCTTGATTCAAGCGCCGTGCACGTACAAATGGGGCGGTGCAAATGGGTGAAAAAATACATCGCAATCATCTTTTGGCATCCCATTTCTCGGATTGCAATCTTGTTGGGGGTCATTTGTTTAAATTTCTTCTTCTTGGCGGAGGATCCTTTGGCGCGATCCAAAGTCCACGCAAGGATCTACATAGTGGGCCAAGCTGCCGATTTCGTGATTGGGCCATACCCTCCGGAGCCATTGATGATCGTATTGAAGGTGCCCCCTACGCCAAGTGTTGTGAACGTGGTCGTTGCTTCTCGGTTGCGTGTTGTGGTCTTTGTGTTTGGACGACTTGATGGAAGTTGGCAACGCAACATGTGTGGTTCGGAATGCTAAGTCATAATGAGTGCCGCAAGTGGATCGAATGCAAGGGTCGTAGCATTGACTCCGAGAGGCTCAACAAGGGATCCCGGTAGTCGAGCGACAAAGTGCAAAAAAACTCTTGACTGAGGGCCAATTGATGGTTCATCAAGATGTTCGATGGGCCTTAGGAGGTGGGTGTCGAGGGGTTGCGTGTGCCGTGTATGTATGCGATTGTGTGCGCCAATCATGCGGCCATTAAGACGGCGGGAATTGTTTTGCGGTTGCCAATCTCTACGTGTTCTTGAAGGTTGTTATGTGGGTGTTCTTCTCATTCCTTGGTTTGTGGGGAGGCAAATATTGGATTCACGATCTCCTTTTGAGGGATCACTTGCAACTACAAATGTTTGGTTTCGATGCTCATGGTTTGTACTCAAGCGGAGACGTCGATGATTTGGGGCAAAAGGTGTGCTTTGGTTTCATTACATTGAAGTTGATTTCCCTTTGTCACCCCGGTGAAATTTCACGCCTTCATCTCACGCGTCGTACATCCCTTTTGGCAAGGCGAGACCAATTCATTTGGTAATGCGCAAAGCGGGTGAAGTGGATGTTGCGCGTATCACGGATTCGCCATTCAATCGAAATTCCCCTGAAGCACGGGGGAGGTAGGGGGGAGGGTGTGGATATAAACAGGATTTCTCATAAAAATGCAATGCACCGGCCACGAGTCGACCAGATCGGGATGCGCATCGCGGGGAAATTGGACCAACACATTCATTCATTTCACAACGCAAATTCCGACAACCTCAATGATTTTGAGAAAGCGGATGTGTCGGACTCAAGTGTTGACCCAATGGTGCCCATAATATTTGGCATATATGAGCAATTTTGGCTTTTTTGGTGGACTTTCCCACACCCAAATTCGTGCGAACACTGCGGAGTCCATGAAAGTTGATCATCAATGAAATGGTGCCGAGCATTTGTGCATCATTTCATGCTCATTCCGTGTCTTTGCACTTTGGACACGTTTGCACCGGTTCCGGCGGTGTCTTGGCAATTTCACATGCAATGTTTGTGTTCGCCATGTATGTTTCCCGAACAATTTCGCGGGTGCTGCGATCCATCGGGAATAAATGGGGTTTTCTAAAATGTGATCCTCGACCCGTTAGGATGGGATGCGTCCCAAAAATCCGTCAAAGCTCTAAAAATGGGCCAATTTGGGACCAAAAACGTGCCCAAAAATGGATCCAAACCTGTTCACCCAAGATCTCCAAAGCAGAGGGAGTGGCGTTGCCACATACATGTTGTATTAAGGTCTTTCCCTAAGATTGTGGAACAGGTGAGTGAAGGTAGCTACACTACATATAGTGTGTGGCATGAGATGGTAGTGACTTAGGAGAAAATTCTACGCAAGCGATAGCACATGGGCAGGGAGGCAGGGTGGTTAGCAGGGATTGACCTTGTGTGACTCAATGTGGTCTGAGTGAAGTGTCACACGAGCGTAAAAATAAAGATATTATTACGTAATTGTTCAGTGTAGTGAGTTTGCCTCACTTCACCTCTCCAAGTAGCAATGGCAGTCAGATTGTAATTTTCCCCCCTCAGCAATCGCGCTCACACTCAAAAAAAAAAGTTCTCGGGGTACACTTGCTCTGACACTCAACAAAAAAAATTACAAATTTTTTTTTCTGAGTACTCGCATGGCACTTGTCAACACTCGTGTGACGCTTCCTCCATGTGGTACTCACAAAGGATGCTATTGTAGGTGGCATTTCCTTATGTACATATGCTTGTTTCCCCTTTTCCCTCTGTTTACAATGTGTTGCGCAGTGGAAGGCGAGCATGAAAAACGTGTTTCAAACAACACACATGTCTTTTACACTCTCACTCAAACATGTCTCGTTTGTCCACAAGTGTCCCCCCAACTCTTTCACATAGTCGTCTGGCCCCCTAATTGTTGGCCGAGAGAAGTGTTGACCGTTCTGCATCGTGCTCTTTGACATTCAGGACAAGGGCAGTTGGACCGTGATGGCGATGTGTTGCATTTTCTCTTTGTTATTGGGGTCCATTTTGTACAACCTTGTGATACTCATGTGCTACGAAGGCAAGCAGCGGGAAGAGCTATTCCTCAGTAGCTCAGTGCCACTAGGTGCGTGCGTGCCAGCATACGTACGTGCATATGTGCGTGTGCCTTTTGGACGTAGTACAAGAAGGCAAACGGAGGTCAGGGGCCCCAATCACGGTTGCATCCACATTCACCATGTCATCTTTTCAGCAAATCATTATTACATGATTCTTGCGGGGGCTGCCACTATCATTGGGAACTATATAACGTGTGCCATGGTGTTGGACCACATGTTGGTTACCATGAATCGGCAACTATCGAATCTCGACCTTTGGCATCGCGCCGCGACGTTGCTGTTGGCAAGAGGTAACCTGGCAGCGTTTGAGGAGAACATCGGCACCCATCTCTGCCTTGAAGTGGAGGAGTTGGAGAAGCAATTTAGCCGCACGGCCCTCCGGAACTTCCGCAGGATTTTCAACATGTTTGACTCGCAGCGCAGTGGCCGTATCCCCATTGATGACGCTGTGGTCATGATTCAAGCGATGCTGAAAGAGGGAGAGGAGGACAGTAGAAGGATGGCGTCGTATGCCTTTGATGATGTTGGGTGGTTTTAGGTGGCTCTGGGTGGCCTGTGTTTAGTTGTGTTTGACTCCGGCTCTGTGTGGCTCTGGGTCGCTGTGTGTGGCTGGTGGCTGCATGTGGCTGTGTATGGCTGTGCACTGCGTGTGGCTGTGTATGGCTGTGCACTGCGTGTGGCTGCGTATGGCTGCGGGGGGCTGCATGTGATTGTGTGTGTCCTCAAGCAGCATCAACAACCCTCCACAACCTCAGCAACTCTGTTCACTTGGAAAAGCCTGCATTGCCATAGCTGCACTCGTCAACTCATGCTGAATCTTTGTTTATGAGTAATCCCCTCCTTCATTGGCTGTTTCCATCTTTTCTGATGGCGATGAGACCTCAAAGTGGAGACCATGTACGGCCGTGACCATCAACAACCTCAACAGCGCTCCATAACCTTCAACAGCCCTCAGCCATCCTCAACACTCCGTGTTCAATTTCTTCAACCTTCAATCATCATCAATTGCCCTAACTACCCTGGAAGACCGTCAATTATCCGCAAGAACCCTCAGCCCTGAACACTCTCGTAAAGCCTCAGAAACCCACTGTGGTCGTCAACTATCCGCACCGACTCTCCAACCGCCACCAGCAACATTGCCCCGTCGATTTTCATTTTTTGGATGCTGTTCTTAGGGATCGGGACACAAGGCAGCGTAAGGTGGTGGTATGTTTGTGTTGTTCCAAGTCCTCATGATCTTGCCAGGTTTGCCAGACCTCCTTGGCGTCCTTGGTGAGGTTGCAGCAGGGGCGTAAGGGTGGAAGCGAATCGGTGCGGGGGAAAGCCTCACTCGGACCCCTCTCTGGGAATATCGAATCTGTTAATCTTCTACATGCTCTGAAAACAACCTCAAGCCTTAGCGAGCAGTGCAGGATGATCATGGCAAATGTAGTCCACAAAATCTTGCCTGATTGAGAATGTTGAGGATTTGTAGAGAGATATTCATACTGTTGTTCAGCGCTGTTGAAGGTGGTGGTGATAAGGACAGATATCACATTTGATCTTAGCCAAAAGGCCGAGCTGTACAACCCGCGCTCCAAAAGCCAGGGGCTTCCTCATGGCTTCTGTTTGTTGCTTGCTCGGATATAAAAAAGCTTTGTGCGGGTCAATTGAGAGTTGAGGTGGCTGGAAGAACCAGGATATTCAACAAGGATAGCAAAGCTGACAAGGATAGCGCATCCGTGGTCTGCGAATTTGCTTGCTCCTGGGCCACGTCCCATCCTGCGTGCCGTTTGTAGGATTGCATGTACGTTGGACGTGGATAACAGCGGTGCGCTCGAATGGCGCGAGTTCTTGGCCCTGATGTACGGCCGCACGCCGGGCGGGGAGCAGCTGCGGGCAGCGTTTGATTTCTTGGACCATGAGAAAACAGGGAAGCTCACGCTGACCAATTTGGGGAACTACCTCACGACCTCGAGGCTCCCAGGGTATGGCGATCTGGTTTGAGGAAAGGGTGCGCCTGCTGCAGGGGTGATGTGCCACCTCATGGCAGCTGCACACTAAATTTGGCGAAAATTGCAATGAGGCCCCGAATCGATTACAGCCACAAAGGCTCAGCAAGGGAGGGGGGGGTTACCCAAGGGTCACACAACCCCTTGCCTCATGCCTTTGCTTGCCCCCCACCACCTGCAACCGCCCCTCCAACCGCCTGTAACTGCCCCCAACCGCTTTGTGAGTCACCTGCAACCGCCATTGTAACTGCCTCTGGGACCACCTGAACCCCCCCCCCATTAAACAAAGGCCTGCTGTAACCCCAGAGACACTGGTTTGTTTTTTCAGTCCGGAATCGTCTACTACGATGTCCACAAACGGTGGGGAAACTTAGTTTTGGTAGGCGAGAATGGGGCACTTATCCCTCTGCCCACAGGTGCTGCGTATGCCCCTTGGCCCCCCAATGCCGGCGCCGGCATGCTTCATACAAAGTCTTTCCCAAGACCGTGCAACTCAGAGGCTTCTCACCATCGCCAATGTGGGAAATGCGACACAGGGCCAGGCACACATCAGTGGTGATCGGAGGCGAGATCAAAGTCAGGCGGCTTCAAATCTGTGGGCGGGGGGGATGTAGTGGGGCTGAAAACAAAGCAAACAACCACGAACGAAGCAAAGGTCAAATGGAAGGTCCTCATGCAGCCAACGTGCAGCCAGGCCTCCAGAAAACAGTGGCAAGTACCGCCAGCGAGCAGGGTCGGATGCCATGACAGCATGCCCCACTCCAACAGAACACGCGTGATCTGATCGCTTAGGGTGAGCTGCAAAGTCGAACTAACCCTCTCCTCGTCTAAGTTGCCTTGTCCACAAGGACCGTATTTGTCTGTTCGCACTGAACCCCATTTCGGTACCGACTTTTATGGCACTATCAAATGCACTTTGTCCTCGTGCTGTTTACCCACTACTCCTTGCTGCTTGCTCTGTGATGCTGCAACGCCATTCGCTCAGTTTGCCCCAACTCGCAATGTGCACTGCTGGCAATGCCCCACCCCCCGCCCCCCGGCAACCCGCCAACTGGCATACTCATTCAGCTTTTATGACATACACCCCCCCCCCACTGTTTAGCCTGTAGTGTCCTTCTGCCCAGTCCATCTTCGACTGGGGACAGCAACATGAACACGGAAGGGAGACCGTATCGAGGAGCTGTAGGAAAGGGAGGCATGAGCACAGGAAGAAGCGGAATGCCATGCTCTGTAACGGTCGCGCAACGTTATGCGATTGTCATCTCCTGCCAGGTCCCTGCCCTCACCCGCCCCCGCCCCCCCAGCCCCATACTCGCGCACAGGTGCTCAGACCAAGTGTGCAACCGCCGAGAAAAGCCCAGGCAACGGCGCAGGGAGCAGTACGGGGAAGGGAACCCCAGACCGGACATACTGCTTGCACCTTGGCACTGTTGCATTGATGTAGTGGCTCGCAGTCTAGGTGGCCGTTGTTCATCAGCGCTGCCACCATCAGGCAGTGTTCAGAGTCCCCGCTTCAAAAGACCAGTGCCCTGGAGGGGACTCCGCGCTGTCGGCGTCCTCTCCACACGATTTTTTGGGGAATAGAGACTCGTCGCCACAACACTCAAATCAGCAATGTTTGATTTGCCGAAGCAAGGATAGTGATGCAGCCACGGCCTATGTAGTCATCTCACTTAGTGCGAAAGAATGTGGTGGCTTCTTTGGGCAGGAGTCAGGGCTTACAGAACGCCTTGAGCAAAAGCTCTGCTCAAAATCCTTCATGTAAATTGCTGTTACAGATTTTTGTGCTTTTCTTTGTGTGGTTTTGTCTGTGTTTTTTGTGTTTTGTTTATAACGCATTTCTTTGTTGAGACCAGACAGACGAATCACAAGCGCTTTTTGCTGCATTGACCCGGTCTGTGGACTCTCTTTTGTCAAGATAACAAAAAAAGTCTTGCACCGTCTACTCCGCGGAGGCAGGCACTGAGGTAAACTGCTGACCCGGAGAACAGGACAGTTGACGCACTGCATAGAGCTCCATTAACTGGAGGCCCAAATCAAAACTGAGTGGCCCCAGGCGTCACCCAGGCCCGGCATCACCTTACCAGAGGTTGTTTGATCAAAGCAGGTGTGCTTCAGACATGCCACTAGCATCTGGCGGAGAACCCCGGGCTCACTCGGAATCAGCCCTGTACGATGTAATGCCTGTCCAACTCACGATCAGAACTCAGTAGGAACCTGCTGCATCCAGTGCATGGCTCAGTAGGGCCCAGCTCCGCCTGATTGCGTCCGGGTTGACGGATGCTAGTGGCAAGTCTGGTGTGCTTATAAGTATGGGGAACGCCACACCGCAGGTGCGCAGGGCTGACCGGCATTGAGATCCAAGCAGTGCTGCGGGAGATCGATGTCAACGGGGACGGCGTCATTGATTTCCAGGACTTCGCCCACTCCGTGCGCTCGCTGCTTCCCAGCGACGCCGACACCGATCACATGCACACGAAAGAGGAGGTGCTGGCGGGGGTGCAGGCCGACCGCGAGATGCGGGAAGCTCTGCGACCGGGGGAGGACCAGCAGGCCATGTCCATGAAATTTCGGCGGGAGTACACCAGGTGTGCCATCGGGACGGCTGCAGGCTATTGCTTAGTGGGCAAAATACCCCACCCCCCCCCGGGGGGGGGGGGGGGTTGGCCCCAAATTTCAGCATTTTGGGCCACCAGGCACCCCCTCCCCCCGGGGGTGCGGGTGCGCTTTTTGGGGCTTTTGGGTTTGTGCAGGGCTCTGAGATCGGCCTGAATTTTACACTTTTTTTTTCATAACATTTCAAGCCTCTTAACCCTTTGTTGCGCAGAAGTGCGTGAACTGGATGGTACTTGATTTGGTTGTGGTGCTTGACACAGTTTTAAAAGGTCCCAGGCTCCATTCCTACTACTGGCAAACTTTTGCTGGTCAGTTCTGCTCTGCTTGTATGTGACTGTGGGTGCAGGGCATAGACCCCCCCCCAGGGGGGGGGGGTAGGGTTGGGGGGGGGTGGATGGGTGGGTGGGTGGCTGAGCCCTGGCCGGGGCCCAACTTCCCCCCCCCCCCCCGCGGGGTCACTAAGCAATGGCCTGGACGGCTGCCCGCCAGAAACGTGGACGAAGCTCGGAAGCAAGCAAGGCAAAACAGCATGTGCCCTGCGGACAGCAGGATTGAGCTCCTAATGGCCGGCGCCGCAGCAGCAGCAGATTTGACATCATCGCCGGCAGATTCAAGCATTTCAACAGCAGCAACAACAACAACAGCAGCAGCAGCAGCAGCAGCAGCAACAGCAACAGCAGCAGTAGATCCAGCAATAGGCCTACCGCACAGTAGGACAGGGTTGCCCAACATACCTTTTATTCCGTAGTCGTCAACCATGGCACTGAGACCCCACTCGGAGAGAGAGAGAGAGACAGAGAGAGACAGAGACAGAGAGAGAGAGAGAGAGAGAGAGAGATGGCTGTGGGAGTACTTGGAGTATGGGCTGTGTGTGCCACGATATGTAGAATGCAGAATTGCTCTGATGTATGGCTAGTCATGTATCCAGACATCAGAATATCCACAATATAAAAGCGACAGGGAGTATGTATGAGCGACATGGACCCTTTGAAGGTCACCCACAGAATTCAGATGCAGGAAAGCGGACCAAGGACCCTGATGCATTGAGAAGCCCAGGTTTGAGATTTGGACGGCACAGTTTTGTCGGCAGATTGCAAATAAATGGGTCGCAGTTTGGTATTTGGAGCAATTTTTGTGCGGTTTTTATGGCCATTCTGTTCATCAATCTCGCATGCACAGCTCTGACACTTTGAGCCTGGACGCCAGGGTATTCTTCAAGGCACGTGCACAAAGTACGGCAATTTTCGGGGATGCATATTTCTGCAGCAGACCAAAGAAAGACGTTGTGGCCTGAGCCGCGAGGTAAATGAGGATGTATTTCTGAAAGTTTGTCATGCAGGCGATGAAAGGCGGTGGTGGCGGTGGCGTTCCCATGCCTCCAACCCGATCACTGCACTGAACCCTTGAGGTGCCCCCCTACCGCCACCCCATCTCCGCATTGCAGGTTCTGTCCCTGGCTGGCCTCGCGGTGGCATGGCAAGGTCCGGTGGATCGGCCTTATGGTCCCCGTAACCATTGGGACTGTGGGTATTGCAGTGTCCTGCTTCGGCGGGTACATCACGCAGTGGTACGGCGGCACCAATGAGATCCACCGCATCATGATGGCATCATGCCGGACGTTGGGGGACATGATTATCATCACACAGGTGCTTGACCCCCCCCACCCCAACCCCTTCCACCACGATCACCTCAACTCCTTGCTGCAGTGTTCGCTGGCACTGTGCCCCAGTAGTATTCGAATGTGACCAGTTGTTCTCCCTGCAACAATTTCCGGTCAAACTTCCGTGCTTTGCAAAGCATTAAGGGGGAACACCTCCAACGTTAAAATTGTTGGTTCTCATGTGTCCCTGAAAGAGGTATGCATCAGGTTCCTCATCCTCATCATCAGGGATGTCATCACCAGGGTGATCTTCATCCTTTGGGGACCTCTGGGGACCTCTGGGGACCTCTGGGGACTTATGGGGTCCTTTGGGGCCCTCTAGGGACCTTTGGGGACTTGTGGGGACCTATGGGGGCCTATGGGGGCCTATGGGGACCTATGGGGGCCTGTGGGGACCTATGGGGGCCTATGGGGACCTATGGGGACCTATGGGGACCTATGGGAACCTCTGGGCACCTGTGCGGGACCATGGGGACCTATGGGCACCTATGGGGACCTACGGGCGGGCACCTATGGGAACCTATCGGGCCCTTTGGGGACCTATGGGGGCCTATGGGGACCTATGGGGACCTATTGGCACCTATGGGGACCTTTGGGGACCCATTGGCACCTATGGGGACCTTTGGGGACCCATTGGCACCTATGGGGACCTATTGGGCCTATGGGGACCTATGGGGGCCTACGGGGACCCATGGGGACCCAAGGGGGCCTAAGGGGACCTATGGGGAGGTATGGGGACCCTATGGGTGCCCATGGGGACCTATGGGGGCCTATGGGGACCTATGGGGACCTATTGGCACCTATGGGGCCCTTTGGGGGCCTATGGGGACCTTTGGGGGCCTATGGGGGCCTATGGGGACACACTGGCACCTATGGGGACCTCTGGGGGCCTATGGGGACCTATGGGGTCCTATGGGGCCCTCTAGGGACTTATGGGGACCTATGCGGGCCTATGGGGACCTATGGGGACCTATGGGGGCCTGTGGGGACCAATGGGGACCTGTGGGGATCAATGGGGACCCATGGGGACCCATGGGGACCTATAGGGTCCTTTGGAGACCTCTGGGGCCCTATGGGGACCTACGTGGACCTATGGGGACCTATGTGGACCTATTGGGGCCTATGGGGACCTGTGGGGACCTATGGGGACCTATGGGAACCCTTTTTTGTACTCAAACAATTGTTTGCCTTCTCTTTAATAGGCAGTTTTCTGTCTGTATTTTTTGGGAGAAGGGGGGGTATCCCTCCCCCCCTCCCACCGCCATGGCCCTAGACCGACCCGGGCGACTTGACAGTGCCAACAACAGTGTCACTTTCCCGTTGCGGCCGTCGAAGCGTTTGGACAACGACGACGCGTTCTCCATCCATGTGCCCTCCGCCGCGGATCTGGAGGAGGTGCACTTCGTTCCGGACGCCATCGAGGGCATGTCTGTCTTCGTGGACGTCATGATGGCCGGCCCTGGCTCCACGAAGCTCATCCTCAGCGCCCAGCGTGCCCTGACAAAGCTCATCGTGTTCTGGTGTTCGCCGTGCACTACAACCACCTACAGCCGTCCACCCCCCCACCATGTCTCAAAAACCCACCGCCAACCCCCCTTCTGATTTATCTCTTGTGTCTCTGCACCCTCCCCCCCCATCCCTGTCCCTTGGCTTCAGTGCGCCGCGCATCGTCCACAGTCTTTCCCATATACTCCCGGCCCCCCCCTGCATCCTCCGGTCCTCGACCCTTCCTGATCCCTCCGAGAAAGGGAGGGAGGGAAGGGTGCAGATTGGGATTGTTGAGTTATAGATACGCCAGCCCTGTCACCAAATCGAGCTTCATCGCACACCCTGTGGGCCACTAAAGCTTGCCCCATGTGCTCTACTGCATTGCCCCCATGCGTCTTCAGGACTGGGAGTTTCCCACTTTCAGTGAGCCCCACCGGCCGCATACGATTGAGCAGCCCATCTTCAGCGTCCCAGGCCTCTCACTCTGCAGGCGCCGGCTCCTGCCGCCGGTGCATATCACTGGCAAATGGTTCAACTACAGTTTGTTGTTCCTTTTGATGTTGTTGGACTTCAACATGATCAAAAGGCAGTTTTTATATTATCCTGAAGCTTTTCAGCAGGTTTTCCTTTTGTTCTGTCTGAATGCAGTGCGACGCTATGGTCATGCCACGCCATGCAAACGCTGAGCATCGGTTATGTAGCGATATGCCACGGTCACGGGGCGCTATGCCAAGGTTGTCAAAGCTCTGCAACAGGTCATGTGCAGGGGGGGGGGCGCATGCATTGCAAGGCGGCTGCATCTTGTGCTTGTGCTTGTGCTTATGTTGTAGGTTTGCTCCTGCTGCTCTGGCTGCAGGTGTTGCTGGTGGTGGTGTCGCTACGGCCGGTGTTACTGGTGCTGAGCTCGTGCTAGGGCTACTGGTGTATCAACTGATGATGATGGTGGTGCTGGTGGTTGTGGCAGTGGTTGTGGTGGTGGTTCGTGCTGGTGGTGGTGGTGGTGGTGTTCAGTGGTGTGTGGCTGCTGCTTCCGCTGTGGCTGCTCCTGGCGCTGCTGGTGTAGCTGCTGCTGCTAATTCAGCACCATAACCACCAGTACTATCAACAGCAGCAGATATCAGGCCTTTGCTTAGTGGCTGGTTGATGCTATACCAGGGGGGGGGGCTGGGTGGGTGGGTCTGAGCTTGGGTGGGTGGGTTTGTCTGGGTTTTCCCCGATATTGGGAGAAATGCAGGTACCCCCCCAGGGGGGGGTGTCCGCTTTGTTGGTTGGGTGGGTGGGTTGCTGAGCTTGGTAGACCGCCAACATTGTTCATGGGCCGAGGCACCTTGTGACACCGGGTGCTGCCATTTTGTACAGACCTGTTTTGCTGTACACTCTTGTAATGGTCACCACTTTCACTTCAGTTTGTACATGGTCCTCAAGAGAGGGATGGCAGGGACTTTCAGTGACCCAGTGGTTATAGCACAGGCCTCACAAATGAAAGGTGTGAGCTCAAACCCTGCTTTGCACAGTTTTAGCACCTGCTATGGAGTGGTCAACCTGAAATTGCTCTGTGACGCCCCCCGTGACCTCCACGCCCTCTCAGACCCTCGGGCCGGTGGCCTTGTCGTGGTGTGGGGGCCCGGTGAACAACGGGACACCGTGAACAGACCGGAAAACGGGGGTCCCGGAGAGGGCTAAGAAGCTTCACGGGGACCCATCCCCCATCATCCTCGATGCTGAATGAGACGTTACCAGTTCCCCACCCCCCTTGTGTCCTCACTAGGTCTCAGGGTGAGGAGCAACGGGCAGCGGGTGGGTGTCTCCCTTGACTGGTTTCTGTCTGCCATTTCTCCCGCGTTGGCCGGTAAGCAATTTACTTTAATCCTCCTACTTGTCGTTTGACGATGTGGATCCCGCATTGTGGAGATTTACTGGCTAGTACTTGTTACTAATTGGCCCATTTCATGAGACACGAGTGATGTTATAAATCTCACATTTAACTCTCATTGAAACAACTCCAGTCGTTCTTGCTTTTTCAGTCGCCTGTTTGCACGCTTCTTTTACTCTTTGTGTGGTAATCCACTGTACGTTGAATCACCAAGAATAATGGCTTTCAACCGGTTGTGATGAATGCAACTTAGCGACTCTATGTCACATGTTATCCCGATGGTCCCCCGTCCGCTTCATGAACTATCGATTTCGAGTACCCGAAACGTCCATTCTCAACCACTCTTTTCATTCTTCGTACCATCTTGCCTTCGAAACATCCTCGTGCATTTGCGTGCCACTTCCATCATCGATTCTGCGCGTTGCTTGTCCATCTCATATGTATCTCTCGGAACCATTCCTTGCCCATGCCTTTTCTCACGGGGGGCCTGGCCCCGGCACATGCCAACCTCCAGACCACCCAGGTACCTGAAAAACTGCTGTCTTCCTATGATTCGCTTCCTCATTTGGGCCAGGGTGCGAACCCCACAGTTCCACTTACACGAATCACAACCACTTAATCCAAACCTAGATGTCTAGCGAACCTTGAGAACTAATTTTTTTCCGCTTCGCATCCATTTACTTGTGTCATTAACCTGCCTCGTTTTTGCACAATTTCCGCGCGGAGCACTTCGTGGTAGATGTGATTCTCACCCCCTCTCTCCTATCCTATGTTCTTTTCGTGGCTCTCCGTCCCTCCAACAGCCCATATTTTTTCACAATGGGAAAGCGCAGTAGCGCCGGGCACTACAATCAAATCCGCCGTAGCTGGAGGCGATCCAAGTATAAGGGATCCTGCGACTAGAAGCTGCAGCACCCGCAATATGTACATCTACGATTAGATGCGCGTGTCCTCGAAATCGAACGTAGGCCTCTTGTGCCGATCAGTAACACTCCCGCTGCACTTGAGCGTTTTAGAGGCTGGCTTGTCCGCACTGTGCGTCCGTCTTGGCCAAACCTGCACCTCGAATTGCATTCTTCTAAAGCAGCCGGCACTCACTTGCATGACCAACGATGGAGACTGTGGTTCGATCAATCAAACCTCCGGGGAATCGTATTTGGGTTTATGTCTCATCAAGGAAACCAACGATTCCATTTCAAGGGGGCGGCTCATCTGTTGCGACAGCTATGAGACGTGCTATTCCCGGTCCCCGACTACAACGACCTTGTTGCAGCCCTTCAATGGACATCACATGACGAGGAGGATCCCCCTGATGACGGTCTGCCGCTGCTGCCTTACGTGAACTGCTTCTAGGGTTGCATCCGGTGCGGGCTCTCTTTGTGCTTTCGGATGGAGAAACAACTCGGTGATCATACATTCCCATTTGCGGTGCTTAACAATGTAGTTTGCTGCGAAGACCATCGCCCCGTTTGCTTTGACCAATCGTCGGAACCTTCGGATCTTGCTTGCGCGCTTCATACTGCCGTGAGCTGTGCTTTGTACCACTCTGTCTCCCGCACTGCAACCCCCCAGAAACCCGAGCTCTGTTGTGCACTCCTGTCAGCCCTCAATCTCCTTAGATGCTTGCCTACCCCGAAAGACTGTGCCCCTGTGTCCCTCCCATGCACACTCGCGCTCTGTGTCCACACATGTATTATCTTTCTCTTCCTACACCACTCATTACACGATGCATTTATGCCCACTCATCCGGAGGCAACCTAAACTCTTACTCGCTACACGCGATGTGTACCCGACAGGGTGGAGACCGGTTCCCTTCAGAACGAGCTATACCCCCATGATTTGACCTCATGCCACTCCACGCTGCTGTGACACCATGCCACACTCGGTCCACTGATTATTGATTCTGCAGTGTGCGCGCTTCTCTAGTCAGCAATCTTGTGGCTCTCCCGACTCATAGATCCCCCATCTCAAGGCCATGGTATGATCACAGGCATAACGTTCACTTGTACTTTAATCTGATCAATCCTTCTTATAGATTGCCTATCTCTTCTCCCACCAGAATGTTAATTACCCACCCCCATGTTCGCTGGCTGTGAACCTCCGTGCCAACCCCCCCGTTGTGCGCGCCGGAATGTTCATCAACTTTGGTCACTTTCGAATCCACCTGACCGCATCATCACATCATTCAACCCATTCACGCTACTCGTCGACGCAGTCTATTTTCGTTGCCTCTCGCGGTTTCGTTTCCCCATGGAAGCCTACGGCACTCCTTTGTTGCGGAGCATGAAACAGGCCGCCCTGGCGTCTGATCCCCTCGCGGTTACACTCCTCAAACGGTGGGATGACCAGTTCACTCCCGACGTCCTCGCGCAAGCTACAACAACCTTAGGTGGGCTGTGGAACAATGAGGCCGCAGGAATCTGTGATGCTCTTTGCTGGGGCGTCCTACGGGTCCACTTGCAGTCTATCTCGTCTGTGGGCGCGGTTTTAATCCCTAGGGGAATTCTACTTCACTGCACCGCGACCTACTGTGATTTTGATGGTGCTCGGGTCAACTCACACTTTGTTCCTTTGGCCATGGCAGCATGCCCTAGGCTCTTCCGGTATCTCCACGACCACGACAATCCATTGGTGACATCCCTTATCTCTGCTTGGTCGCCCGCGCATAAAGCCATGGACACCATCACCCTGCGTAGTTCCATCGCACGCATGTTGCAACGCGACGTTGCCTTTGCTTTGACCTGCGATAACAAAACTATTGAGAAGCAACTCATGAAGCCCATCATCAATTTCATCACGCAGACATTCCACCGGCGTCCGTGGGATTTCGTCCAGCCTCCTGATATACTACAGATGCTCTGGCATCTGTCACAAGAAGTTTCTGTCACAGTACCCGCATCCTATCACGGCCCTTTAGTGGATCTTTGGTATGATCTACTCTCCTAGTCATCCTCCGCCGTCCGCATTGGTATCGCTTCCGGGGTCCCCCGTCAACCCCTGATATTGAATGTCAACGACCCATCCACCTTCACGGCCTGTTGCGGAGCATCCACGGTACCGCTGTCTAAGTTCCCTCGGTTGCGGGAACTCATGGGAGATTCTGAACTAGCCTGGGCCAAAGCCCCTTCTGTGTGCATCCTTAACTGGGCACCTAATACTTTGATGACCCCCTCGCAGTTCTGGAGACACTGTTCACCAGGCAAGGTCATTGAGTACCCGGGACATGATGTAGCCTTTTCGGCTCCCATAAACTTCAATGTTGAACGAGCAAAAATCATGTCTACGCAATCACCCAGCGAATCTACCGTTCCATCCTTGGCCACGCCCGATTCCCATGAACATCAGTCGGAATTAGCCATGGTTGACCTCACAATGGACCCCACCACCTCCGACTCATTTGTTGGTGCTCTACTTCCCAAGTTTGACGCCGTCTCCAACAAATCTCATGAGGAATGCCGTCGACTCCAGGCGGAACTGCAGAATGTCCAATCTTCATTGGATCATCTGTGCACGTATTCGTTGCAACAAGAAGGCCGTCTGGCATCGGAAAAAACCAAATGGCTAGAAGCTATGGCCTCAACTAAGGAATCCCATCTAAACGAGGTGCGCGCTCTACATAAACGCATTGGTGCCCTTGCATCGGATCTCAATGCGGCTCAAGCGGAGGTCCAGAGGCTCCCGTCCGCCTAACGAACCCCCCTGGACCTTCCCCTTATGATGGGTATTTTGAGGGTTGTCCACTCCCATCCGGACCTACCGCGCGAACCCGTCTTGCATGCGCTCACTAGTGCCCTTCCCCGAGGTAAATGCCAGCTGCCCTCAGTTTCTTCCCCACTTTTCTTATGGTCCATCCCCCTTATTGTGGCTATCGTTCCCCTGTCGGAACCCGGGGACATCGACTGGAAACCCCCACTGCGTTCCCTCCGACCGGCAAAGACAATGAGTTTTGGACTTCCTGAGGTTGCACCCTCTACACTTGTGTCGGTGTCAAGTGGGTGAGAGGTCCAGAACAATACCCGCGTGTAAATGAGGGCGAACGGACACCGAAACGGCATACTTGGGGTCCAAAGCTTGTGAATATGGTTTACGCTAGATCACCCGATAGGATGACCCAGAAGGTGGCTCTCATGCTTGCCAAAGAGGGATTACACCTAACTGCTGTTCCAGGCCAATGACTCGCTAGGCCGAGTGTACTTGTTCCCGCAATTGTAAGAACGTATGTATGTATGTAAGAACATGGCGCAGGGTAGACCACCAGCGTGCGGTTTTGAGAAGAAAATTGCTCAAAGCGCGCTGTTGCGTGATGACCACACTGGGGGTGGAGCCGACGTCTCCGGGGGGGCCAAACACGGCTTCCGACGCATGCAGTATGCTTGTCTGAATAAAGTGAAAATTTTCCGAAGGTGTGATATCCTCCCAGTCGGGTGGGATGTGCTGACCAAAACACGCGTTGAAACGTTGACGCATCGCCGGGGGTATTTTCTCAGGAAGATGGTAGTGCCGCTTGGTTTCCCATAGTTCAGGTTCTTGTTTACCGTAACACAATGGCAGAGAGAGGGAGATGGGAAAATGATCAGAGGGGAAGGGAGAGGAAGAGTGTATGAGGGCTGGGGGCGGGGAAATGGGGATGCACAGCAGAATGTAATCTAGCACATCACTCCACCCCTGGGAACCAACCCAAGTAGGGGATATGTTGGCGAACTCAGCCCGTGTGAGCGATGCATCCAAGACAAAACAACACACCGGGTCCCCGGGGACGAGATGATCAGAGCCTGGGCCCACGAAAGCAACGGTTTTATAGTCTTCGTACTGTCCAGATGCATGTAAATACAGGCCTATTGCTAGGAAAGACGTATTATACATGGAGAACCACACAGCTACACCACGGCCATCTGACCGGGTTTACGAGTATACTAGCACCGCTTAGACATTTCATCGAATTCCACAAGTTTCCGGAGCCTCTGTGGCTTCAGGAAACAGGCACCACTAGCTCCACATTCCGGTTTCATTCTCTTTGTGAGGCCTTTTTCTCTGTCGGTGTTTGGAAGTGTCTGGGTGTCACTGTTCTCGTCCGCAGGGTGGCTAGTTTTTCCTATGTCAAGTCGGTAACAGTATGCTGAACGTTGAGCGTGAAAAATTTCATGATTAAGGAACTCTCACAGGCAGTAGGCGTGGCCTGAAGGCTGGGCAGTGATGCGTCAAAGTTCCAGGTGTGGCTTATGTCTTGTGGGCGAATGAGGTGGATGGACTGGAGAACGCGCTTGGGTAGGGTGCCCGGCGCCAAACGCCTCAGTGCCCGGCCAATGGAACCCGGGTGAAGAATAGAAATCAAAACCGCAAAGGAACGTCTGGTACCTGTCTAAAATGTGAGGGATGCCCGGGTGAAAAGAGCTTGCGGAATCTCCATGGTATCACCATCCGTGGAGGCAGGGTAGCATTGCGTGTCAGCAGCCCGGGAGGCAACAAGCTGGTGCGACCCACGCAACTGTATGGAAACCATGTGTGTAGTGACATCAACGAAACGCTTAAGGGGGGTGTAAGCGCCCCAAAATGCTACCACGTGACATATTCCTAGCGGAAGAAAGGGTAGGGACGCGATGGGGGCTGGTATATCGTTAACACAAGAGGGGTACCCCTTCGGATCATAGATCAGTCCCCACTGCCTGGTGCCCATTTGCGGGGTGACATCAGCAACGAGAGAGTCACGAATGGAGCGCAGCAAACATGTAGACTGACCAGTGGGCTCGTCATGAGCGATCAAAAGATGGGGGGATGGGAGGGAGGGGGGATTGACTGACCGTTTCCCGGGTTCGATGGGGGTGGGCCGATAGGGGGAGGGGGGTACACACTACTGGGAGAAGTGGTCGGAGGAGGGGGTGGGGGCATTGGATAGGCGGCGGTTGTTGGCTCGTAGGAAACGTAGTAATAGGGGTACACCGCCGGGGCTCCGGGGTAGGTGTATGCAGGAGGGGGATAAAGAGGCCCAAGGGTCGAAGGGGTCCGGGGGGAGGCTGTTTCTTGGGTCCGTTGCCTTTTAGCCGCCGGTTCCGTACCCTTGGTCCAAGGCCTCCACGGTTGCCGATCGGCTTTTTGGATGGTGAGGAGGAAAGCATTGTCATCCACATTGCAGGGCTGCCCTACATGCTGTTCTGCCGTGGGTTTGGCACCAATAACCGTGTACCCCAATTTTGAACCATTTTCCTACCCTCTGAGTAGGTCGTCAGTGATGAAGCACACCTCATTTTGCCCGAACACGTCTTTGAGTAGGGCAACCAATTTGGCTGGACTCATGATATAGGCTGTCTTAGCTTTTGCTGATCACCTTTCGTAGAGTGAAAACAATTAAATGCTGGGATCCGGGCCGCCTCCAGAAGTTCCGGTGGATTTGGTGGATCCGGCGTTGCCCTTTTGGTTGTTCTATTGCAAGGCTTCAGCGACTTTATTATCCGCTGGCGTATGCTTAGTGGAGGATTGCATTTCCTTTCTGGCAAGGAAGCTCAAAAACCGTCTAAGGCCATATTTCATGAGTGTCAACGTGTTTGGAGAGAAACTCCCATTGTGTGTATAGGGAATCGCGAGGAAAGTCCGGGGGTGGGGCGTCCTAGGGGCACGATAGATTAAGAAAAAGATGAAATTGGCGGGCCTCCTCGCTAGCCTGTGAGACGCTGTTGAGCCATTGTAGAAAACGTGCTAGGGATGTGCCCTTGGTGGGGGGGGGTGGGGGAAGGAGCGGGGGCAGGGAGGAGGGATGTGGGCACACCAACAGCCAGGGTCGCCGGCGAGGGACCTTGAAGGGAGGGGGAGGGGGGTGGCAGGAGATGCGTTGGAGGATGGTTTCCGGGGTGCATCACATCATGGGGTGGAGATCACCGTGGACACCTTTCCATTCCACGGGTATCCCTTTTTGCCCTGCGCGCGGCCCTATCTGACACGTCCTGGACAACCCCCTATCGTGATCTTATCGAGTACCCCATGGTCTCTCTCCTTAACGATGAACATATGTCCATCTTAGCGAATTTTTATAATCGCCTTTTATTAGGCTGTAAAGTGGAAACTCTCCACTTTGGGGACTTCACCCTCCTCCCAAAGAAAAGCCCACATGGAGTGGTTGCGAATGGGCGCCCGCTGTCAAACCTTTCGGTAATTTGGAAGTTGTTCTCTATGGTGATCACGAAAGCCCTACAAACTTGGCTCACATACCATGTGGTGGAACATCGTCCAGAAGGAGAAATGCCCAAAGCCCATTCCACCATCGTTGCTGTATCTAGTCGAAAACGATACGAAGCAGGTCGACATCAGAGGTGGAGCGTTGCATAGCCATTTGCGTACATGAAATGCGGTTATCACCCCTGGTGGACCTTTGCGGAATTTAGGGTGGATTGACGACTCTTCGTGGATTGGCACGTCGCACAGCGACATTCAGCTGGTTGCTTCCGGTCTACCCATGGTCGGCAACCTCACAAATCTCTTTTCGGATGCCACGAAAACCATCGGGTTCGGCACTGCTTTACGGGGCAAGCGAGTCGCCTTTGGCTGTCAACCCATCCACTTTTCGGGTATGCCCCTATGCATACCGGAAGAGGGGGGGTACATTCGACTCCTGGGTAGGCACGCCCTACCCCATGTCTTCCACCGACAAGACCTCCGGAAACTCATGGCGGCCTGCCGTCGAGCAGTTGCGCCTGTTTCTATGGGCACCCTGCCCGCCTATTATCCGATACACATGTATAACGCCGTTGCTGGCGGCATTCAGAGGTGGAGTTCTGCAGTGCGCCCACCCTCACCTCGTGCAATGCGATTGGCCAACTTGCCAGTGGCCTCCCTTCTGCGCAATTTTTGGAGCATTAGCGCGGATCATCCGCCTGAGCTTTTTTCTGCAACCTGTTACGTCTGGTTGGACTGGTCTATGCAGTGCTTTACCTACTATGGTGTTATCCTTCATGTCCAATTGAACCACCCTTACCCGCATGTCAAGGCATCTACCCGACACGGGCTTCTTCAAGCTCTCACCCGATTCCACTGTGACATGCCGTGTCTACAACAAGGAATTCTGCATGTCTGTCCGGCTCACAACGACGTCCATTCCTTGTTTGTTATATGGTGCCACCGCCTATCCGTTGACATGCATGTTCCGCTCCATGAGTTACACATGCCTCTCCTTCAGTGCCCCCTCTATCAGGTGACCTTCCAATGGCAAGTGGAGGATGCCCATCTCTGGATGGCAGTACCCTACCACTCTCAAGACCAGGCCATCCGCTTAGGGAGGCCTGTCCGTTTCCGCCCCACTTCGTTCCCGATCCCATCAGGGCGGTCCTTAAGGGACCAGATTTTTTTTTTTTTTGCTAAGGACCGCCCTTAAGGACCGCCCCAAGGGACCACCAACCGCCAACCGCCAACCACCAACCGCCACCAACCATGGTTGAGCACATGGAGTGCCCGCGGGCTTTTTTGGGAAAACTGGTTCCGGAACACTTTTTTTTTTCCCGTTGAGGACCGCCCTTGATCCCATTCTCAGATGATATATCCGTGCCAACGCCTCATATCCCGGACTTTTCCATGGCCCCGTCCGACACTGTCGTTCTTCAAGATGCATCTTGGTTCCCAACACGGCGGCATTCCGGGGGTGCTGTAGCTATCTTAGATGTGCACACGGGTCATTACACATTACATCGCATTCCCATCCCCATTTTCTGCGACAACTCGTACCAGGCTGAGTTGTACGTCGCTTGGGTAGTCTTGCGCGCCTGTGCTTGCGCACACTGGTAAACGCGTGATGAAAGGTGGTCCCTCACGGATTCCAACTCTTATATCACGGCGCTTGGGTCTCGCAACGATAGCGCTTCCCCTTTGGTCACATCCCTTTTAGCTGTGTGCCGCGCCTTGGTCCAACACACCGCCTCTCCCCGGCACCTGTACTCCCACCTCACGGGCACATTTTTGGACCGCGTGATGGATGCTGTGGACTGTTTGGCATGGGAGGTAGGACTGTCCCAAATCCCCCGTTACGAATGGATACCAGAACTCCAGCAGCTCCCGGTTCTTTTCACGCACAATAATCGACAAGTGCAAGATTTCCAAGCTTTCTTAGTCCAAAAGATTCCTGCCTGTGTACTATCCACCCTGGGTGTTCCATACTGTCCCCTCTCTACCAATTTGCTGCTGCATGAACGAGTTGTTATGTCTGGTTCCGTTAAGTGGGATGTTCACTTGCGGGCAGTTGCCATCAGACAGGGCCTGTACGCACCCCTGCATCTGCCACTTGCTGCATGTGTGGAGCCACAGTCACCCCGCGCCACTATACTCGAGAGTGCCCGCTGTTGGACTTCTTCCGAATTGCTATACACACTCAAGTGGCTTTGGCCATTTCCGAATTTGTGCCACGCTGGTTTGTTGATTGTGTTACACTGTCAGGCATTCTGATTTTCTACGGGAATTCTTTGTTTGGCATCATCGTTGGCCCCGCAGCTCTGGCGGGTCCTTTGGCATATCCCTGTGCCAAATTGGGTTTTACCGGTGAAGTCACACCCGCGGATGAGAAGCTTCTGCTCAGTAGGGGTATCACACGCAGCGCGTTGCGTCATACATTAGGTTTTGTGTTGCGTATTGTAGTCGCCATTCGTTCCCGGCACCGCTTGCCTACCATCCCGTCACTGCCCGACCACCGTGCCCACATCTCGGGCAATGAACATTTGTTTTCGTTGTTGATTGAACCCAGTCCGGAGGAGCATCTGCCTTGATCCTAGTCCTTTTCAGCCCCTAGGGCCATACAATGGCCACATCCCGCAATCCTGCGTTGGGTGGTTACCGTGTTTGCGATGTCGTTATCCATACCCCACTTTATCACTGGTGGGGGGATCACCCAGGATCCTCCTGCGCCGTCCTTATACTGGTTTTCCACTACTCTCCTGCAGGGTCGCACCCCACCCCCGTTCTTTGCCCAGGTCCACGAGTGCATTTTCGATCTTACCCACCCGGATCTCCCCCCCTACTCTTGTCATGGTCGCGTGGTCTGGTCTATGGAGTACGGATATCCGAGTTGGCATCTCAGTTTATGGCTGGATACCAAGCTGCCTGTTGGTCACCGGCAAGCGGCATTCCGGCTTGTTATGCAGCGAGCTCTTTCCCTAGTGGGTGTCCCACCTCGACATAGCTATGCGGACATCACGGTGGCTCTTCTCGAGGTGGACTTACACAAGAAGACTGCGGGGGTTACTTTGTTGGTTTAAATGACACTTGCTATGCTTGTCATTGTGCTTGCTTCGTGCCCCATTGCCTTTGTCACGAACAGGTCCCCTACAATTATCTTGTAACGGCTGTGCACCGATACCTCGGACCATTCAGCGTAATTTGCCATACCCCAGGATTCATTCCGACGCAATTCCCCCAGTGACAAATCATACCTCCAGCCATCATTACACTCAACATGGGACTTACGTTAGTGTTGGACTGTTCCGCCCGGGGGCCCCGCGTTATATCCGTGGATACCCGACAGTTGTGAGCAGTCCACACTTCATCACTGGTGGCACAGTGGTGGCCCCCCAACCCAAGGGGCACCCCTGGGGGGGGTGCATGTCAATTAACCTGTGAGGGGGAGTCACAGAGGGTCCCCCGTGTTTCCGTGCCCAAACACTGGCCACGGCGGGGTAACAAGCATAAGCTGGTCCCTCCTCCTGCCCCCCCTCAGGGTATCCGGCAGGTGGGTGGGTGGGTCTGAGAGTGGGTGGGTGGGTCAGCCAAAATCCCGGGAGCGCCAAATTAACCCCCCCCCCAGTATCACTAAGCACAGGCATGGCAGATATGCTGGCTGCTCGTGACCGTACTGGTGTATGACGCCCATCGTGTCACTGTTGTCCTACTACGACCGGTGAGTGACAAGACAGTGGGGTTATCCTACAAGATACAACAACAGGTGATACCCATCGCGTTCTGGAAGATCCTAATAGTTCCAGTGTACGGCAGCAGTGCACGGGGGGTCCAAATATTTTTCGAGTTTTGGGGGCTTTTTTGAATTCCCCGTTTCATTCGGAGCAAGATGAATATACACAAGTAGGGCAAAACCTTCCTTTACCCTTCATCAAATATGAAAAATAGAGGGGTATTCCAATGCACAACTGAAACACCACAGGCAACCCTTGCAACCACCCCCCATCACCAAAAGCAATGCACCAAGCAGCCTAACCACGGCCTGGGCAAGCATTCATGGCGACCCAAAGTTCACCGACGGACAGCAGCAGTAACAACTGAAACACTGAAGGCACCCCAGCAAGGAAGTAAGACACAAGTCAACATTACTGACCCATACTGCTGCTGCTGCTGCTGCCACCAGTAACTGCTGCCCATGTGCACCCGCACAACGCCGACGCAATCGCACTGCTCCAACTCGTCGTCCAGGTCGCCCTTGAGGAGACCCATGAGATATGCGCAGTGACCCCCGCCGGTACGCCCTCTGACCACTGCTACGGGTCGCGATATGTGGGGGCCAGCATCCCCCTGAAGCTGCTGGCCCTGTGGCCCGTGTTTGCGGGCATCTCCCTCCCGCTATACGTGGGCTGGCGCTACAAGCGGGAACAGAGCCGGGTCTATGTCGAGCGCAGCCAAAGCGGAAGCCGCAGCGGCAGCCGCTACAACAGCCCACTCATTTCACGCCTGATCTCCCCGCGGCACGCGGGGCCGCGGTTTGAGCAGGTGCGGTCGGACGACACACTACGTTCCAGTGTCCGGTCCAGCGCCGATGCGCAGCGGCGTGGGGAGTGGCCCAGCGACGACACCCCGCAGGCCGAAGAGATGCAGCCCCCGCAGAGCGTGGGTCGACTGCGGAATGGCGAGTGGTCGCACGAGGGGGCTCCAGGTGGTATCCGGGTGGAAATCCCGAACTAAAGGGGGTTCACACGCGTTCTCCCAAGTCGGCTCCGAGGCCCCACTCCGCCTCCTACAATGTATGATGTACTCACAGCTCACTGCTCACTCATTTTGGAGTCGCCAAGTGCAAACCCCCTCCCCAAGAATAGGAACCGGGCCCAACCAAAGAACCACCACAAAATGAGAACCACCCGGGGTTTTGCATGGAGTGTGCCAAAGATAAGAACCACATTGCAGCCTGACAAGCAGCCTGCAGACAACGGGCAACAGCATTGGCAGTCTCCCTGCATCTTGGTTTTGGGCACCAGTTTGGCCTTCTTTTTCAAACCCCCAGACAACTGCTTTACAGCACCATTCAAGACAGGACCACCCCGAAAACAGGAACCTCCGGCAAAACAGCCACCGGTGGGACCAAAGTGAAGGACTGCTTTTGGGGGGGGGGGGTTAGCCGAGTGTGTGGCACAGCAATGAACCAAGCCCCAAGCTGGACCCCCAGAATACTTCTTCCTGGTCGCCCACGTGCGATTCAGAGATTGTGACCTGCTTGTTCACGCCTTGGTCTGGCATGCCGCGCACCGCGGATGGGAGCCTTTTGACCCCATTTTAGCCAGTCATCGGTGGTGGAGGGCGCTTCACAGTGATGCAATTTTTCAGCTGGCATTGCGCGGCCCTGCAGGGAGTGAGCGTCTGCGGGGAACGGACGCCCCCCTCCCCCCGCCAGACGAGCCATGCAACTGCTCACGTTGCAGCACAAAATAGAGGCAAGGCACCGCCCAGGAAGACCTGAACGCTCGCCGTAGCAGGCCAAGCCCGACGTCTAACCGTTACCATACAACCCCTCACTGTCTGTGTGTCACACACGGACACACGCATGTGGCCATTGTGGCTATTGTGGCCAATTTAGACAAGAACATTCAGATATCTGCACCCCCCCCCCCACCCCCCCTCCTCATTTGCCTTATGCCGAGTGTGCATGTCGGCTTTGCACTTTCGCCTTTATGGTAAGCCCTCCCCCTCGTCGCCATCTGGTCACCTTCGAAGTTGAATTTTGTTGCCATTGAGGGGAAACCCAATGGCTGGTGCGCAAGGCCTGGGGCAATGCCTTCACACCACATGACACTCCTCCGGGAGTGTCGTCAATCTGACGGGGGAGATGAAGGGCCGTGGGTGTACCAGCCCCAAGGGTAATTTCGAAGGCCTTCCAACCCCTTGATTCCCGGAAAGAGCTACACACGAGAACAGGAACCCGCAACCAGCCTCCACATGTTTCCAATAGGCTCATAAGTCACTGCATTGCTGTCTTGCAAGGGGTCCATGAGCCCGTGCTCATCTGTGCTTTTGCCCGTCCTGCTGCGCTGGTGTTGCTGTTGATTTGGGCTTGGGCCGTGTGCGTTTTCGGGGTCTCAGCTGCCGCTCCCCCCTGACCCTCCCCTCTGTGATGGAGGGGGTACAAGCCAACTGACTGCCTCAGTGCGACCATGCCGGACTTTGGCATCCTGCGCGACTTCTGCACTCACGACACTGCCTTCGTATGGCACAGTCTTGCTGTCTTTGCATGCCTTCTTTGTCGTTGTATGTGGACCTTGAAACACCTCTTGGCTTGCAGGTTTACAGTTGGCTTTTGCCTCTGTTTTTTCTGGTGTGTGTGTTTGTGTGGGTGTGTTTTCCAAAGGCGCCTAGCCTTCAATGACCTTTTTTTTTTATTGTGGGCCCGGCGCGTTGCTGCGACCAGAGCCTGCCTGTTTTGGGTATCGACAGTGGGTTGGTTCATCCCGTCTCCTCACGCAATGTGTGTGTGTGTGTGTGTGTGTGTGCATGTGTGCATGTGTTAACACAAGGATCGTATCCCGTACACTAAGTTGCGGGTGCATGCAAAGAGCAATCCACACCCGATTGCACACACAGCAGAGTGCAATCGGTCCATCCCCTTTAACCTCCGTGCACACCTCGACTATCCAGCACTCTGCAGTGGTTTGTCCATTGTTGCTCTGCTTTGCACTGATGTCCAATTGCTCAGACCCAGGTCTATGCAGTGGGGTCTAGGACTGCCGTAGAGGGTCTCCACGGCTCAGCACCATATGACCCGCATATTGTATTCTGGTGTTAGCTGTTGTCTGGGTCAGCACACCGATGCTTTCTAATGGGCAGTAACGGGTGGGCGCCCCAAGACAGACACCCCAGATCAACATATAGCAGAGTGGCGAGACATCGTTGTATGCCATGTGAGACATGTCACCTCCAGGTAGGGCACATGAAACGTGATGTCTCGGCCGCTTTTCGTCTTCCTCATGTTGTTGTTACCCCGGTGGCGTTGGATCCCAACATGTGGTGCCTGAGCTGCAGCTTCATACTCCCGTGAGCATTGAGATTGTATTCATTGATAGTCCGACGTTTTTTCTCCTGAAAAAGCAGAGAGAATGTCAATTATTCTTTTTTTTTGGTGCCCTGTCTCTTTGTCCAAGATGTGGCTTGTGCAGCATAAAGAAGCTGGAAGTGCCACATTAATTTGGGATCAATGTAGGTTGACCCGTTTCCATGAAATCGCATGGGTGGGAATGGGAGTAAAGGGTTGGGGCTCCTAGGGCAAGGACATGGGGAAGGGCGTGGGTTCCATTTGCGTTGGTGGGGCCATGACGGGACGGCGGCAGGGCCCAGGGTGGCCCACAATGATGATTTTTCCTTTCCCCCAGGACCGCCCCTTAAGGAAATCCCTCTGGGCCAGCGGTTAACCGTCCACCACCGGCGATGAACTGCCAACCGCCTGTACTTGACCGCCAACCGCCAATCGTCTGTTCATTCCGCACCGGCCGCGGGTGAAGGTTCGTATGTCCCCTCTTTACCAGTGACAGACTTCAGAGGGACATATTACTGGACGATTTGAATTTCTGCCGTGTGTAGTGCCTGGTTGCCTTCTCTCTGGCGGTCTGCGCATTTTGGGGGTCAAGTGTACAACAATGAGATTTTTTTGTATTCTGGTAAGGATTGCCCTGGCAGTGCCTAAAGGCTGGGGCATTGGTGTCTGGTGGCCCAGGGAGGACGGAGTCCCAGGGAGTCCCTGCGGTGGACTTCCGGTGCCACGCCGTTGAAGGTTGTTGGGTGGCCATTCTGCGAATGTTTCTTGGTGTCCTCTGGACAACACATGCCCTCCACGTTACTTGCTGGAGCACGTGTTGTGCACAAGCGCTGCTCAGGGGCATGGTGCTTGCAGTGGTACATGGCCCTTTTGCCAGAGGCGATGGCTACAGGCCCATATTACATGCAAGTGCCTTGCTGGAACCGGCCTACCCGCAGGTTGTGGCAGGTGTTGTGGTTGAGACACACCCTACTGCAAAGCCGGACGAGTGGGATTGGGGACATAGACATGGACATGGAGAGGTTGGAAGGGCGGTGGAAAAGAACATGGGGAGCAAAGGTGTTTTATCCCCCATACAGCGCTCCCAAGGTTATTTTTTGAGGGGGGGATGGGGACTCCCAAAGGTGCGCGCGTGCTCCCCATTGGTCTCGGATGCAGGAGGCGCATGGACCGCATTTGTATGGGAGTGACCATCATAGACTTTTGCTCAAGTGGGACACGTCAGTGCCTTTGTTCTGTGTCTTCAATGTGGGGTCTCGCTTTCCCCCATGTAGTCAACCTTGAGAACCATCAAAACCACCAGGCATCAAATGGTTTTTCACCGCGTTTTCGGTGAACTGGACCGGCGCTGCACAATTTAGGGTGGGGCATCGGTATGCCCTTCGTAAAGTGGTTTATGACAGAGGATGGTGCCACCCTCCCCATTCTTGACCACACCCATTGGCTCAGCCCCGGAGCCTTCAGTTGACCACCTTCTCAGATGACTGGTTTGCCTGCTATCCGCACTTCAGATGTCGGCTGGGTCGACTGCAGAGGCGGCAGGGGCTGCAAATGGTTTTGCTTGCCGTGTTGCCATTGCATGCCCCACAAGACTGACATACGGTAACTCATTGCTGTACCTCCGGGCAAGAACCGGCACCATAGGATAAGGGACACCAGGGGAGCTTGGGTTGACGCTCGGCCATGTGAGACAACGAAGGAGTGCAGTGACAGTGACGTTCTCTGCAAGACACAAATAGCCAGCAACGTGTACCCAATTGCCTGCAAGACCTTCGGAGGTGCTGATCAATCCCGGACCCTGTGTGAGTGGAATTCCTGCGGGCTGAACATTTTGTTTTGGTGCTGCAACCTGCCACACATAGAACTGTGGGGCCAACAGCAGCAGTTCTGCCTGCCTACATGCTCTGTGTAGACAAAGGCCCCAGGCTGCCACCACTGAAAAGCCCAACATGTGTCTTTTGTGCTGTTTCCCTTTGGGACAAGGGACAAGGGGGGATCAGTCGTACTGAAGTCTGGGGTTGTTTGTCCGCGGACAACAACCCCCCGTGTGTACGCATTTGCTTGCCTTTGGCGGGGGAGTGCTCTGTGTTGCATTACGTGCGTGCGCGCCTCTGTCTATGCCCATGATATCTGTTGCCTTGAACTAACTGATGGTACTGACGAGACTTGCAACACTACGTGGTGTGTTCGGACCATTGTGTGTGTATTATGTGTTGCGGGTCTTGGGGTGTGTGTTTCTTCTGTGCGGTTGTTGTGTGTTTGTTGTACAGACGTGTGTGGCGTGTGAGGAACGCCGTCTCCGGGATGTGCACTTGGGTATCAACGTTTCTTGACTCCCGAGGATTTCCCTGCACTGCTCAGCACAGCAAAGTTGGTGCTGGGGCCCGTTCCTGCACCCGCACATTTCCGGAGCCTTGAACGAGCCTAAGGGCCCGTGTGGTGCTCATTGGCTTGCGATGCTAGTCCACAGCTCAGGGCAACGTGTGCACCTGATTATTGTTATACCAGTCATGATGGGTCGGGGATGTTGTACAGAGCCCTTGTCGTCAGGTACGGTAATCCAGAACCGCGCTCCGTTGATGTGCATCTGCTTTCATTAACCGCTCCTCCATGACGTCTGTTTGTAACCACGGAGCATCTATCTGTTTCTTGGGTCCGTCATGTTTGCGGGTTGTGTTATGTCGCGAGGGTCCTCTCCCCAACACACGATACTACTGGGAGGGGGGGTTGGGCCGTCAGGGTTGGGCTATGCGTTCAGCAAAGTGTCTTGGCACATGTGGCATGTGATCTCGGCGTTGTTACGCCTCAGGTCCTCATCTGAGCAGGACCCCTGCTCAGCCATAATTGGGGACTACGACTTTCGCAGCCCGTATGGCGTCTGGGCCTCCAGCCTGCACCTGAAAACGGGACCACCAACAGCAGATCGGGCAGCCACCATCATAAAGGTCTTCTGTCGCCGACAAGGCTGGAATCTTACCTCCCCCCCCCCCCCCACCCCCTTGTGAGAGCAGCGCCCTTGTCAAAGCAACAGTGGTGGTGTGACCACAACTTTTGGAGCCATGGAATTTGGGACTTCCTTTTTCTGGTGATCCATGAAGATCAAGTTTCTTCCCTGATTTGAGGCTGGAGATGGTATTTTGGGGACATTGGTGGCTATCCTGCCACCCACTTTCATCTTCACTCCTTCTTGTCCTTTAGAGGTGGAGATTGGGAAATCACCTGACGACTAGGACATTCATGATGCAACGGTCACCACTTGTATCTTCTCACAGTGCGTGCAAACAACACCCTTGTCAGAGCAACACTAGGTGTTGTTTCCGTCACAATTTGGAAGTTCAGTGTTGCCTTCACAAGGGGGGGGGGGGGGGGCACCCCAGGCTGCTGAACGTTGTGGACTAAAGTGATGTCATGCGTGTCTTGTGTCGTGTGTTTACAGGCCCCTCTTAGCTACGGCCCCTCCCGTATGTTGGGGGTTTGGGAGGGATCTCTCCGAAATGCTGACAACCGCTCATTTCGAGACAGGCAGTGGTGGTGCGGCATTTCTGCAGGGGTGCATATGCTTTGGCCGCACTCAAGGATGGCACTGTGATGTCCTGCGGGCCTTTTGCCTCAAGGCCCATTCCTCCCCTGCAGTTATGGGGGCTTGGGCCTTTGCATGGCTCCTGGTGAATGCCTTGATGAAACGAAAGTCCACCTATGTCCCACGCGAACCTGCCAATTATATTAACTAGTGCCTCTGCGCACTCTCTCCGCCTGTGAGGAACGTCTAATCCCTTCCCTGGAAATGTGATTGCGCCCCCCTTCCCCCCCTCAGCCATTTGTCATTGTTTGGGTTTGCCACATCTGGCACACGGCAATGAATATGTGCCACCAGGGGATCGTGTGCAGGAAGTGGGATGGCACTTTGGGGGGGGGGTACTTTTATTTTGATTCTGGTACATTTCATGAGTCAGCAATGGGCTCCACCTCTGCGCGGATGCAGTTTGCTGGGCTTATCCTTGGTGTAGGTTGTAGGGTCTTATTTGCAGTCCGCTCTCTACACACCCACTGAGTAGTTGTCGGATCTTTTTTTATGGCTGAGTGTTACCCATGGGCACCTTGCCCCCAGTTGCTACCATCTCAAGTCTAACCATTGCTGACCAGCTGTGTGAAAGTGAAGAGGGAAGACCATAGAGTCTGGAAGGGATTGATAGGGGCGCTGCCCAGGGCTGACCTGAACCCAGCGCTGGGATTAAAGGTGCTGTTGTGACTCACCTTGGGGGAGCGGCACATACCGTGCGCGCACCGTGCATCTTTTTCAATTTCAATTTCGATAATTTACCTGACCCCATTATTTTGCTTTGCTGTTGCCCCGTGAGGTGCTGTGTTGCTGAGCTGGTGCCCCATTTCACCCTGCATGCCCTGAGGACTGCATTGTGCATGTTATCCCTTGGTTGATAGCTCAGCAACATAATGTCTTTGTCTTGGGTTCGAGCCGGTACCCCTGTCTTCAACAACCGCAGCAGTGCAAATGAGCAGGTTCCTGTTACTATTCTGGGTCCCTCGCAACGCCCTGGTGATCACCTACACATACAATTTGAGGTGAATGGGGAAGGTGGTGATTCATGATGCTACCGGCTCGAGTTCCACATTTGCAGCCCATCCCCATTCCCCTGAACATCTTCCAAACCTGAACCTGATGGTCGGACGCCCCCCAGGGTCTGCTGTCTAGTACCTTTCTGTGAGGGTCCAATTGGGGGCTGAAAGCTGTGTCATTGCCCCAAACGGTGCACACTGTGCGCGCACCGTGCACCAGCGCCCACCTTGTGATCTGGCACGTTGTAGATACCTACGACTCTTAAACTACCTACAACTCTTATGTGCTTTTCTGTTTGTTTCATTGGTTTGTGGGGTGTGCATCATGCCTGAGCTGCGCACTGCTGGATGTATGTGTAGTGGTTGATGGTGGGGGGATGATGCATTGCTGCAGGAAACCGGTTTTCTATTTTTGAGCTGTTGTGGCCGTTGTGGCAGTTGTTACCCTATTTTGTCATGTGGACAATTTATCTGGTGGTGCTATGGGCATGGAAAGAGGGTATGACACCGGCGTATTGGGTGGCGGCTAAGGTGACGCTTTTGTACAAAAAGAGGGTCACCACAGAGACTATGAACTACAAACCCATTTGCGTGAACCCACTGATGTACCTAGCCTTCATGAAGATAGTCTATTGCAGGTATGCAGCCCCAATCAGCACAAGCAGCAAGCAGCAAGCAGGCGATCAAAAAGTCCTTTTCTGGACACTGTGTCTCAAAACCGGCATGCAAGTTGCTCAAAACGACGGCAGGGGAAATGCTCATCACCACAATCAAGTTTTGTGCCATTTCCAGCCGCCTAGGCCGTTATATGGCCGATTTAGTGGTCAAAAACAGCCATTTTCAAGCCTGTTTTGAGGCAGTTTTCAGGACGATTGTCCTGAAAGTTCAGGACGATCGTCACTGTGAGTCAAAGTTGGCGTCCAAGTAGCTCAAAACGACCAGGGAGCAAATGTGCATCACCACACCAAATAATGTGCTATTTTTAGCTCTCTAGGCCGTTCTATGGCCGATTTAGTGTCCAAAAATGGCCATTTTCAAGCCTGTTTTGAGGCACTTTTCAGGACAATCGTCCTGAAAGTTTAGGACGATCACCAGTGTGTCCACCAAGTGTCTCGAATGGAGCAATGACATCTACTACCCAGCTCGGTCCTAGTATAAGTCTTGATTACCGAGCTGGGTTTACCCTGTCGAGGTTTTGCACCCCTTCTTAGGGTCCAAGGATGAGCAACACATTTTCGCAAACCACAGCAGCAGCAGCAAGCAGCAAGCAATAGGCGGTTAAAAGGTCTTTTCTGCCCAGTACGTGGCTCCACGACAGCATCGAAGTAGCTCAAAACGAACGGAGAGCAAATGCGCATCACCACAAACAAGTTTCGTTGCATTTTGAGCCGTCTAGCCCGTTCTATAGCCAAAAATGGCCGTTTTTGCACGCTTCGGTGTGGTTACGAATTGAAGATCCCGCATTGTGAGCTCTTCCCCGGCTGCAGTGCCACACACAATGCGCCGATGGACATTCCCGATCCCGAGCCAGACTAGTGACAGGCAGAGCGCCGAGACACAGTGTATGTATGTGACCCACGAACCAGCCTCCTTTTGCTCTGTGTACAAAGCATTTTAGAGGACTGCCACAGGCACAAACAGAGCATGGATTGAATCACCCCCAATGCGGGGCAGTTGGCAATTGGCAATTGGCACACACACACACACACACACACCTTCACAGCAGTGCAGGGGAAGAGATTATACAAGGGAGACAACAAATCACAGCTTGATATGAAGCAGATTGGCCCCAGTAAAGCGGTTTCTGATTGGAAGGTGTCAGCAGACACCGAGGGAGCTTTTGCGCACGTGCTTCTGGTTGGGCAGCAGGTGGCTGAAGCTCATTTCATTGCGACACAGGCGATGTCACAGCACGCATGTATCCGCAGTGTCAGTGCACATGTCCTAGCTACAGGCAGCAAACGCAATGATGCCTCTGTTCACGGCATTCTGACGGCATTGGGCAGATCGAGGGACAGCCTCACCATCTCTAGCATGACGCACAGCGTGAAGGTCATCACGCAACGTATGGAGTGGGAGACCAAGAAGGACGCGGACGTAAAAATGACGCCGCCTGAGCACTCGCTGTTGCTTTGCTGGGAACGCTCTGGCAAGGGCGCTGAAGATGCAGACCATGAGCCTGTGGACCTGCCGCAGGATAAGGCGGCAATCAGGGCTGTTTGCTGTTTGGATCCGACCATCCTACAAGTCACTGGTGAAGACAATGCCAAAATGAAGGCTGCCCGATGGGCAGAAGAGAAGTGCTGGGAGCTTACGTCCCCATACCTCACCCCCACGCTTACACCCCCCCCCCTTATGCAAGTGGGAAAGAGGGGCTCAAAATATGAAGTAACCATGGTGCTGCCTGCTCCTATGGTGAAACAGGTGCTCTGCAATAGCGGAAAAGTGACGGGGGCAGAGTACCGCCTCTTCATGAATAAAGACACGGACGTGGTCACACTCAAAGCAAACATGGTATGGGTCAAACTTCCCCAGAACACAAACAGAGCCATCTCCGATCATTGGAAAAGATTACACAAACAACCGTGGTTTGCAGGCCTCATCGCAGGGGACCGTGCCGACCGCCTGGGAGCGCGAGTTCGGGGCGGGCCTGTCATCCTTGACACACGACAAGAAATAGCTACCCTGCTTGGTATCCTTCTGACCCCCCCTGTGACCCGGGTACGCGTCAGAGGGTATGGTGTTTCAATGGGTCTGGTCTCAGGCCAACAATCGGCTGCACAGCGTGAAGCCGACAGAGTTTTCGGCGCGAATATCGTCACTGTGATAAGGTGCCAGCACCTGAAGCACAGTGGACTGGTATCGCCTGTCTTTGACATGGACATAACAGGCATCCCCCCAGACTGGGAGGGGTGCACAGTTCCTGCGCAGGATTCCCGAATGCCCGTGCGGAAATGGCACAAGTGCATCCGCAAGGCTGCTGCCCCCACGTACAAACCAGTGGGCAAGCGTGCCACCCTACCCCCCCGCCAGGGATGTGTGACGCCAGAGGATGAGGAAATGCCGGAAGAGGCAGCCAAGGACGAAGAGGGTGAAGACATCCTGTGAGTTTCATGCAATTTTCAAGATGGCAATCAGATACAGGTCCTCTCCAATTTGTAAACACAAACGTCACGTCATTATGTGTGCATCACGAAGATGTCTTTAACTTTAAGGCCGATGCAGTCGGGATGCAGGAGACCCGTCTAACCGCATCAGGCCAGCGCTGCATGCAGGCGATTGCAGCCGAATATGGCTGGTCATGTTTTTTGGGGAAACCACTAGTTGTGCCTCGTCTCAACTTTTGTTTGCGTCTCCAATGTTTAGGCAGTTTTCATGTCTTTGTTTTTGTTAACCCATGGACGGGGTTGAGCAGCCTAATCAGAACCAGCACGAGTCAGCCGAGGAGCGGCTGGCGGCGCAAGCCAAAGAAATTCAAGAACTCAGAGAGCAACTCGCCCGAGTGGCAGTGAAGGAGGGGCCCCGCCTGCCCCCACTGAGCGTACCAGAAGTAAACCGAGCCCTCGAGAAGCCCCAGTTGGCACAGTGGATGAGACTCATGCTGTCCAACATCAAGGCGTACGTGCGCCTTAGAGCTGGTGAGGTGGGGGAGATCCCCCGACCAAGTGAGTTTGGCGGCCAGGCGACGGAGGCCGCAGTCGATCCAGGAGAGCAGCTAGCGTGGAGGGTCTGGGACTGCGTGTCCCAGTCCCAGGCGGCGTATGCCCGAAGGTATGCAGGGACGCACGGAAAAACCAGCTCCGAGTCCAACCAGTACACCACGCTGGAGGAGGCATGGAAGGAACAAGGATCGGCGTTCACGTGGCGGAGCGTGAAATTCAGGGAGGTGGGAGGAGTACTGCAATGGCAGTCGAGGCAGGGCGAGTGGATCCCTGTGGACTCGCCGCCGAGCGGGGGGTGCCAGAGGTGCGCGCAGCGGGGCCCCCCCGACGAACGCCACTGGCACTTTAGATGCCCACACTGGTCCTGACAGGACCGACTGGAGCCCGGACCGGCCGCCCCGGGCTCCGGCGTTGCGGACACGGCGGCAGAGCTGCGGGCGCTCGCCCGCCGGTGGGAGACAGCAGCCCGGTCAGACGACCCCTGCTCACCGGAGGAAAGTGCCATGCAGTAGTGGAGACCGAGAACCCGCTCGCAGTACGCGTCCCGACTCCGGGCCTTGGCGGCTTACGCGGGCCGCACGGGCCCGCGTGATACAGCCGCAGCACTGGCAGGCCTCCTGGCGGAGCGGGCGCAAGCCGGCGCTACAGCGTCAGCCCTGCGGGGTATTACCTCCGCGGTCAGAGCCGTGGAGGACCTCCAGTGGCTGCCCCCAACAGTCACCACCTTGCACAAACGGATCGCGGCGGGAGCCGCATCCTCGGGCTCTCAGCCCTATCTGTCCCCAGCAGGCTTGGTCCAGCTGGTCGAAAAGGCCAGAGACTCCAGACACGGAGCCGTGTTCAGCGCATTGGCCATCATCAGCTGGGTATGCTACCTGCGGGTGGGCGAGGCAGCTGGCATCAGGGTTACAGACCTGGCTATGCCAGGCTTTGTCCAGTTTTGGAACTCCAAGACGGGGGAGGAGGGGTACACCACCCGCCCCCTGTACAGGTATGCGGACAGCGTCCGGGCGTGGCTTCATGGCCACATTGTTTCGCTGGGCCGGTCCTCAGACATGCTCGTCTGGCAGTCAGGGGAAGCGGGGTTGGAGGCAGGCATGGCCGACGCCCTGGCGAGCACCGCCCACTTCCGGGCCAGGTGGCACGCCCTGCGCAGGGGAGGCGCCGCAGCGACTTGGGCCCGTAAGCCAGACCTCGCCTACTACAAATAGTGGGGCAGATGGCAAAGCACGGCCGTGGCGATGCAATACGGCACCAAATGGTCAGACCCGGGAGTCGTTGCCCCTACGGTGCTGCCCGCATGGTCCCGTGACCAGGGGCCTTTGCCGACTCCGGAACGCGTGGGCGTCCTGGCCCTGTGGGGATCCCCGATGTTCCCAAGTATCGCGAGCGCCCTCAACACCCCGACCAAGCGCAAGCCGAGACTTCCGCGAGGTCAGAAGCTGGAATCCACTGCGAGCGGCACGCTTGGGGGAGGAGGCGACGGAGACCAAACCGCGGCCGAGCTGGAGGAATCCCCAGGGGACGGCTCTGCTGAGGTGGGCCTGGGGCCTGACACAGCTCCTACCCCCCCTCCACTTCCTCCTTTGGCCTCTGCCATTGAGCGCGGCGCCGTGTCTCGGGAAGATGCGGGTCAGCTGTGCACGGTGGCGGGGCCTTTGGTGGCCGTGGGGGGGGGGGGGCGTGCGGGCCGGGGACGGCAGCCGGGCCCATCAATGTCGATTCCGACGTGGACACCGACGACAACAGCGAGGATTCCGGAAGCGAGCCCTCTGGCGAATTCGCAGTCGGCAGCGCCAGGGGCTCCCCCGGGCGTCGACAGGCCGGAATTGCCAGGTTCGTTGGACGGGAACGTAAGCCGTGGTCCTCCAGGGCAGCCGTTGGCCCAGTCAGAGGAGGACCCGCAGCGGGCTCGAAAGCTGGAGTGGTGGGCCGTGTCTACCGCACATACGCGGGGCCGCGTCGCGCTAAGGTGGTCCTGGATGGTACGCAGGCCGTGCGATCCCGAGCCCCCGCACGCCGTCAAGCTGGGAGACCTCGTTTGGCCCAGCAGATCGGAACGCCGCAGCCCAAGCGCATCAAGCTCGGGCAGGGCGGGCGTGTCCGGACGCCGGAGGCGCAAGGCCCGGTGGAGGGTGCCTTCGTGGCTGCAGCTGAGCGTCTCAAGGCCAAGGCTTGGGGGAGGGCGGGCCCAGTGGCGTCGCCCCCCCCCCCCCTCTGTAAGGGTCCCGACAGGGGTGGGAGGGTGCAGGAACAGCCCCCCCTCTTCCTGGAGTTCATGCAGACGATCACCCCCCATTTTCACTGGATAGCCGAGCGGGAACGTTGTGGCTTGTGGATGCTTGCGAAGAGGGTGGATTTGTGGTTGAATAGAGTATTCGATACAGCCGAGGATTTCCGCTTGCAAGGGGCTTTACCCGCTCTCCTGGGCGCCTTGCGCAAGCTCCACCCGGACGCCTGGGAGGCATGCCTCCATATCAACACCTCCCCCATTCCGCGGTTCATGGGGGGGGTCGAGGATGCCATTTTGGACCGGGGATTGGGACCGGTAGGCTCCCACCAGCTACCGGACGATCTGTGGGACGCTGTCGTGCCGCCCTTCTACCACGGAGGGCTCCAGGATTTTGACGTCGAGCAAGAGTGGCAGGACGGGGATAGGGTGGTCCGAGGGGCAACCAGATGGGTGTCGCAGCAGGTCCAGAGGATAGTGCAGGCGTTGAGGGGGGCGGGGGTCTACGAGGAGCCGGCTGACCCCCCCCCCCCCGCCCACGTGTTACCCCTTCGTCATCCCCAAATCATCCGAGAAGGTCTCCTTGATCTTGAGTTGCGTCAAGATCAACAAGAGTGACGGGGGCAAGCCCCCCAGTTTTAGATTGGATTCCTGGGAGGATTTGGCTAGGTCCTTGTCGGCATTCCCGCCTGATGTAGACCTCTACGGCCTCCACATTGACCTCAAAAATGCGTTCTGGAGCTTTTGCTTGCCCCAGGGTGCGCGCCAGGTTTTTCGCTTCCGGCCCGCCCCCGGGGCTCCGCCTGTGGCGCTGTCGCGCCTACCGTTTGGCTGGAAATACAGCCCCTATCTGTGCCAAACGAGTTTGGCACGCATTCTCCAGGGGGTACTGCCCCCCGAGATACTCCTTGTGCACTACCTCGATGACTTTTTGCTCGTCTTCACTGATAGGGAGGTGCTCAGGGAGGCGGGGCGAGTGGCAGTGCGTGCCCTGATCGAGGCTGGTTTCCTCATAAGTCCTAAGAGTGTCCTGGACCCGGTGCCTGTGGCGTCATTCCTGGGGAAGGAGCTCGACTTGCAGGCCGGGCGGATTAGGAGCCATGAACAAGCACTGCTCCAGTTGTGGGCGGGATGGCTGAGGCTGGCGGTTGGCGCAGGCAACGACCGGCACCTCCAAAGCTTCCTGGGTTTGCTGAATTGGCATGTGCGTCCGAGGGGATTGGGTTGCCCTTTCGCGGCGGGCGTCTACTGCTGGTTGCGCTGGGGTAGGACGGTGGGGGGGGTCAAACAGCCGGCCCAGGGCTTCCCCCTGAAAATGCTGGGCAGCCTCGCAACATTGGTGGCGTTGGCGGCCGAGCCCTGGCAGGCGCCGGGCGGGGAGGCCTGGCGGCAATTGAGGACCCTCAAGTTTGGAACTGAGGATAGGCTTTCGCGATCATCTCTGTGGTGCGGGGGCGTCGTCATCTGTGTCGATGGAGCGCGCGATGCGGGGTGCTGGAGGGTTGGGGCGCTCGTGCCGGGAGTGGGTGTGCGTACGCATGTGACACCTCCTGCCCGCTTCGCCAGCCAGCAAACCACGGAACTGAGGGGAGTGGCGTGGGCTGTCAGGTTTGCAGTCAGGACGGGACACCGATCTGTTACGGTCTGTAGCGACAGTGAGGCAGCCATTACTCAGGTCCACAGGCTGCGCGCGACTAGCCACCTGACCCACCACCAAACGGTCCTTCGGTCGTTGGCTAGAATCCTGTGGGTATCGGGGATCGTGCTCCGCCTCGTGTGGGTGCCCTCGGCGCTTCAGCCGGGAGACCCTATGTCCAGGGTGACGTCAGTGTTCGGAGGCTCGCAGGCCAGAGCGGAAGTCGAGGCTTGGTGCACGTGGGATGCATTGCTGGAGAATCTGGGCGAGGCTCGGGTGAGGGGGGTGGTGTGTCTCCGGGGATGCTAGCCCCCCCCCCCCCACCCCCAGCAGAGCAGCGGCGGCAGAGCATGCGCCCTCCATGTAGCAACCTTTTTCCTTTGCTATCCGCACCTATGACCAAGCGTCGGGGCTCGCGTGGCGCCCACAAGCGACGGGGTTCCCGTGGAGCCCACCGAAAGGGTCGCCATGGCGGACAGCGGCACCAGCGTTCCGCGGACGCCCAGCAGCGCCGGGCGGCGAAGTGGAGCAGCGTGCTCCGCACCCGCCTTCGCGGCAGGTTGGCGCGCCTGCCCGTCCGCCGGGTGCTGCTCGGCAACGGGGTGCGCCTGTGCCCCCAGTGCCCCCTCCCTGACGACAGGGAGGGGTTTTTGGAACGGGCGGTCCGGGACGTGGCCGCGCGCGGGAGGCACGCCGCACCGCCGCACGACCCCCGGCGGCCGCAGCGTCAAACCCCCAGGGCGGCATGCCTGCTGCCAGGTCTGGGAGGTAAGGCTGCCGGGGGGAGTCGCCGTGGCCTCCCTAACGGACTGGAACCAGGGACGCAGGGTTGCTGTACCCTATATATGGATCCAGGCCCGGTATGGGCTGGTGTTGCAAATTGCCCGCCTCTTCAACCCGTGAGGTCTGACGACTGTCGTCGTCGTCTGTGCCTGCCCGGTGCAGTGGGTGTCCCTGACGGCTTGGCCGCTGGGTGCTGATTTGGGTTTGTATTTTTGGGCCGCGTCGGTCCGCATTCCGCTGGAGCTGAAGGCCGGGTGCTGGGACTGGCCGCCTTTTACCGTTAGTGAGACTCAGCGACAGTCGTGCTCGCCTGTATCTGCCCTCTACAGAGGTTGACTCCGGCGGCGTGGCCGCTGGGTGCGCCTGTTGTGTTGTCTCTTTACATGGTTGGCGGCACGGCCGCTGGGTGCTTTATTTATTCACCTTTTTGGGCCAGCATCACTCCGCATCCGGCTGGGGCTGACGGCCGGTTGGTGCGATTAGCCCGCCTCTTTGTCCGCAGGGCAAGGCGACCGTTGTGATCGCCTGTATCTGCCCGCTGTGGTGGCTGTCCGGGGCGGCGTGGCCGCTGGAGGAGACCGCCGGGCTTAGGTTGTGGACCCTGTGGTGGATACCTGGATGCGGCGGATACCTTTTTGGGCCGACCTCACTCCGCGTCCGGTGTGCAGTTTTCTTGTGCTCTGCTTGTGCAAACATTGGGCTCGCCCACGGGTGTGATCTGGGGCGCCCCTCAAGGGGGGGTTGGTCTGTTGTTCAAGAAGGGGTGGAATGTACGCCAAGTGGAGGCGGACGAAGGAGACCCCATTGCCAGCCGACTCTGGCATTCTGGCAGATGGCTGCACACATGCGCGGGCATCGGTGAAGGGCACACTGTCCTAAACATGTGCGTAGCATACGGTATCCCGGCCAATGCTCTGCTGAACACCGAATTCTGGGAGTTAGTCATCTGCTACCTCAGCAGGCTGGGAACCTCCCCCTGCCTTCTATTTACAGATGCGAATTTCAATTTTGATGTCTTTCATAAAATAACTGCAGCCCCCCTAACTGCATTAGCAGATGGCTGGCTAGTAGATGCAGACCATGTATTCGCCACACTGCACCAGAAATCCTGTGTCAGCAATTTTTCTAAGGATGATTCCCCTGGAACTCGCATCGATGCATTCTTAGCCACGCCTGCACAGGTCTCAGCACTCGTTGACGTCTCTGCTGTGCAGGGACATTCCCTTCCTGGCCACACGCCGGTACGATATACCTTTGCTCTGGATGGCCCAAGACAGAAAGTCATCAAGATGAGGAAACTCCCCCCCTCCCACTGCCTCCGCGAGAGGTAGAAGAGACACAAGAAATAAGCGACATGCTGCTGAAACATTGGGAAACGAAGTGGGCAGCCCTGATCAGTGAAGGGAATGTCAACGCCATCTGGGATCAGTGGACCTGGCTAGCCGAGGAAGTGGGACTCGCACTCTCATGCAATCACCTCACAAAGGATAGCCCAAGTCTGCACCTCGTGGCAGAGGGACAGCACAGATGTTGCGAGAAACCACTCTGGCTCCAAGCAAAACAACTGCATATGGGGGGCCACGCACTCGGCTGATATCCAAGATCACCGGTGCCATGGGATCACTTCGCACTGTCATCCAATGGCAGCGAAAGGAGGCGGGTGTCCAGGGAAACCGCCTCACGGCGTCCGCGAGGCGCAAAGCACAGAGAGCAGTCCGGCTGGGGGCTGTGCCTCAGCAGGTACAACACGCATGGCAAGCGGCATGCCGGCGTATGCGTAAAATTGGCGCAGCAGTCAGAGATGACTTGCTGCTACAGGACTTCATTGCACTGGCCCCGGACCCCAATCTCCCCCCCATCCGTCAGATGCCAACCCTGGTCCAGACCATGTCTGAGTATGACCAGCTCTGTACTTTAGGCAGGAAATACGCTAAACAGCAAGAACGTGACCGAATAGAGGCATGGAAGCATAAGATGAATCAAGCCTGGTTGGACAGGCCAAAAGATGTGTATCGGTGGATTCAAAATGAATGTCAGCCCCCCCTTGTCATGTTGTTAGATCCGGAGACACAGCAACCCACCTCCAGTGTGAATAGAATGGACAACATTCTACATGCCTCATGGGACAAAGTTATGAGGAAGTATGCGCATGCCCCAGAGCCGGATGCGGCCGCCTTTGTCCGCAAATACGGAGTTTTTCTGCAGCGCGGTCGGCTCATGCAAGCCGCCCCCATCACAGGCGCCCGACTCATCAAGAGATTCAGGAAAATGGGCATCCATACGGCCACCGGCCTTGACGGCTGGTGCGTCGCTGATCTGCTATCACTGCCCGTACAGCTGATGGATATGTTAGCAGAACTGCTGCATGTCATCGAGCACACAGGACAGTGGCCTCAGGCCCTGGCCAAGGGATATATATCGCTCATTCCTAAGGGCGAGGGCATGCTGCCCATGCAACAACGCCCGCTCTCCGTGTTATCCCAAATTTATCGTGTCTGGGCAAGGATCAGACTAGAGGAATGCATGCTGTGGCAAGAGGGGTGGATTCACCCACATGCCTTCGGTTTCAGAAAACGAAGAGGGGCCACAGATGCGGCGGCGCGCATCGCCCTGCTTGTGGAGCTCCACAAGATTATCAAATCTGTTTTGCACGGTTTCGGACTTGACTATGTCAAGTGTTTTGACTTGATACCGCAGTCCATTGTACTGCACATCGCCCTGGAACAGGGCATGGATCCTGGAACCCACCGAGCCGTTAAGGGCATGTATACCTCCTTAGTAAGGTGTTTCAAATCATGGGCTGCTGTGCCAGCTTCTTTGCGGCCACAAATGGCATATTGCAGGGATGTCCACTCTCAGTCGTACTGATCAATTTGATGACCAGTATCTGGAAACGGGTGCTGGATGCCCAAAAACAGCACTTATCTGTGTCAGCGCGCACGCTCCCCCCTGGGGATCAGCTAGTTCAGGTCCTGCACTTTATACTCACGGCGCTTGGCTATGCTGACGACACCTATGGGCTGGCAGCGGGTGGCACACCCTTGACCCCCCTTTTGCAATGCACGGAGGAATGGCTACAAGACACCGGCCAGGGTGTCAATGCCAAAAAGTCCGTGGGTTTCTCCTCATCCTCATCAGAGCCAGTGAAGGCAGAACTGCTGGGTGTACCTTTCCCGGTAGAAACGGAATTTAGGTCGCTGGGTGCAGGCATCCGCACAACCGATGCCACGTGCTCAGGCCCGCTAATCCTGAAGCGCATATCCCGTGCCTGCGGCCTCCTTGACCGTGTGCATGGAGCCCAGGGCAGTTATGAACGCCGCTGCGAGATCATATCAACTATGATCACGGCCACAGGCCTACATGCATCGGAGATCGTCCCACTCCGCATGCGGGATCTCGCTACCTTCGAAACCCGTGTTATCAGAACTATCTGGGGCCCTACACGCCCAGGGAGGGCAAAAGAAATTTTCTTCTCCTTGCTTTGCAAAGGCCACCGGATCTCCCCAACCATGGTGGTCAAGTATTCGCGCCTGCTTTGGCTGTCACATCTCTGCCGTAACAGGGGCCCAAACCAGATCACTGCCCAGGCCATCTGGGAAACAGGGCTTTACACAAGAAACAGCGGCCCCTTTGGGCGCGCGGTGCAAACAGCACAGGAATGCGGTTGGGCACCTATGCAGGGTTGGTGGGGCTGGAAAGTCCCAGGGCAGAGTGAACCCCTTATGTTAAATGGGGACAAGCAGACTGTAAAACACGAAGTCCGCGAGCAGCTCAGGAAGCAGTTGTTAGATTCGCTAGTCCAACGGCGACCACGCCTGTTTGCGGATCTGCACTATGCCACAAACAGGCAACTTCTGCAGCCGAGCATTGCCAGCTTTGGGTCCAAACTGCAGCGGACCATATTGCGAGGGGTTCTTTCTAGAGCGACCTGGACCGCGCTGCGCGCGTATCAACGTGGACTTCGCACCTCTTCCGCATGTCCTTTTTGTAATGCGTCCCAAGAAGACGAGGAACATATCCTCTGGCATTGTGTCGCGTGGGACCACGTCCGTGACCCGCTGTTGGCGCTTGTGCACACAGCCCTTTCCCAATTGCCTGAGCTTCCACCACCCGGCCAGTGGCCGACGTGCTTGCGGCGATGTGGTTTAGCCCCAGAAATTTCCACGGAGGCAATCAAATCTGGTGCAGCGTTCACCTTCATGCGCGCGGTACATTCCATGTATGTGTGCATCATAACAGCACGCAAAAAGCGAGATGCGCACAGCCCTTCCATTTTTGCAGGGTACAGGATGTCCCAGCAAGTCAGGCAATACCCCTATCAACAGCTGGTTGGGCCACTGCCCCAAACGGTTGCACACGGTGCCCTGACACTCCGCACCCCCAAGGGGCATGAATGGAAATGGGAAAAGAGCTTCCTCGCAGACCTACTCAGTTGGCTACGAGCCCTGACGTGGCCGGAGGAACAGGGGACTGTCACCTTTTTGGAACTGGCAATTGACTTCGAAGAGTTCGCGCAACGGACCCTCCCCCATGCGCCTCAGGCGAAGTATACAGGAAATACCCTGTCCCTCCAAGAAAGAGGCAGGGTACTGCTTTTGGCAATGGCCAGCGCCCAGCGACTGGTTACCTCAGGCCAGCTACACCCGGCCGGCATGGTGACCCGCTGTGGCTCGCTTGTGCCGCTGGGGGGACCGGCGATCTGCGGTTTGAATAAACGCCCGTATTTTGCACGCCGAGAGGCCATGATTTCACACATCAGCAAACTCGTTCAGTATTGCGAAGAGCAGTGGGTGGCCAAGGCGGGAACACACCGCACGCATGCGTTGCGCCCATACACATACCGCCCGCGTAAGACGGCAGCAGAGATTGAAGCACATCGACTGCACAGAGCCCTGTGCGGGAACTTGCAGACAGGCCTGGCACCAGCATCTGGTGCACAGCTCACAGCCAAGGGTGGAGCCACAGGCTCCAATTTTGGAGCAGATTTTTTCCCCATCATCGGCGACGGTCGCTTGCCACAGCGCCCGTACACGGGAACACGCAGGCACGCACCGCCAGCAGCACAGGCAAACGTAACCAGGGCACCAGCAAATGCCACTATATGTGACACACACTCTTTCCCAGCGTGCATCACGTGCAAGAGGCTGCGCAAAACAGCCCATGAATGCTGCTCTCTGGGGCATCACGAAGCGGGGCATGTCCCTCGCCGCCCGCAACTACAGCTCTGTGAAGCTCACAGACTGCCGCCGTGCCCCATCTGCGCACGCACACAACGGGGGGTAAGGCACTGTTGTGCGAGGGGGCACCACAAAGTATGCACCCCGGTCTAGCCATCCAGGAAGCGTTGCTCCTCACAACAGCTGAAGCGTCCATGTAAGCGCCCACGAGTGGTCGGGCCTTCACAACCAAGTCAAGCCTCCTTGAGGTCTCCACACCAACCCCCAACGCCTCCCGCCCCTAAGCGGCGGAGGCCCAAAACGCCATCCCCGCCCTCCCCACCAACCCCTGTTCCACAGGGGCTGGCAGAGACGCCGGATACGGAAGCAATCTGCCGCCAGCTTTTTCTGGGGGCACACGGAAGGGCCAGCTCCGAGGTTACCTAACCGATCATACACAGAGGTTCTGATTCCGCAGAAGGGATGGATCACAAGTGCAAAGAGGCGACAGCAGACTGAGCCGAATGCACCTGCCATCTCATGGCTGCATAAGGATCTACCTCGTAAATAGTACAGATCACACACACACACACACACACACACACACACACACATACACACACACAAGGGAAACACTGGTGCCGTAGTCAAGACGTAGTTGCCCGAAAAAACACCCCTTTGGCGGGTCAATTAGCAAAAATTAGACAAGGGAAACACTCAATGGAGCAATCATTGCTAATCACAGAGTCCCCAGATGCCGAGAGAAGCCAGTGTGTGGGATTAACAATGCAGAAGATTCCTGGGTGCCAAGGGGGACTATGCGCCTTTGGTGCATGGGACTGCCCGAAATGGTGGCAGAGTTCCACTCGCCGCTGCCCACGGGAGAAATGTACATAGGCCGCCTTACCCTGACAGCCTCACAGCCTGATGACATACGCCTGACCTACATTGACAGATGCCTAGACAAGCAAGCAAAGAACTGCCACAAGCGCAAACCGATTGCATGAAAAAACACCCATGTGGCAATTGGCACACACGTTTCACCCTTCAGTTGCTAGAAATTTTTCTGGGTGAGGGGGCATGCATGGACAAGTCCCATTGCATGTCCCGTACGTGCATCAGCGGATATTGAGCCCTGTGCTTGCTATGGAGTGGGAATACGTAGCATTTGGAGGCGGAGGGGCGAGTCCTGGCGACGTTTGGATCAAGCTGCCAGTGCCATTGCCTGGTTGCATAGACAAATGATTGTTGCCCCCTCCCGGTACTTCGGATTCTAGTAATCAAACCTGTTCCGACATGAAAGTGGCCCTTATCGGCGCTCCATGAGCAGCTGGCTTGGCCATGGAGATGTTGAAAGGCAGTAGCACACTGGGATAGCACACAACAGATTCTGGTTGCGCTCTGGTAGTAAAGCAGAAGGGCCCAGTCTTGAGCCAAAGTCTGGCTGTAGACTCAGGTCTATATATGGCCCAGGTCCAAAACATTCCAATGCCGAGGGACCTGTGCATAGCACAGAACCCTGAGAAGAACACTGAGATGCCAGGACATGCTGAGCCCCCCCAACCCCTATTTACCAACTGAGAGAGTTGTAGCGGTGATAGCGTGCCTGTTACACGGGGGTATACGCGAGCTCTGTATGCGAGCTCTGCATCGATTGCTTCATGGCCCTGTTTATCAAGTGTCCACGGAAGAGATTGATGCACAATGAGAAAAAAAACGCAAGCAATCACGCAAAATGGAGCTGGCTGAATGGGCCAAAGAAATTTCCAAGAGGGAAGCAGACGGGTATGTGCGAGTGTTCACCGACGGGTCAGCAGAATGGGTGCAAGGAGTCGGCTGGGTAGGGTGGTGGGGGTCCACAGGGATGGGAAAGTGGCTCCTACCTCCCTCCCAATTCCCGACAGACAATCAATTGTGCAGAGTTGCAAGCAGCGATCGAAGTGGTCAAACAACATGGAGCTAGCCTTAGCATCTTATGTACACTGTGGTGTGCAGGCAATGCCCTGAAGTGGAGATCGAACGGTTGGGCCACGGCCCAGGGCCGAGTCACAAACGTTGATTTGTGGATTAAGCTCATGCATCTCATAGATCAGGCAGTAGCCGCCATTGTGTGGATGAAAGTGCCCAGTCACTCGGACATTCCAGGCAATGATAAGGCAGATGTGCTGGCTGAACAAGGCCGGAAAGCATCGCCATTGTATGCCACGGTACAGACTGGGGCCCACTAACCCCCATGATGTTGCCCCCCCCCCCCCCGGGGAGCGTTCGGTAGGGGTACTACAGCCATGCAGCGGGGTGGAGGCCACCCCTCTCTGTGAGGAAAACCTCAGCACCCCCCTCACCCTCAGGACACGTCACATGCCAGTGCATCCTTGGTTGTCCCGGGGATAGCAAGAAGATTGTTTCATTATGCTTCAGACAATTACAGTGAGCCCAGATTGTGCCCCTCGCTGCCTGAGTTGCCTGTTTCTTCCATTGAACTGCCCCGCAAAGGGCTCCACCAAGATTTCACTACAAGTGATGAACGCGCAGCCTCTGATGTTACTACGGATGTAAGCTCTGATAGAAAGCGAAGGTACAAACGGTAAACCATGCACCCCTTCTCTCCCGCCCCCTCCCCACAGGGCCTTGCCTAACCAAGTGACCTGGGCCAACCGAGTGCCAGCCAAAGAACAGGGTCACCAGGTATCAAGGACTGTCAAGTGTTATCGAATGCAAACCGCCTTGGATGGTCGACAAGACACAGCAGCCACGTGAAAAGTTGAGCCCATATGTTCATAGTGTCTCAAGAAGTGGAGTACGATGATTGAGGACTGCCGAACATTGCTGCATATGCATACTTGGACGTGCGTATGTGGAGCGCTTGTTGACCTGTGTGCGGCCCCCCTCCAGTTACAATGCAGTTGTGCCGGAAAGGTCAGCTTTGAGTCCTGTCATGCCTTGTCAGGGTCGTCTGACCTGACCCAAGTCGCGCTGACCTTCCATCCATGGACCAACTCACAGCCCCCCAACTCGCGGCTGTGCTCCGCTTCTATGACGCCTACCAAGAGCACTCCGGGCAGCACATCATATGGCCCCTGCAAGAGGCCATCGCCAGGATGGGGCTCCCTCCACTCGAAGACTACGAGTTGCAGAGCGCCATGCAGAGCGTGCACATCAGCGGATGGGAGAACCTGCAGTTTGCGCAGATCGCGGCTTTCTTCGTGGCACTGGTGGCCCAGCATAAGAGGCCCCAGGCGCAATCCCCAGAGCCCAACGAGTCTGGCATGCTGGAGGCTTTTGTGGCGCTAGGCGGTTGCCCTGATGGGTCTGGAGAGGTCAACACCCAGGTGATGCCCGAGCCCCCACCTTCATCAGGTCAAAGACGGGAAGCGTTGGTGGTGGTGGTGGGGGCTGGCAAGAGATTGTAGAGAGCCTTGGCATGTTGGGGTACCCCCAGTGGTGCTTGAATAATGAAAAAATGTCTGAAGACCCCCACCTCCTCCCCTCACCCTCCCAGTCGAAAACCGAGATATCGTGTGGGACAGTGCCAAAATGGGGACATCATCATCATGGTCGCATCATGAGCGGGCTCCCCACCTCTCACATTTTTTGAACCCGCCCCCTTCACCCCCAACCAATGGGTGGACAATCAACCCACCTATCCACATATGGAGGATTCCCTCCTCAAAGGCTGAACACGCACGTACACCCAGGATAATCACTCAGCCTTTATGGCACCCCTGCCGCCCCCTCACCGAAATGGCGCCTGGAGGGGGGGAATAGGCTGGTGAGGGGGCCTTTCCTCTCTCTGACCCGTGTATGCTTGTACCTGAAATAATATTGAGAATATTGGCTGGAAGTAGCTGGAAGTGCCTACAGGTGGGGGCATCTGGCATCTCTTGGCTGCCCCCTCTCTGACCCGCTGAGGGGGGAAATCACCTCGAAGAGAGGTTGTGAGATCAAGTGTAGGCGCGGACGCCATACACCCCCACTTTTTGGGGGTTGTTCGCGTAGCATACCCCAAGGCATGACATTGGATGTCTAACCCCTTGTAAAACCATCATTTTGCCCGACAAAACGATCCCCCAATGGATTTTTTGATTTTGAGGCCTCTATCCCCCTGAAACTGGAAACGACATTTTAGGGGGCGAGGGGGGTCAAAAGTTTGTGCTTTGAAGGATTTGAACCAGCGTTGGGTCAGAAAAAAGCTCATGAGCCAACCGGTTCGTGCCAGCGGCCGCCAGTCGGGGTTCGAACCGGTGCTAGGCCGGGTGTTGGGCAACTGTTTTATCATTGGACCGCTGCTTGTCTCTGTATAGGAACGGTTCCCCACTGCTTGTCCCCCCCCCCCCCCGCCCTTGCATAGTGACCCTGATGGCGCAACCCTGACTGCACAGCGCCTCAGCAGCCCCACATTCCCCTCACCCCTGATGTACCTACCTTGTGTGTTCCCCTGTTTAAAAGTAATCAGCCAGCCACAACCCAGGTCAGGCCGAAGGAGTGCCATGCTTTGCAGCCAGGGAAGTGAGCTAGTGGTACCATATAGTCGGGATACCCGACGACACTATGGATCGTGTTTGAAAGGCCTCATGAACGATTGAGTCGAACTGATATATGCAACAGGCTATCTGCAGTATGAGATGTACATATCTGTGTACATACAGTAGTGGAGCACCCCAACCAAGAAGGGGACACTTTGATGTGATGAGCACCTCGCACACTCGAACCAATGGCTGAAAGTGTCTATGGCGGGGACATTCAGTCTATCAGAGTCGACCATTGATCCCCCTTGCATAGTAAGCAGGGGGGGGGGCGAGGGAACCATCACTTTTCCTTTTGCAAATCACCTCGCAGAGGTTGTTAGATCAAAGCCAGGCAGGCGCATATAGGGGAAAATGCCACATACCCCCCCATTTTGGGGCTTTTTGGGCCTATTCGTGTACCCTACCCCAAGGGGTTGAATTGTTAGTTTAACCCCTTGTAAAATCATTATTTTGTCCAATAAATGCATCCCCCAATGAGGTTTTGGTCTGGACCACCCTAGACCCCCCCCACTTGAAACCCACTTTTTGGAGCTTTTGAGGGAGGTGGGGGGGGGGGTCAAAAAATGACCCCCCCTTTTTTTGGGTCGAAAATCATGGATCTTTTGGTTTTTTTCGATTTTGAGCCGAAAAAGTGTTTCCGGGTCCCGACTCCATGGGGTTTGTATGGGGCGGAGTGGGACGAGTGGGACTTTACAGCCATTTTTGCTATGTTGGCGGTTTTGGCGACCTCGGTGACCCCGTGGTACCCACTCTGATTTGAGGGGTGTGAGTGGGGATGTTGTGACAGTATATGCCTTCTAGGATACGAAAGGACGTTTTTTGCAGTCTGTAGCCTTGCCGAGGGCCGGTCAAAACCCATGCCAAAGACGCGAAATGACTGTTTCCACCAATAATGGCCTAGTGAATGGGCCTGTGCACAACATGCAATTTTTCACCTTGGACAGCTCAAAAATCGAAGTTTTTGAAATCGAAACTTATTTTTTTGATATTGTGATCACCTAAAATGACCATCCAAGGTATGTAAAGCATGTTTTAGACAGCGTTTCGGTGTTTTTCACCTTATTTGGGTGTTGGGCGCCGGGGTGGGGTGGGGGGGGGGGGGGGGGGCTCCCAAGAGATTGGTACACAAACTGTTATGCAGTTTTTCACCCTAGGCAGCTCAAAAATCGAAGTTTTATAAACTTATTTTTTTGATATTGTGATCACCTAAAATGACCATCCAAGGTATATAAAGCATGTTTTAGGCAGTATTTCGGTGTTTTTCACCTTATTTGGGTGTTGGGCGCCGGGGGGGGAGGGTGTCTCCCAAGAGATTGGTACACAACCTGTTATGCTGTTTTTCACCCTAGGCAGCTCAAAAATGGAAGTTTTCGAAACTTTTTTTTTGATATTGTGATCACCTAATATGACCATCCAAGGTATGTAAAGCATGTTTTAGCCCGTATTTGTGTGTTTTTCACCTTATTTGGGAATTGGGCGCGGGGGGGGGAGGGGGGTTCAAATGGGATTGGTACACAACCTGCTTATGCGGTTTTTCAGCTTGTACAGCTCAAAAATCGAAGTTTCCGAAACTTTTTTTTTTGATACCGTGTTCACCTAAAATGACCATCCAAGATATGTAAAGCATGTTTTAGCCCGTATTAATGTAGTTTTTACCCTATTTTGGGTGTGTGTTGCTTGGAGTAGATTCTTTGCGAGGTGGACTTGCTGAAGGCAATAGAATTTACCCAGGAGGTCGGATATTGAGCTTCTCCTGTGCGTTTGCTGGCTGGACAAGGTGGCTATGTTGGTGCATTGCTATGTTCTTCAGATTTCTAGCATCCAAGGCACTCCGCTACACCCCGTATCATGCAGAAGACTTCGGTTTTTTTTTGTTTTTTTTTGCAATTTTAGCCATGGATGTTGATCCTTTTGACACTTACCCGGCTGGTGCCACTCAGGGGGACCCGTACAGCGGCTGAAAAACTGGCATGCCTCGAGCCACAAGGGCTGGAGTCCCCTGCCAAGCCCCCTTACCAAGCCTGCTCCCAAAGCTGCCAAACCTTGTGCCGTCCGGTGGCTGAAAAATTGGCTTGCCTCGAGCCACAGGGGTTGGGCCCCCCTGCCAATCCCCCTACCAAGCCTGCTCCCAAAGCTGCCAAGCCTCGTGCCAAATACTCAACCAAGAGTGCTGCCAAACCTGCTGCCTAGGTGGCAGCCACGCCTGCAGCCCCGGCCTGCAGCCGGAGAGCCCATTCCTGTGGCCCCTTTTGAGCATGTGCAGCTCTTCAGAGTCAAATACTCCCGCCAAAAAAAGTGGCACATAGAGCCAGTTTCCGAGTAGAGCCGAACATGCATCCCAACAGGCAGTTCGTGGCTCATTTTTTGGTTCATATGCCTTCGTGTCTGCATGACTTGTTTTGTGTCGCGCGTCTTTTGGGGGAGCACCTAACACGGCGCGCATGCGGCGTGCGCCACGGAGATTTAGCGGTCTAGCCTGACCAAGCAGCTGCAGCTTCTGCCCCGGGGGCCCCTTGTCTAGGGGTTTTGAGCCTAGTCCGTGATACTGTTGAGTTGAACTACTGCACTAAGTTGTTCCATCAAATCGTCCATGCTTTGAGTGCCAGATCGTGCAAGACGAGGCGCTATACAAATGTCGTTTGTTGCTCTTTGAAAGCTCAGCCCCGGTGTGTGGTACCCAAGGGTTATCTCTCCTTAGGGGGCATTTTGGGAGGTGTGTCAACGCCAGCCCCTTACGGGTAAACACGTTGGAAAAGTAGGGCGCAGTGCAGATACTCCCCCTTTGCATGGTAATCGGGTGGCGAGGAAACCGTCATTTGAGTTGGTTTGGGTGTGAGGGAACCGTCGCGCCCAGCCCGGGGGGGGGGGTAGCTATAGTCTTGCACTGAAAAAAGCCAAACTGTGTGTTTCGGCCTGCATGCTTGCATGCCCACCGACTGCCTACCTGACTGCTTGCCTGCCTACCTGCCTGACTGACTGATTGGCTAACTGTCGGCCTCTCTTCAAGGTGCCCTGCCGAAGGCAATAGAATTCATCGTGCAAAAATTTCTTATCCCAGCATACCCTATGAATCCTAATTATTTATGAAAACAATTACTTCCCGGCACAAGGTGTTCTTGCATTGCAAAAAAAAAAAACATAAAAAAAACTAATTTTCGGCTTCATGCCCCTTGTGTTCCGCAAAAAATTTCACAAAATTTCCCCACTGCTTGTTCCCCCCCCCCCCCCCTTCCGCCCCATTCTGCACCTTGGTTCACTTCCAGAATATGTTTAATGAATCCGGAGTCAAGGATCAGGGAATCCGTGATCATGAGTGTTTCATCTGGGGATTTGTGTTTCTTGTGCCCAGATAAAGGCGCTAGTTCTGCCTGTTTTCTCTACCTTGGAATTTGGTTCTTGCTGTGCCCCAAAGCACATAAGGGCCTTTGATCCCCCTTGACCCAACTCGTTGGTGCCAGTTCGTGAGTTGCACGCGGTAGGGAGAGGAAAAAAGGAGTAAACACGCAGGTCAAGGGTTTCTCATGTGGGAAAAACAGGCTCCAAACTAAGGTAAACCAAACTCCAGGCAACATAAAAACAGTTGGGGGTGTTTTGCCAGGCTAAGGGCATCTGCTTTGCTGCTTTGCTGCTTTGCTCTGATTACACATGTTCAGCGTTCGCACTTATTTCTCTGTCATTCCCTATGAGGCAGTTGTGGCGCGCTTTGGTGCAAATGCTAGGCATTTGCATGCTCCAGGTTCTAGAGTGTAGCACTGAGTTGAAGACTTTATTGCATATGGGCACTATTATGGACGAGTTTGGAACTGGTTCGTTGAAAAACTGGTAGACCTAAATCATGTGAAACACTTGCTTGTTGGTGCTTGTCTGTGCTATGGACTGCAATCCCAAGACTGATCCACATTGGCCCTATGTAGGAATGGGCTACAATCCTAGAGTCCAAGGTACTCCCTAGTCCTTTGCAGTGGCACCAAAATGCATGAACCACAATCCCCCAAACCCCCCCCCAACCCCCCGCAAAGTAGAAATATTTTGACTCCATGTGTCAACAACAGCTCCGCAAAACTGAATTCCGTAGAAAAAAATCGCATCAATGAAATAATTTTTCCTTGCTTAAGTTGCTATGGCAAACTTTTGACATATTCATTCAAAACACCCAACACAAAATTAGGATTCCGCAAATCGTTGGGATTTCTAAGGTATGTATCTCAACGTGATCAGCGCGCTGGATCCGCCCCCTTGAGCTGCTTGTTGCCCCATGCCTGTACAAGCCCCCTTAGAAACCCTAATGTCTCCATAAATATTTGCTCTAGGGGGGCATCTAGGAGGCATCCAATGCAAATTCATTCAGTTTATTGTCCATGCCCCCCACAAGAGGCCCAAGGGAAACCCAAGAGAACATAATTCGTATGGTATCACTCTAGCCCCAAGTACAGCGATGCCCAACATCCCGTATCCCATACCAACACCTCATCCTAGATGCCCCCCCCCCCCCCCCCCACCATCTGTGTGTATATGTTGAGGCCGCCCAGTAGAAGACCATGAGACTACAGGGAAAGTCTCAAGACTCACTGTGGCACTAGGTGACACATACAAAATTGTACCCTATGGGGAGTGCCCACGCACAGTGCACGCTTAGAAAGTATTTGGGCGTCAGGGCAACCTAAGCACCCATTGTTTCAGTCAACTGTGAGGCAAAGTCCCAATGTGTTTGCCAACACCACAAAAAGACAATTGCACAATGTGGTGTGGCATGTTTCCATGCTGTAGGGGATGGTGGCGGGTGGCTGCTTTTCCCATTCCGCTTTTGCGAATTACATGCAAATCTCCTCCGATGGGTGGCACTTCATGCGCAGTGCACGCCGTGTAAAAGCTAGTCTGTCCCCACCTAATGTTCCCCATTTCTCACAGCATTGTTCTACTTCATCATGGAAGGTGTCTTTAAAGATGTTAATTGTATGGGCTAAAGAATCTCTGTGAGGAGCTCCTTTTGTGTTCTTACATGGTGCAGCACCAGCCATGGATATTGGGATGCAAAGCTATGAGAAATGTGGGTGTGAGAGTAGCACAAGAACAAGAACCACAACAATTGGGTGCAGCCATGGGCTTCTTCATGCTTGTGCTGGGGGTTCGGGAACTACAGGGGCACTTTACTTAGTCTTGCAATGCGGGCTTTGTTGGGAGGTGGTTTTGTGGGCATTTGGAAGGGGGGCAATTCGAAGGCTTTTTGGGGAAAGTATGTTCCAAAAGTAGCGTGCTGTGCACGCGCAATGCAAGGATTCCCCCATGGGACCTAGCAAATCCGTCCAGAGAAACAATTCCAGACACTCAAACAGTCGCAGATTGAATGATGATTGTGCCCCACACCATCTCCCACAGACTGTACCTACTTGGCCCGGTCTGTTGTTTTAGTCTTAGTAGGGGAGTCAGATGGTGACCATGTGGCCTCGCAGCCTTTCACTCGCAAGTCACGGCCACCAGACCCTAAGCATGAAAAACTATGACCCTCACCCAAAGAAGTTGGAGGTGTGGAGCTTGACAATGCATGCTCATGTATGACACCCTGCCACCCTCCCCCCCTTTGTGAAAGTTTAGCCTGGCCAGTAAGGTGATCCCGTGTTACCGTTGTTTTTCTGACCAAAGTTTTTGAGGTCACGAATGAAAGGCAGTTTGGTTGCGTGCTGATGGAAGTAGGAGCTGGGTCATGCCCTGCAAATGCAAAGCCTGTTTTTGATTCTGATTCTGATCAGTACACTGGTACCAATTCTGAGTCAGAGCCCTCACTGCTGATGATTCATCATCTGCCTCAGATTCTACCGCACCACATATTGTACCACGGGTCGTGTGCAAGTTCAGGCTTATTGTTGTAAGGCGGCCCAATGCCATGGTCGTCTTCTGATTCTGCCTGTACATGCACAAGGGGGAGGGGGGCTATGCTTGTCAGGAGCGCTGGCCAGGCAGTGAGCAGCTAATAATCAATACTGCCTCAGCATGACTGCGGCGCATTATGCCCTTGTGACCGGATGGTATGGTATGGTAGGCTCGGCAACAACACTGTAGGTGTTTCATACGATGTGCGGCCCCGTCTCCCACCCCAGGATCTCGCGAAGACCTGCGCACAGTTTGGGATCACATTGGACGTTGAGGCCATGCTCAAACCCGGCGGCAAGTTCGAATCCTTTGCGAAGCTCTTCAACACGAACGAGCTCTCGGCCCCTACCGTCATCGTGCCCGACGAGCCCGAATGGGACGACCTTCCGATCTCGATCCGACGCAACCGCGAGCGCAGCATGGTCGTGTTGGAGGGCCTGGAGGCGTTCATCAGCCGCCCCTCCGTCACCCCGTCCACCTCTGGCTCGCGCCGCGCCTCCGCTTTCAATGCCGGCGCTCGGCACAACTCCCTGCACCTGTCTGCGGCGAATGTTGCAGGACGCTTCCGACGCCGCAGCACCCGCTCTTCCGCCGGCAACTCCTTCAGCCTCGAGGTGCCTTCTGCGGACAGCTCCCCTAACAATCGTTACCTGTGCACCGCCGACAGCAACGTCAGCGACACGGTCAACCTGGACGAATGCCTCACCCCGGAACAAAGCTTCCCCCCAATACCTGCGCCCCCTGCCGCACGCCGCTCCCAGGAGCTGCCCCCGGTGCGCCCCGCCTTCAAAGGTTCCGTTGTCTCGGTTTCCTCACAGGCCCCGCGCGCACAACCCTCACTCTCGAATGCCGCTGGTTCGGCGCCGTCACATGCGCCGGCCGCGCGCACGCGAAGCTCAATCTTAAAGCCACGACCCCTGCCGAAGGCCAAGCCCGAGCCACAGCCGGGGCCACAGCCGCAGGAGCAGGTTCTTGATACGGCAGGGATTATGCCGCCATCTTGAGTTCCCCACTGTACAATGCAGGGATTTGCTTAGTGTGCTTGCCAATAGGTGCTTGTAAGGAGCCCACAGGTCCACCACGAGCGCAGCAGGAAATCGCGGGGGGGCATCCACACATCCGCACTGTAGCATAGCGGGAGGTCCTGATTGGACACCGCGATAGTCAGTCTTCGCGTAGACTGCAAGTGCAGAGGGGAGCCAGCCACACCAACACACACACCCATCCTCCCCTCTGTACACATGATCTCCTGGGCACAGCCAGGGATAACGGTTAGAGGGAAGCCCCCCCCCCCCCCGGGATGTATTAGAACCGCTGACAATTATTGGAGGATGATGGGGGTAACCCCCCCTCTGTACCCCTCCCCCCCCCTGCCCCGCGCCATGGACCCAGGTTTTATAGTGCGAGAAATGAAATTTAAGGAAGGCCAAATTGATTTGAGCCATGGATTGGTACACAGACTTTTTGGGCCCCAGACCCCCTGCCCCCCTCCTCTCTTCTAATGCATCCCTGCCTTCCGCCCCGCCTTTGCACAAGAGCGCCGTTGTCCAGGGTACCGTGACCCCGTCATACTGTCGTCTTTCTGACCACTGCTGTTGAGGTCAGGAATGTACCGTGACGCGGTTGTGTGCGGATTGTAGAGGTCGCATGCATGCACGGCCTCGTCCAAGTCCGGCGCCCCCGTCACACGCTTGTCTTCCTGCCCTCGCCCGTACTTGCGCAAAAGGGGGGGGGGGAGGCAGTCATGAGGACAGTCGGGAATGGGCACAGTCCCAAACAAAGTCACGGGCTGCCATGGGCCCCGCCTGTTTGGCCCGGTCCGTACCCCCTCCCCCCCCTTTTGTCTAAGCTACAGCGGGCGTAGGGACTCCATTAATTTGGCACCTAATTTAATTCAGTACCAAATGAAGTGCAGCCATAAGACATGGGTTTGGTGACGAATTTGCCAGTTACATAGGGTTATGAACACACTTTTCGTGAGTGTTTGCCCACTTGAACCCACATGGCTCTGATTTTGGGTATCTTTGTTCATTCCACCGGCAGGTGTGCTTATGTATTTCGGCAGTTCTATGTGGTGCGCGTCAGCAACGGCCTTGTCTAAGCTGCAGTAGGCGCAGGGACCGTTTTACTTTGGCACTTTTCCGTAGCTTAGACAAGTTGGGGGGGGGGGGGGTACACGCGACGCCCACGCCCCCCGCGCCTCGTCCAGGGGCACTCGTCCGGTGCCCCTGGTGCCACCCAAATCACAGTGGGACCACCTGACAGCCACAACGGGAGGCAAGCAGCGACATTCGGCCCCCCCGGCAGCGCACACTAGCAGCGGTGAGTGCGCCAGAGCACCAAATTGAGAAAGAAGCAACCTGACGCAACATGCGAAGGGAAGAACGAATGACTGTCCAGGGCCCCGTAAAGAAACAACAACCAGACGGAATGTCACACGGGGGGTACACGCGACGCTCACGCCCCCCGCGCCACCACTCGTCCCGCAGGAGGAGAGCAACAGCAGTGGAGAGTCCGAGACCGAGCCGGAAGCGGCGGCGCCCAAAGCCCCTGCCCCTGCCCCCGCCCCCGGCCCCGAGTTCCCACTCCTGGCGCTCGCATGCCCGCCCCGCCCGCCCCCCGCCCGCCCCCGCCCTCTCTGGTCGTCTGGCAGCCCCCGCCGCCCCTACAGCCCCCCGAAAGCGCCGGTCCACAGCGCCGCGGCGAATCGGTCCTCCAAACGAGGCCAGGCCTCTGCCGCCGCTCGGGGGGACGCATCGCCCCCGCCCCAACCCGCCCCGAGGGCGTCCCCGCGGTCGCCGGAGCGTCCGCGTCCCACAAAAGGCGCCCCCCGGCCCGGCGTCCAGTCGCCCAAGGGGCTGCGCGCGCAGGCGGCCGGCGCAAGGCCGCCGCGGCCGGCGCTGGGTCTCCCGGAGGTGCCGCGGGGGGGGTGCGCCGTGGCGGCCTTCGCGGAGGGGATGCCCCCGCAGCGCACCGTGCCGGAGATCCAGCAGGAGCTGGCCCTGCACATCCAGCACCTGCAGCAGCTCAGCGGGGTCTTGAAGATCCACCCCAGCGTGGATGAGGCCGTGCTGAGCTCCACGCAGCACGAGATGAGCAGCATCTGGTTCCAGATCGAGGCGCTGACGCAGCACTTGGAGATGTACGAGGAGGCCATCGAGGTGTAAGGAGGACCGCTACTGGCATCTAGCGGGGTGGCAGTACCGCGAGAGGCGCCCTGTGTATTGTGGCAGTGAAGACTACTGCCCCCCCTTCCCTTTCTCATCCAGGCCCAAATCCTGGAGGGACCGTAGCATTATGCACGTGAATGATAACCTGATGACTGATGCAACAGCTTGTCTTTGGCCCTTCGAGCTGCCTGAAGGTTCAAGAGAAAAAGACTTGCACCCTGACCAGACCCCATGCCTACAGAAGTGGCTTGGGGCACATGGATATCGAAGGAGAGGGCGAGAAGGGGGAGAAGGGGGGGGGGTGAGGAAGGAGGGGAGAGAGGGGTGGTCGGGAGGGAGGGAGGGAGAGAGGGAGGGAGAGAGTGGGTGGGTGGGTGGGTGGGTGGTTACAACGCTGGCAGTGCTCCAAAAGGTATTGCCCACACAGCGTTGCCGCACCCCCAAAGTAACCCAGTCCGAGGTCGCTCATCAGCTGGGCGCGCAAAAGGAATGTTTCAGACCGTCTGGCCGCGGTTGGTGCACCTGTGAGCTCGGGCAGAAACAATGAGGCATGAGAGAGGACAAAGTTGGCTGTGAGAAGTTGCTTTTTGACGACTTCGGCTCTTTGCAACTCGTTGGGAGCCTCCATATTCATCAACCGGGTGCTCGCTTCATACACGCACGCATACACACACACACACACAACCAGCGTGCATCACGTGCAGGAGGCTGCGCAAAACAGCCCAAGAATGCTGCTCTTTGGGGCATCACGAAGCGGGGCACGTCCCTCGCCGCCCGCAACTACAGCTCTGTGAGGCCCACAGACTGCCGCCGTGCCCCATTTGCGCACGCACACAACGGGGGGTAAGGCACTGTTGTGCGAGGGGGCACCACAAAGTATGCACCCCAGTCCAGCCATCCAGGAAGCGTTGCTCCTCTCAACAGCTGAAGCGCCCATATAAGCGCCCACGAGTTGGGCCTTCACAGACACGTCAAGCCTCTTTGAGGTCTCCACACCAACCCCCAACGCCTCCCGCCCCCAAGCGGCGGAGGCCCAAAACGCCATCCCCGCCCTCCCCACCAACCCCTGTTCCACAGGGGCTGGCAGAGACGCCGGATACGGAAGCAATCTGCCGCCAGCTTTTTCTGGGGGCACACGGAAGGGCCAGCTCCGAGGTTACCTAACCGTACACACACAGAGGTTCTGATTCCGCAGAAGGGATGGATCACAGGCGCAAAGAGGCGACAGCAAACTGAGCCGAATACACCTGCCATCTCATGGCTGCATATGGATCTACCTCGTAAATAGTACAGATCACACACACACACACACACAGATCACCATCGTCATCATCATCATCATATGCAACCTGTATATTGGTGCATGTCGACCGTCCTGCCAGCAGGTAGGAATTGGCCGGGGACGGCGGTAGCTGCGGCGGAGTAACATCCAAACATTGCTGCAGTGCGAACAGAGCTCTAGAGGGGTGTTAGCGAACGCTATGATTTGTTTTCACACGATATGGGCGTAATACACACACACACTGCACACATGGAAGCCACAAAACTACAACAAGAGATTTTTGAAGGGGTCTGGGTTCAAAAAGCTCCGAGGGACCTTCCCGTGCCCCCCCAATTCAACGTTCTCTAACTATTTACCTCTTAACTATTTGCCTCTAATCTCCCATATCCCAATAAGCCTCGCCTGACTAAAACAGTGCAGGGTGATCATGCAATCCCATTTGCACGATTTGAGCGTCTCTATTCAAAGGCCCAACCTTACATTTCAGTAACTGCAAGCAACCTGGCCGACTGCGCGGAACGGCTTTCCACCTCCTTTGTGATTGATGTGCCCACAATACTGTGGGCGCTGTGTTAGCAGACCAGCTCCCCTAACTCTGTCCAGGAATCGGGAATGGCGTTAGCGTTGGCGCCATGGCAGGATTCCATTCCAAGTACTAAGGGGCTTGGGTTAGGGCTGGTGCAAGATGTTTTTTCTGTCTTTCGCGGCCTATGGTCAAGCCCAAGCGCAACCCATGGACGAGTCTCTCTGGATGTAGACTCGCACGCATCCACAATCCACACCAGGGCGCCACAACCCAGTCCATCAGATGGGGTCCAAGTTGTTCTACCTCTTTTCCCGCGGAGTTGTGTCCAGTCAAAATGCTCAGAGTGAAACCGGGGATTCAAAGAATGCCCCCAAAGTCGAAAAGAAAATTGAACCCGTATGGTCGTATGGATCCTTACTGTTTTGATCGACGCGACCCGCCACCATGGAGGAACAGAAACGGCGGACCAAGACAGCCGCTTGATTCTGGCAATGCATTTGGCACAAGGCGTGATGATGGTGGTGCCCCACCCCTGTGTCCAACTGGTTGTGAATTGTTGTTGTTGTTGCAGGCGTTGCATGTATTCATTTGTGGGCCATCTATGCCCACAACCTTGGGGTTGGCCCGGACAGAAATTGTGGTCGAAACTTTTTGCGCTTTGGGTGTGAAGCAGCCACGTCCAGCGGCATTCTGAGTTTCCGCTTCATTTTGAGCACTGATACCAAAATTTTGCGCCTGGATTTCATCACAACGAGAAAAAGGCCCCGCACCTGTTCCCCAAGTCTTAGCCCTGCTGACTGTGGGACAGATTCGACTCTGCATCCTTGGATGCAGACACTTGAAATGTGTCTGAGCTGAGCCTTAATGTGTCAGTGTAACTTGGCATGTGGTTGCTCTGAAGTTCCAATATTGGGAGTGCTCTGCCCTTCAGTTGGGAAATCAGGGTAGCTCTGAGGGTAGGGGGAAATCAGTAGCTCTTTAGTCCCCAAATGGGGATCGGGGTGCTTGTTCTGTTCCCAAACCTACAATTTTGTTATTGGTTGAGTAGGTCATTGTTGTTGTGGGGTTGCAAGGGAAAGGCTGCAAAGCATAGCAAGCCGCTGAGCGTCTTTTTCTTTGCAACCAGTATCCCACTTTGCGAATTCGGATCTTCTGCCTGTGAGTCAGGAATTTTTATTCTGTGGACTGGCTTTCCTTGGGTCAGACACTGCGCAGAAGAATTGCTTGACAGGAGACAAATGACCAGTAATTTTGGCTTGCTCTCTGTATCCCTTTGGGATGCCTTTTGGTGGCCATTCCCACTGCATGTCACATCTGTCGGGCATCTCCGATATTAACTGCCGCACCCCTAAGCACGCCCAGTCGTTGGGGGGGGGGGGGTGAGCGCAGGACAGAACCTGCTCTGATGGCTGTGGAGCATCACCGAGGCCCTTACCAAAACCTAGACATCTAGAATGCTAACGGACCAGTAACAAAGGATGTCGTAACGCCGGGTCTCATGGGTGACAGTGTATGAGGGACAGGTCTCATGGATACAGGATGTGCAGCTGGTCTTGATGATTCTCACGGAGCAAAGGACATGGGGCAGACCCTTGATCACAGACAACACAACGACGATCATACAGGACATAGGTGACCCCCAAGCAATGGCTTTTCTTGTTCAATTTGCGCAGGTTAGGGCGCAGCGAGCGGATGGTCGGGTTCATGGGGTTCCGAACCACTGGGGAACTAAAAGTGACAGAGTACTGTCAAGGGGCCTCACTGCGCACTTGCGATACCCATTTTGGGGTCGTGGTCTTGAGCGGGGCACAACCTAAAAGCACATACCAACCCGGCAGCACATAATTGTGCTTTCCTGTGAGGATGGGTGGGTGGAGGGAAGGAGGTGGAGGAGTACCGTCAGGGCCCCCCGTGATCCCCGCAGATGCTTCGTCATTCAGGTGGGGATGTACCACCTGTCTGCGTCCTTCACGTTGCTTGGTGAAGAATCACAAAGAGCCCGGGTGCAGCTTTTGGGGGCTGCAGAAAGGCGCACCCTCCGCCTCAATTTGTGTAGTACTAGGGGGGCGCCTTAAGCGCAGTGCGCGCGCAGTGCGCACGCAGTACAACTATTTGGGCGTCCGGCGGTACCGGAGACCCATGCTTTGACATATTGTTGCCCCGTGGCATAGTTTTTGATGCTTTTTCCACATTGGGGATATGGCATTTTTGGATTTTCACCCAATTTCACCCATTTCCACCCTTTTTCACCCTTTTTTGCTCATCTCCACCACATCCACTCTTTTCTAGGAGGGAGCGTTAGGCGCACGCAGGGCATGTTTTTTGGCTATTTTGGAGCCCTACCCCTATGGGATCCCTCAGAAGGCAGCGGTTATGAGGGGTGATGTTGAATGGTGGGTTAAGTGTTGTGGCGGATCTCGGTCCTTAAGGACACAAAACAGTTATATGGGTATTGATGCCTACTCTGCCAAGGAGTTTTGGCTAAAGTATGGGCATGATGAGATACTTCCACGTGAAAATTTGTTCCGGTTCTTTTTCTTCCTTAAGCACACTCCACCTCATAGGTGTGCTCATCTCCTCTCTGGAGCAACGGGGTGCTCTGAGGAGGCTTGGTGGGCAAGTGTGCATCGTGTTCGTTCTTACTTGAATGGTGTTGTCGCTGAAATTCGATGGGCGGAAAGATTGTCGGAGTGGAACCACGCTTCACACTTTCCATATTTTGTGACACATTACGTGGATAGCATGCCCATTGCTTCCATGGAAGGCATCCTTTGTTATGTCCTGTTTAATCCTAAATACGCCGGGTGCGTACATAAAGTTACGGTTACCATTGACAGCCTTGGCAACATCGTTTGGATTTGTCCGTTAGCCCCCGGGACATCGGAGGATGTTCTCATTTTGGATCGCGTAGGGCCGAAAAGGAGCAAGGGGCATTATATGGATTATGAGATTGGCTCCATGGATGGTGCATACAAGGTGCGCCTCCATGTGGCATGGCCATTTATTGGTCAAAAGACGTTGACCAAGCGACAAAAGGAGTACAATGATGTTCATGGTTTCTGTAGGGCACGTATTGAGCGGTTGTTTGCACGCATGTGGCAGTGGGGCATCGTAAGGAACATATGGAGGGGATCCGGTACGGAGTTGCATGAGTACGTGCGTGTACTCTTGCATTTGCAGCAATTTTTGATTCGAAGACAAGTACGGTACCCTCCATATGGGCCGTGGGAACACGCACCTGCACATGCATGGACCGCACCTACACAAGAGGACAATGATGATGAGGGTGTCGTGGGTGATGATGGGGATGTATATGCCCTTTGTTGCACCAAGTCTGACCCTGAAAAGATGTCCATGTATGACAAGTGTGAACTGCAATATTGTACAGATTGCATTGACACACACACATGTGACAATGTGACATTTCTTTAATTCTGCAACTGTGTCATATTGTGCACACAAGTTGCGTATTCTCAATGTGTACTTAGTTGACAATGGAACAGAAAGACAAATGTGTGTTGTTGAGGGTGGCGACCAATGCGTTGTTCATGGCTTTTTCGGTTGTGCATGATGTGTGTTATGTGAAGGGAAGGTAGTTTGCAACTTTCTTGAGCTGGGGCAGTTTGGGTCACCTAATTCTAAGGGCGTTTCCAAGGGGTGTGCCTGGGGGCTCTTTGGGGGGAACATAGTCTAAAAGTAGCGCGCAGTGCGCGCGCAGTGCAAGGATTCCCCCTAGGTTTGGATTGCCTGTGAGTTGCATGTATGTATGGTTGTATGTTTTGAACCCACTTAGGTGCCCTGTGATTGCATGCGACACCAGACTTGCTACTAGTGTCCAGCAGGGCCACTGCGATTCGCTAGGAGTTACCCATGTGCCCTTTGCCAATCAATGATGTCGTAAGAAACAGCTACATCCAGTGCACCACTCAGTAGAACCGCACTGTTTGTGGTCCTGTCTGAGCTGGCGGACGCTAGTAGCTAGTAGGTGAGACACCTCCTTCCTTGTGTTCCCCTGCAAGGCTATAAGCCCTGCAGCTGCTGGCCTACACAAACTCCGCTCTTGCTGTTCAGGGGTGTTCTACACACGTTTGCCATCTGAATATTATAGAGCGTGCTGGCCCTGTGAGTATCTCTGTGAAGCCCGAGATCAATCGAAATCACACGTTCATGACCTCAAATTTGACTGAGAAAGTGCGCTTCAGGAAGGCGATGCCATTTGCTTATGTGGTGCCCACGCCCTCTGCCTCAGCCATCCCCTTATCAAGTCTGACAGTGAATGGTTGGATCTTGGTTGGACAGGGCAGCGTTCCAAGGCGAGACGTTGGCCTGGCTGCCATTATAGGCTGTGGCAGGCAACCTTCCGTTTTCGGAGCCTGTGGGATGTTTTTCTTGGTTTCTTGATGCCTTCCATCCGGCACCGGCACCCCACGCTGTGTCGGGGGCTGCAGTGGGGATGTACTAACCCCGCCCCCTCCCCTTGTGTAACAACCATCCCCTCGTCAAACGGCACGTTTTGCGGCGCTATTTGGGAACCCGCGGTCCGTATTACCAAAAATTTCGTGTTCACAAAATTTGGGTGTGAACGCAGAGTTGGCAGGGGGTTTGTGGCCCAGCTTGTGATGATGCTTCCTCAGGAAACCCATGTCCCAGCCAGGCCTCTGAGAGTCGCTGAGTTGGCTACAGCAGCTTGGCAGTGTGGCAGCTGTTGCTCCAATACCATGCGGGGGTGCCTTTAGTGCAGTGCACGCGTAGTGCCACTATTTGGGCACCTAGCCGTACTAGAAACCACTTTGTGATACTAGGGGCATCATGGTTGTGTGACAGCAGGTTTTGGATGGATTGGGGATATTAAATACTCGGGTTTTCACCCAATTTCGCCCATTTTCACCCATTTTCAACCTTTTTCACACTTTCTTTGCTCATTTTTGCTGGATGTTTTCCTGTCTAGGTTGATTTCTGCCCGGTATGGGAACCCTTGTTTTGCTACTACTACTTTACTGCCTGGCTATTCTTATAGTCTGGTTTCCTATACTGGGCGTGGCACCCCAACTGGACTATGTACACCTGCCTATGCCATTCCACTTTGAGGTGAAACACCGCCCAGGATTTGAGACAAATCCCAGGCATTGCGCTGAAATCGCTAATGAACATGGATCCTGATGACATCCATCCCAGTGATAGCAGCAGCAGCGCACTGAGTGTGATCTCATTACAAAAGGGTATGCTAAGAAATATGTCAAACGGACCTCACAAAGATGCCAACACTTTGGCGAAAACCTGATGGCTCTGGAAAGCCTGTACTCGACGTTTGAGAGTGACCTCAGTGTTCGAGAGTGTTAGATATCAAGAGGTTCATGGCATGCTCCATTTTACATAACATCTTTTGGGAAGGGAAGGTAGCGCACAACTGTGTTCAGCTAGGGTACCTGGGGTGGCATAATTTTGAGGGTGTTTGGAGAGGGTGTGTCTGGGGCTCTTGGGGAGATTTAGTCAAAAAGTAGCGTGCAGTGCGCACGCAATGCAAGGATTCCCCCTGCACCAGAGCAGGCGCCAGAAGGTCTGCAGCCTCTGGGCTACTAGCTTTCCAGTGGCAACGGATCCTCCAGTCCGGCACTTTCTCCCGGGTGCCTTCTTGTTTGTACCGCTGGGTTGTACGTAGGCTGAAACAAAAGAATATGGCCCAGCTTGTGATGATGTGCTGCTTGACCTTGTCAGGGGCAGCAGTGAATTGCAAGGCCACAAGACAAGCCTGCCCTCTCAAGAGCAGTGTTTTGCAGCGATAAGAGCAGGGCGCTCCACCATCACCCTGTTTTTTCTTTCCTTTTCCCCCCTGCGCGCCAACCCTCCAAGCGCCATCGGTCACCGTCCAACCCCTGTCCGCAACCGTCCAACCCTCGTCGGTTGCCGCCCGAACATGAGTGAGCGTACAGTAATTGACTGTTCTGGTTTGATTTAGGCCCCCCCCCTTGATGGATGATTGCTCTGTGCCGTACCCTCACTGCATCCTGGCCTCAAATTGACAAGAACGGGAGCTCTCCTACATGGGCCCGGGTCCTGGATTTCTTGTGGGTTGGGTTGACGCGACCACTGCCGCTGCCCTCATCGCCACACAGCAAAGGCAGTATTTTGGCAAAGGTTCAGAGGAAAAGAGACGTCTTACCGCCCGCCCACCCCATGTTCGGAGGATGAACGGATGTCTGGCCACCGATCAGACTCTGCCATTTCGATTCGCAGCTGCCGCTCAACAGCCAGTACCAACAGCAGCTGGCACCAGTATGTAGGTCAACACCCTAAGTTTATCCCTACATCTTACCCTGCCGCCTACCCAGACCTTGGCTGGGTTGTGGGTCGCGACTGGGGACAGGCTGAGTGAGTGCTAGGTTGGTACTGGCATGGCCCATCGCATTCAGACTGGTGTGCAGTATAGCTATCGCTTTACCAAGATCAGTCCAACTGTGCTAAAGTGCGACAAAGTTGTGTGCCTGAAGCTCTGGATGCATCACACAGGCAACGCTTACACAAAGCCCACACTGTTACAGTGTGAAAGATGATCGCATCTGCATTCTTGCGCATGTCTTCGCCTGTGCTGCCTGTATTTTCTGTCCTCTGCACCATTTTCTCTTTTCGCCTCTCCCACCTTCTATTCGACCATCAAGAGACGAGCATGTGCCGTGCTTGGGGGCAGACAGTGGGCCAGCACCTGGGGCTACTGGCTGTCTCTGGACTCTTTGTCCAAAGCTTGCGGATGTGGACAGTCTTCTGGGCTGTTTCTTAGTGCCACCAGACAGTGATATATAAAAAAAAGCAGCAAACGGCTCATGCTCAAGAGATGTGTCGCATTCCAGCAGTGAACAGTGCCAACATTTCTTCATGTGGATCACCACAGCATTTCCTGTCCTCTCACCACTGCCTCGTCGGACGGGACCCAACAACCACCATGACTGCCCCTTGCTGAGGTAAAGGGAATGCCGTGCACACACAGTGCAAACTTTTGTACGCCGGCAACTACTTGAACCCTAGTTATGGCCCTTTTTCACAAGTTGGTTGTCCCATAACAGGTTTTTTTTCGCTTCTTGTGCATCGAGGATGTGGCGCATTTGAATTGCCACCCATTTTCACCCGTTTTCAGCCATTTTAGCCCATTTTCTCCCGGTTTTGCTGCACGTTCTTTGTTATAGGTGGATGGTGGATTATGATGATGGGGAATCACTGGAGCCACCAAGGATATGAAGACCCTTGTGACGCCTGCATCTATGCAAGGTGGTTTCCTCCCTTCCTCCCTGGCTAGGTTTCATCGTGTGGGCACTGCACGCAGTACGCACGCAGTGCACATGCAGTGCGCACGCAGTGCAACAACTTGCCCAAAGGGTGGGATCTGAATCGTAGCAGTTTGCCCGGTCCTGATTTGGAGGCATTCACCGTGGGGTGATTCCTCTCACAAGACAAGGCAAGGTGCGATTATTGCTGCACTGGCCGACAGCGTGGCACATTGCCGTCTCATTGTTCTTTGCTTCAGCCCCCCCCCCCCCCCCGTGTCCAACGAATGTCATGTCCTCCCAACACTTCCGTTTGGACCGTATTTTTTGAAGACATAATTAATTATGTGCTTAATTGTGTACCGGGCTTCAGAATCGCGGTTTCAGGCTTGAGGATTGGGGAAATGAGGGGTTGTCGTGAGTAACTGTGGGTAAATTTGTAAAGCAGGATGTGAGGGAATTGTGTTCTATTGCCCACCATGACTGATTCTCTGCTTGCACCTGGCTAGGAGGTGCTTTACAACCAGTGTCCGTCCCAAAGGTCCCGAAGCCAGATCAGGCTGCCACTTCTGCGTGTGCCAAGAACAAGGAGGGCCCCAAGCCCGGGGAGCATGTTCAGCTTTTCCGCATGGAGCGGGGCCGCAACAAGGGCTTCTACTCTGAAAAGCGCTAACTGGAGGCCTCCATCGCTTTGTACTTTGAATGGGCGGGTGTCTTTTGCCTAGGGATGTGTTATCGCTGTTTTGCAATATTGTCATGCACACCGAACACCGTGTCCAACGAACACTCCTGTTCGGACTGTATTTTTTGAGGACAAAATTGTTCTTTGGACACGGGGGGCGGGGGGTATGTCGTTCTGACGACACCGGTGCATCTTGAAGTGTATTCTGGTCAACGATGTGCACCCCAGCTTGCCCTGCACTTCCACGTGCAACCCTAACTGTAGAACAACCTTCCCAAGCCCCGACTGTAAAAAGCTGTCGGGACATCACAAATCACAGTCGAATTGAAGGAGCATTGGAGGCATATAGCCCAAGCGCCACACACAGGAGCACGACACTTTCCCTGCCTCCCCAGTCATCCCCTCTCTTTTAAGCACAAGCTTGCACAGCTTGCGCTGCAGTCCGTGCATCTGTGGGCTGCTCAGGGATTTTTGATGAATGTGTGCCGTTACCATCCCCCAAGGCTGGTCAATGTAGGCCCGCAGCCAGCGCATCTCTTCGGAAAAATCTGATGGACACCATGCTGTCCCAGTATGGTAGCTACCGGCACCTGTCGCCATTTCCACGAACTGCTGTCAGCCAATCATCATACGCCTTTCTGTACAGTACCATGCGGACCCCTTTGGGGTTGACAAAAGATGGCGTAGCTACGGCAGATTGCCAGCCTACGGGCACGGAAAAGGCAGATTTGAGTTGTATCATCAGGCTTCGGCCAACGAAGAAGAACTGCCAAACATTGCTGCATCTGCATACCAAGACGTGCATGTGTGGAGCGCTTTGTGACTTGCATCCGGCCAAATAGCGGAGCACCCCTTATGTACTTTTGAATTCCATCAAGTTGCCCATTCATACCCATTCTCCAGAGCCTCTTTCATGACCCTACTCATCATCACCATTCCCAATCTCATCACGTCCACTGTCAGATTCCGACAAGTCCGATCATATTTTTTCATTGTCTGCCAACTCCTTGGGAATGCTGCGCACGCAGTGCACAGTTTTGTATGTCTGCAACTACCCGAACCCTAGTTTTGGCCCCTTTGCACATGTTTGTTCTTCCATAATAGGATTTTTGAGCTTCTTATGCATTCAAGATGTGACATATTTGATCCGTCATCCATTTTCACCGAGTTTTACCCATTTGTACCCACGCTTTGTGTGGCCCCTTGATGTGACTGTATAAAAGAGGAGATGGAGTACCTTGGTTTTGATGTGGGTGAGAACTAGTGGAAACCTGCTGCATTGAAGATGCAACCCTTGTGGGACATGAAAATTCGTGATGACCCAAAGAAGGGTGCCTGCAATTTCTGCACGCCATATACACAATTTTACTGATTCATCAGCCCCGCTTACGATGATGCAGGGCTCATTGAGGAAGCCGTTTCCACTTGTGCGGAGATACTCGGCAGTGGTAAGCTGTCTGCTCCCTTGTAGCAGTACGCGGATGTGGTACACGAGCTTGGAGGCAAGATCGTCTTTCAAGTGTCGGCCACGAGACAAGTAAAAGGGGGAGACCAGCTACTGGAGGTTGAGGCAACGGACGATGAGGTGGCAACCACAACACACATCAGGCTCACAGAGGACATCAAAAGGAGTTACCCCTTTGAAAAACAGCCCTACCCCGATGATGAACCCATGCCCCCGGCGTAAGATGGATGGGAATATGTGGAGACCAAGGGGGGAACGGCGTGCCAAAAGGGCATCCTACCATCACCGGGTGACACGGCTTGGACCGATGGTAGTAAGACCCATCATGGGGCGGGTTGGGCAGTGGTCACACCCACGTTCCAGGAGTACGGGAGACTAACAGGGCCCCAAACATCCTACAGGGGAGAATTTAACGGGGTATTGTTGGGCAGGGATGTCCTCAAAGACGGGACCATTGTGTTGGACAATGGGGGCGCTTTAAGCGCAGTGCAACTATTTGGGCGTTTGGCCGTACTGGAGACCCATGGTTTGAGATCATAGGGGCATCATTGTTACCATGTTGCGTAGGTTTTGATGCTTTTTCCACATTGGGGATATAGCATTTTTGGATTTTCACCCAATTTCACCCATTTCCACCCTTTTTCACACTTTCTTTGTATTTGCAAGGGCTATTTGGACCATGTCTTTGTGCAGGATACTACCCATCTCTTTGAATAGTGCTATGCCTGTGATTCCAAGCCAAGTCGCATTCGAATTCGCCATCAAATTCTCGTCCGGCCGGTTGCATCAACTTACGAGGGTTGATGTGGCTGGTGAAGCGAAAGACCCGCCAGAGGGTGAGTAGTTCAACTCCGAATCATCTCGTAGCGGAAATTGCCTCCGCGGGGATGTTGCCACAACGGTTGTTGTATTATGTCGACAAAGGTTTCGATGCACATACAAAAGGAGGTACCCCCAGCCGCCTCCCCTTCTATGTTAGAGGGTGTTGAGGGTGGCAACCAATACACTGTTCATGGCTTTTCGAGATGTGCATGACGTGTGTTATGTGAAGGGAAGGTAGTTTGCAACTTTCTTGAGCTGGGGCAGTTTGGGTCACCTAATTCTAAGGGCGTTTCCAAAGGGTTTGCCTGGGGGCTCTTTGGGGGGAACATAGCCTAAAAGTAGCGCGCAGTGCACGCGCAGTGCAAGGATTCCCCCAATCCGGCGGTACAGAAGGTGGCACACCAAGCACCGCACAGGGAAGTATCCGATATGGAGCTGAGAGTGGAGGCGGCACACACCACGCTGGAGAAACATATCACATCAAGGTGGATGCCCTCGCACTAGGACATTGCAAAGGCTAGAGATGACCTCGAGCAGCTGGACATCAAGATGAACGACCTAGCGGGTAGACTTACCAAGAAAGGCACCAAGTTGCCGGTGCCCTAGGGACAACCACAACATACCCGGTCCATCTTCGTGGCGGGTGGAGAGGCGCCCACCCCAGCTCAAAAGTGGATCCACCCGCTATACCAAATAGAACGACAGGGCGCGGCACATTGGGTCTCATGGCTACCTTTGAGCGGGTTTGGCGGCCGTGGTTGTGGGGTCAAATGCAATGGACTGGATGTGAGGGGAGGTACAGGCGGTGGGGAGAACCATGGCCAAACATTTCTAGAACGGCTAATTGAGTGTGGACGTTGGAAAGGCTCCTTGTGGAAGGTGTGGGAAGATGCGTGGGATCAAGAACGAGACAAGGCGATAAGGTGGAGGCAAGGCGCGGCAAGAGAGGAACCATTGGAATGCGCTATGCTTCGGATGTGGCAGTTCGGCATGTGTCGCAGTTCATGACCTGCCGGGGGGCCGCCGGGGGGCCGCGTACACCGCCGCAACGGGCCTCCCATTCCCCCACCCCATCCCTTCACGTGACCGCTTCATGGACACATGGAAGGAGTTGGTCAAGCCGCTTGCGCTAGAACGACCCGTGTCTGTGGCGGATCCCCACACAAGCGGCCGCTCTTGGCTGTTGCAATCGTGGGCCCGCTACATCCAATCGCGTCCACCCCTTGTGGACACCATCGATTGGAAGCAGCCCCTCCCTTTCCTCCTCCGTGGGGATGCCTACCCGTGCGCCAGTGGAAGTTGGACCCAACTCTCCATTGGGCTCCTCAACCACGGCGCGCGGGGCCGACCACCTGCCTACTTATGGGTGATTGGCATGGCCATATGCGGGGACAAGGACATGGCCGCACTAGCGATAATATGGTCCCAAAACTCTTTGGTATACAGCCGTTTTTCTTTGGCTTTAGTTTTTGCGTTCGTTTCTCGAGATTAATATTTGATATTTGGCAAATATTAATCAAAACTGAAAACTTAATCTACCATTAACCTCAATTAATTAATCCAAAAATTAACTTTTTTGTCCACGTATTGCAGCCTATTCATGGCTGCAAGAAGTTTTACTAGGGGGGTGTTGCCTGAACCGTGCGCGCACCGTGCGCGCACCGTGCGCGCACCGTGCGTCCTTTTGCTTATTCTGTGTCCGGCAGATCCACATTGCCTGAATCTGAGCTGCCCTGGCTTGTCGCCGGACTGCCTGTGTACTACCACCGCTCCAACGGGGATAGGGTGTCGGCCACTGTCGTTGACCCTTCTTCAAGAGGTGGGCGCCGCGTCTCTATTCGGTACGAATTGGGTGGTGAAGAGGTCTTGTACGAGCATGCACCCGAGGAGCGGTTGGAGTTTGCAATTGTGACTGCTGAGAGCCCCGATTCCCCCCAACCTGTGCACCATGAGGCGCCGATGGACGCTTTGCTGGAGCCCCAATTACCTGAAGTGGAAGCTGAAGCCCCTAGAATTGATGATCATGAGCCAGAATGCTGTGGCGGATGAAATTGAAATTCCCGTAACCCAACCATTGTTGTCGCTTGTGTTGTCGCCTGTGCATGGTTTGTTACGGAGATGCGTGCGAGGTGCAGAAATTGGGAGCCTGGAACCTGTGACAAGCATCAGACTAAAAATTGAAGAATCCTGGTATGCCAGTATGGACTGCAAGGTGCAGAAATCAGGACCCTGGGTGTGTTTCTATCAGGGGTTGCCATAAGGACGCTCAGCCTTTTTTTTTTTTACTAAGGCAGCCACTCTCTGATGTTTGGTGGCTACCCACCAACCGCCATCGGTTACCCACCAACCGCCATCGGTTACACACCAACCGCGATCAATTACCCACCAGCCGCCATCGGTTACACACCAACCGCCATCAGTTACCCACCAACCGCCATCGGTTACCCACCAACCGCCATCAGTTACCCACCAGCCGCCATCATAGGGCGTATTGGACACTCCGAGTTTTTTTTTATTATTATGGCAACCCCTGGTTTCTATGGGGGCCATTCAACGGGGTACAAGTTGGGCAACCATCCCAAAAACATTGAACCGTGCGCGCACCGTGCACGCACCGTGCGCGCACCGTGCGCGCACCGTGCGACAACGCCCCCTAGGCAACCATGTGTGCACGATGAGTTGGTCATCGGGGGTTACCAGCCCCTAGTGTGCCGCCTCATTGGTGGCGCCCATAGTGTGCTCTATATATGAAATATAGAGCATCTATGCACCTTTTCCTAGTGCGCCCTTCCAAGAAACACACACACACACACAGCCAATGATACTGGCACCCCCACACACCCATCGCCTCGCACACACATCCCTGTTTCCTCCTTCCTCTATCCTCCCCTTGCCCTACTGGCCAAGAGACCCCAAAATTCCCCCCAAAGGTATGCATGCCCACTTGGGGCGTGTCACTGTGTATTATGCCTTTTTCTTTACAGTTAATATTTGAATCGGTGATATTCACATCTGTAGGTTAATATTAACGCGAGCGACGATTAATATTGAATACATCAATTAATATTTGGTCGGATAATATTAACCTGCAATTATTAATTGCATGGTCCCAAAATGTAATTTTTCGGTTGTTGTGTTTTTTTTTTTTGCATGTGATATGGTCATGCAGGAGCCCTCCTGTGATACGGTTCCTCTTGGGCTGCCGAATGGTGCGCTAAGGGCCTTGCCCTCTGACTCCTGCAGCACCTATGCATTGCAGCAGACATGGACTTGGCTGCATCCTTCGGTGCCACTGGTGGCTCTCCCTCGCACTGCATGTGGGTAGACACCATCCGTCGTCAGTACGGCAGCTATTTACTACACACTACTACACTTTGAATTTTATGTACTAGCGCAGCATGACACGCATTGTCAGGACCTGGTAGCCAGCTGGTAGGCAGAGGCAGACAGACTAGCGAAAGCTGGGCTCCGCCTGGCTCAAGCGCATGTGGTCCCCCTCCCGACCCTCCTTGGGAGGGCTGTGGGAGGGTGGTGGGAGCGAGCTGACCCAAACAGCCTAAGAACTTTCGATAGCCACCTGGAGTGGCGAACGCAAGGCAACATTCGGCACTGATCTGGTTTGCGCTGCGCAGCAAGGCAAAACATTGAACTGAGTGTGGTGATCACCATGCGCGTGTGACACGGGGGCGTATGCGAGCCCAGTATCCGTTGCCTCATGGCCGACCCTCCTGGCTGACCTCCACCTCATGTACTGCGAGTGCTAGATGGTATGCAATGTGGTTTCTACTCTTGCTGCCCTGTACACGCCAACCTATCAGGCACGTGCCCCATCCCCTCTGGGCTATGACACTGCCTGCTGGGAGCGCCGTCTGCTGTCCTCCCTTCTCCCCAACTGAGCGCTAAAATTTGCATGCTGGCTCAGAATGGCCCCCCAACCCATATGTCCCCCAAGGCAGAGTTACACTGCTACCTCTGCCGCACCCCCTGTCACTCATGGGGCCAACATCTATACTACGACTGTGTGTCCACAGCACTTGCGTGTCTGCCTGGCTTCAAGACTCTGGCATCGTCGCTGCAACTAGAGTCACCCGTCCAATGGCTCGCGGTGGACCGCATCAGTCTGTCCATCGAAGGCAGTACCCTGCATTGGGCTCTAGTGCATCCAGCGACAGCCCCAGAGACTGACCCGCTGGCAGATGTGGCACTGTCGTGGTCTGCGGCCTTTGCGGTGCGCCCAGGAGCGCCGCTGCCCACGGGGTCCCGTGACGCAGTAGTGCGTGTCTTTCTCTCTGCCATAGCTCAGTGGGAAGTCCTTGAACCTCTAACGCGCAGGGAGACCATCTGCTGCACGCCCAACCCTCCCTACTGGCCTGCCCCACTCTCTTGGGCGGCTGTTGCCGTCGCCTCGGCCTTCGCCCACATGGGGGCCCCGGCCTACGGCCCCAGAGACTCAGTGCCATTTGGCCTCTCCACGCCCCCCCCCCCCCCCGGAAACGAACAGAGAGAAAGAGGCCAGTGAGGTGTGGAGAGAACTGGGGCTGGAAGAGATGCCCGAGCAGGAAGAAGAACGAGAGGAGAATTGGGACGCGGTGGACAGTGAAGCAGACAGCACTGATGCAGGGATGATGAGTGCAGAAGACAGCACTGATGCAGGGATGATGAGTGAGAGCGATGAGGGGGGAAGCAGTGATTGTGAGCTGGTGTGTAGGCCGCAGAAGAGTGGGAGGGCGAGGTGAACTGCCATGTTCTAACCCAAGCCAGCCTATGAAACATCCGATAGCCCAGCTGGGCGAACTCAAGGCGACATTCAGCACTGGACTTGGAAGAGCGATGACCGTATGGCCTGTGTCACGGGGGTCATATGGTAGCTAAGTATCCGTTGCTTCACGACCCCCGGACACGAACCCTCCCCATTGGCGCTTTGATGTGTGCCTGGCAGCAGAGGCACCCCCCCCCCCCCCGGGTGGGCGGGGGTCTGGTTCAAACCCAACCGTGATGTGCTCCTGGCTCCCCCAGACTGGGTCCACGTCACAGTGTCCTCCTCCCTCGCCTTCACTTACCCCGCACCTGTTTTCTGTCCTGCCCTCGGTGACTCCCTCCTCTCTCTGACCTGCGACAACTGGGACCCAAGAAAGGCCACCGATGACACATCAGATGCAGAGGACCCCACACACATGGATGACGAGTTGGTAGCCCTATCCTGCGGCTCCGACTCTGAAGTGGAAAATGAGTAGCCAAAACGTGCGAATCCAGTGCCCGTGTCAGTGCCCGTGCCCGTGCCCGTGCCGCGTCCTACCCTCATGGGAGGCCACCGGGGGGGGGGGGGGTGGCTGTACGATGCCCGTATGCGGAAGTCTGCACATGCAGCAGGTTGGGACGTTGAGCAGCCACAGCCAAGTGCCTGGGTCCCAGGGAGCAGCCCCCCCGCAAAGCTCAAGATATCCATCCCGAGACAGATCAGAATCAACATCAAACCCTTCCCTAGAGAGCACATAACATAAGACCAAGAGTGTGTATTCCCTTTGCACAACAAATGTGACATGTGTTGTGCCTCACAAAACATCCCCCCCCCCCCCCGTGTGTCCCCGTGTGTGGGTCAATACACTCTGCGCAAGAATTCTCATCACAGTCACCACAAAATGTGGTGTTGCTTTTTTTTTTTGTGCATCCGCCAGTCTAGAGTATGGCTCCATCAGGCGGAATCCTGGCCACACCACGGTCCATATCGGTCGTACATGCTGGTCTGTCTGGGGCGTTTGAAATCAATCCCCCTTTGTCCAAGCTCGCCAAGATTCCTCCTGACGCGGCCTAAAGGCTTTCCTCTGTGGTGGGGGCGCCAGTGGCCCCCTCCTGAACATCTCAAACAGTGTGTGCTGGACAGCTTGAACTATGTGTGTTGCGGCTTCGCCGCGTTGAGACACTCTGAACTGAGTTGGATGCTAGAGTAATTCTGGAGGGTAGCGACCATCGCTGATCCATGGCCGAGCTCACCATGAACAATCTGCGGCGGTGCTTGACAGCGCCTTGCTGAAATTCACGGACAACGTGTATCGCGGCTCCACCGTGTTGAGACCTGAAGTACTGTTGTGGATGCCAAACTGATTCTGGAGGCTGACAACCATCGTCGAATTGCTCACTAAGCCTTGTCAAACCCCACGTACCTTGAGGGACCGTATTAATTTGGTACCATTTGGTACCTCAAGGGACCAATTTACTTCGGAACCATTGGGAGGGACGTCATGACAGTTAAAGGTTTTGGGCGCATCACGCTTCTCATGCACATGTTTGTGCCAGTGCCCACCCTATTGGCACCCGACGCAATCCATTGCCCAGTGTTTTGACAGTCCTACCCCTGATTCTCCCCTTTGGTGCCCAATAATGATGATAATGACACTCGTTTTGCAATCCGGTCGTTCTCTTTCTGAGTGTTTTTTTTTTCCGGCCCTGCTTCTGGTTTAATTGAGCACCTTCGGGGATGGTGAAGAGTGAGCCCGTGGACATCCCCGTCGCCATTCATGGATTTGGGAAATGCAAGCCCGAGGCTGGCCTGCCGCTGCAGGGTGCTCATGCCCAGCCCCCTTCCGATGCCCCAGCCCCGGCTGGTGCCTGCCCCAAACCCCATCCACTGAAGCCCAAGTTGGAGGCCGACCTGCCTCTGCCCAAGTCCGAGGTCAAATCAGAGCGAGCATCGCAGCCAAATCCCACGCCCCTGTGCCCGCCCCCTTCGCAGCGCGATTACGTTGTCCTCTCTGATTCTGACAACCTTTCCGACAGCGACTCTGACAGCGACGCTGGCCGGCCCCAGGAGAGGGCAGGGGCCCGTGCTGGCCCCGCACTGCAAGCTGCAGCTGATCCGTCCCTCTCCAACGCATCAGTGGAGCGGAAGCGGCGAATGCTGAGACTCTGCTTGCGCCACTACTTCGGGGCTACAATGGGTGACAAGGCGCGCGCGCTGTACCAAGCACGCGTGCACGCCCAGGCCCTGGAGCTCCCGCACCCAGAGACCGACTCTGAGGCCGAATGGCGCTCATTCTTTGTACAGCATTTTGAGCGTGAGGAACTCGAGGGCTACACCGTCACGGACGCCCCAGATTTCCAGTGCACGTACGCCAAGTGCATGCCGCAGTGGGAGCAGTGGCTGCCGCGCATGGCCAAGGGGCTGACCCGCTTCCGCACTCTGAAGCAGACGCTTGATGTGGGGTACCGGACTCTGTTCCACGCACTGGCAAACGCCTTCGGCAAGTCGCTGAATGCCCTGACACAGACGGTGCGCACGAGCCGCGGCCCCGTCAGCGTGGTCAATGCTTATGGCCCCCCGCAACAGGTGTCAAATTGGATGGAGGAGTTCATTGCCCTTGTAGAACTGGCCAACGATCTTGCAGCCGCCGCATACAAGGCCAAGAAGCAGCAGGACACCTTCGTCGTGGGGTTTGGTGACGGGTTTCGTGATATCCTGCGTGAGCTGCAGCAGAAGACGGCCTATGCCTCGTCCTCCCAGGCCCAGCGCGACGCGGAGGATTTCCTTCGGCGGATGGAGGACAGCGATGCCTCAGACGATGATGTGCTCAATGACTTTGAGGATGAGCCACAGTGGGACTCGATCCGCCTCTTTGCAACTCCAGAAGATACTGCAGACCGAGGGTCGCTGAAGCGGTTTCTCCAGCGGATCAAAGGGACATTTGAGAGGCAAGTGGTTGTGCACTCCCAGGCAATTGTATTGGTGAAGTCTGCACAGCAGCAGATTGAAACTGAGAGCAAGAAGTGGAAAAGACCTAAACCGAGACGCAGCCGCCAAGTGGACCGCAATGCAGATTCGTACAGCAAGGGCTATGAGACAGGGGAGCAGACCGGTAGGAAGCGACGCCGCGAGCAGTAGGCGGCGTGACGGTGGTAAGCTGCATGTTTTCTCGCATGACGGAACCTGCTGGTACTGCTGTTGCGGTCGCCCCATGACGGCCAGGGTAGACACGAGATCGCTGCATACAAATCCACGTTGGCCAATGTTGGCGACAGCATAGCGGCAGGAACATAGGCTGATTGTGCAGAAACAAACCCCTGTTCTCATTCCAGGTGGTAGTGCTTCAGGGGTGCAACACTGCTGGATGCTGCAAAAGAAAAGCTCTTAGCCGTCTCTCAACTTTTATTGCATGACACCGCACTTGTGACAGCAACCGTGGCAAAAACAAGAGCAGTACCCCAAGCAAGACCAACAGCTACACCACCACCACTACCATGAGCAGCATCATCAACAATGGCATAATGGAAGCCGCAGCCACAGCATACCGCAATTCACGTTTGCAGGATTCCGATCCCAAAGCGTGCCCTTCCCTGAGGGCACCTTACAATGGGCCCTACCCGGATTGCGAGGTTCTGAAGGTGCGAGCCACCACGGATGATGTAGGCTGTGCAACAGAGGCACCAAGCAGCAGCAGCAGCAGCAGCAGCTATGACCACCATCGCATGCTAACCATGGACCACATGCTTTGCCTACCACCAGAGTTTCGTGTCCTGCAGCACAGCCTCTGCCATGCTCCTAGTCATCGTGGGTTTGAGGGCACAGAAAGCATTCAGTCAGACCCGCATTGTGCGGTTCATTCGTAGATTCATGGCTTCCTGTGCTTTCCTTTTGGGTGCCCAATTTCTGCAGGTGCCTGTGGTCGCCCTGCATTGTATTGAGACAGGCAAACACCAACGGGGCTGCAATATTTTGCATTTGTAGGAGGTCATCATGATGTGACGTTTGTTCCGCATTGCATATGTTATGGTCACCTGCCCCCAAATCCTCCTGATCCTCCCAAATCCCCCAAAGCCAAAAATCCTTGGCGCCACAACCAGCAATGATTCCCCGTCCGCCCAGGGAGGAGGAGGAGCTGTGGCCCTCGGTTGCTGGATCTGGTGCTCTGAACGCCAGGCAGGCCCAGCAGCTGTTCCTTGTCCCAATGATCAACAATGGGGAACAACCAACTTGGGCGCCAGCAGCGCTCGGCTGAATTTTATGGGCTTTGTGGATGGGCAGAAAACTTTTTCACCCGATTTGTTTATGCCCAAAATGCTCAGATTTGAATAGAGAAATCAAATGTGAGTAATGGGCCTGCATTTACCTGCCCGTATACACCCCACATAACAGACCATGCGTCGAATGTTCTCTTTCTTGTGCCACCCATGCATCAGACGTCCATGACCCAAAGTGCAACAGTGTATTGGGGCACAGGCTGCGGCAAAAGGGTTTTCTGAATGCCTGTCGTGTTTGCAACCCCTGGGTACTCCAAAGGATGAGGTACGAGTTGACACAGAGGCCCACGTTCTCTGAAACCCCTGACCCCCCCCCCCTCTTGTGGGCCCAGGTCACAAGCACCTGTGACCCCACGGGCAAGCACCACTGAATGTGTATCCGGAACCCCCTGGCCCTGTGTTACAACTCACACATGATTAGTGGGCTTCATGGTCTTGATGATCTGGGAATGACTGAATGTGAAGCCTGTCAATGCTGGCAGACATTACAGGGGCAGAAAGCTGTTCTGAGCAGTGGTGCAGACATTCCACTCTCACCCACAAAACTACAGTAGACCCCCGTGAACCAGCAATGTATGCAGAAGAAATGGCACAGCACAACGGCGGTACTCATTGATAACCTGCCAGCTTTTATGGGACACCCCCCACTCTCCGACCCGAGCCCATACCTTTGTCAGAGTCCCTTTTGGGGGGAGGGGTTGAATGATGAGATCTTATTTTGCAGCAACCCTGCTTCTGCTATTCACCATGCTGGTCAAGTCTGAGTATGTAACCGCATATGCAGGGTGGGGATCATGGCTCTCAAACACCTAAGGGGCGATGGTGTAGCAGCAGGACTTTGTGTTGTTCAACACAGCCTCGTCTGCATTCCATAGATGGACCACTATATGGACCGTGCATGTGCCGCTTAACTCCTAGATTTACATTGTGAAGCCCGCATCCCACTGGTCATTGGTCTATGTCAGTGGTGGATGTGGTTCTTTGTGTAAAGGATAAATCTCTGCCTGTGCCCATGCCTCTGCCTCTGCCTCGGTTGGAAACATGGTTATTGATGCTTGGGCCAACCAATCTCGGCGGCCTAGCACCCCCAAAGCGTGACCAAGCTTCATGAGTTCCAGGAGAGTGACCTCGTCGCTAGCTGAGATCCTGATTGAGTTCTTGGCCGCCAAGGCGGAGGCCGGAGAGCGCCAATCGACCCTGCGGAGTTACAACGTGGCCGTGCGGGCTGCTGAGGACCTTGGCTGGATCGATTGGGTGGTGCGTTAGGTCCATAAGCGGATCGCCCAAGGGGCATCTAGAGTGGGGCTACGGCCCTACCTACCCCTAGAGGGGTTGTGCGTTCTGCTGGCGGAGGCTGAGAACCATCTTGGTGCATTGCCTATGGCTTTTATGGCGGTGCTGTTCTCGGTTGTGTGGCTTCGAGTGGGGGAAGTGGCTGGTCTACGCTTGGTCGATATCCCAGTACCCCCGTGGCTCCAATTCTAGAACTCCAAGACGGGTGAGGAGGGGTGGGTATCTAGGCCCCTCTCCTCGTGGGCGGACCGGTTCCGAGAAGCCCTGTTCTCTTGGGGCAAGGCCCGGGGCTGGTGGTCGAGTGGGCTTCTGTTCCTTGGTGGCTATGCAGAGTTGGAGCAGCAATTCGTGGCTGTGTTGGCAGCGACGCCTTGGCACCCGTGCTGCTAGCATGTGCTGCAGCAAGGCGGCAGTGTTGCTTGCTATGCACACCATCCCCAGCTGCAGTTTCTTCCTCTGGCGGGGCCCTTCAAGAAGCGCAAGAGGGAGACTATGATTGAACAGCCGCATATCGATGTGGACACCTCACATGAACCATTTTGCGCTAGTCCACCTCCAGGGGTGCGTCCAACAAACCCCCCCACCTCCACAACCTGCTCAATGCATGTTGGGCCCATTGCCTGCCATTCATCGAGGACCACGCCACAAAACGCTTGGGTGCGGTCACCCCATGTGTCCATACTCTATATACTCGGAATTTTGAGGAGAGTTCAATTGTGGACAAAAATGGCATTTTTCCGGCTGGCCCAAAATAAGTTTCCTGTCCTTGGGCGGTGGTGCGCCCAGGTGGTGAGTGTCCTAGTTGGTAGAATACTGCACCTGCACTTGAAAAGTCATGGGTTCCATTCCAGGGGTTGTCAAATACCTGCGACTGGGCAAAAGGGGTGGAGCCGTTTCCCCCCCTTTCCCCCCCATCCCTCATCATGAAACTACTTTGCAAAGGCAGGGTTCTGTAGCCATTTCTGATTTCGTCCCGTTTTCTTAGGACCCCCGAGAATGCAGGGGTTATGTAGCAATTCTGCCCACTTGTGCCCCCCCGAGAAGGCAGGGGCTATGTAGCCACTTCCAATTTTGTCCCCTTTGTTGGGGACCCCCCAGAACATAGGGGTTACGTAGCAATTCTGCCCACATGTTGGCCATCGAGAAGGTAGGGGTTATGCCTATTCCGTCCATCACGCCTTTCACCAACAACGCCACCAACTCCTCCTCCTCCTCCTCGTCCTCGTTCTCCTCCTCCTCCTCCTCCTCCTCGTCCTCGTTCTCCTCCTCCTCCTCCTCCTCCTCCTCCTCCTCCTCCTCCTCCTCCTCCTCCTCCTCCTCCTCCTCCTCCTCCTCGTCCTCGTCCTCGTCCTCCTCCTCGTCCTCCTCCTCGTCCTCCTCCTCGTCCTCCTCCTCCTCCTCCTCCTCCTCCTCCTCCTCCTCCTCCTCCGCCTCCGCCTCCTCCTCCTCAACGTCCACAACCCCCTCTATGCCACCAACCACATCTCATACTCCAACCATGCCACCCTCTAAATTGGAGGCCACTACAAAGGGGGATGGTCGGACACAGCCATTGAAGTCCATGCGGAAGCGTGCAAAAGACCAAAAGCGGCTAGATGCTCTTCTTGAGGCCACAAACAAGCAAGCCCGTCCGGCAAGCGATGTGTCCAGTGATGACGAGGACTACTTTGATCGTCCCTTGGGCAAGCACTATTAGGCGATCCTTTCATTACCACCCTCAACTCCACCACTTCGATCATGTTTTGAGACCCCGAGGAGGGCGACCCCACGAAGGGCACGCAACACGTTCATGCACACAATGTGCCACCGGTCTGTGTTTGCATAGTAGGCACGTGGTGCGTAATGAGAACTTTTTTTTTTTGGCAAAAGACGTAGTGCGCGGGTTGCGGAGAGAGCCCCCCCCCCCCCCCTGCTCCTCCAAGGGGTTTGAAGCGTACATCAAGTCCGTCCGGGGCGCCACTGGCAACCGTGGCCAAGAATTGACTCGGGGGTGCTGTGCCCTTAGACAAAGCCCCCCCCCCCCATGCTTCGAAATTTCTTTCACCCCAACAGAGCTATTGCAAAATGATCACCGCGACGAGGCGGTCATTTTAAGCCAAATATGTTGGGGTCCGGGACCCCCCCCCCCTCCCTGAAAGTGGCATGACAGTGGGAGAGCCCGACAATGCTCAACGCACTTGCTACGGCTACACTAACAGACACGTGCCAACATTACACCCAACAACTCATCTACCACGCTCAAGCCTGGGCGTGCCGCCAACGGCTCGAGCAGCATGCGTACCAAACCTTGCACGCACTCTACAACAACGAGACACGACAGATACGACAACTCAACATACTTGCACCGAAAACGACCAAGAGAGGAATGGGACCCCGCCTTGTTGGAGATCCCCCTGCAACCTCTACCTAAGCGGCACAAAGCACACTGGGACCCCAACGAGTGGAATATCCCCGCCCACTAATTTGCACTAGACCAGCACAAACAGGTGTTGACTGATGACCACACACAACTAGCTCACCACACCGAATACGGACCCACGGTAACGCAAAGGGATGGCGGGCAACATGCCACGCAACCACACGGCACCTAACATACGGCGACTGCCAACCCACTAAGACGACAACAACAGGGATCCAGCGATGACTCAGACAACCGGGGACTCATGGGGGACCAGTCATGAGCTAAATCCCGTATGTAGACCCGGGCACTGCCAAAATCTGTGCAATGATGAACGTGCCCGATGGGCCCCAGCAATCTCATGTTTTAGTTAATTTGATAAAAAAAAGTGGCGGGACAGTGGGAGGGAGTTGGCATCTAGCCCGTTGCCATGGCCCCCCGTGCCCCACCCCCTGGACCCTTTTGCGGCAAAGGAAACCTCCAATTCCGAGCCATGGTCAACGCTCAATCCGTTAGTACTTTGCGTTGTGTCTTGGGGTTCAAATGGAGGCAAGATTCCGTAAAAGAGGAAACACAATGTGGTAAATGTTTCTTCTTCTGTGCAGCACGCGCAAGCTTGCCCGTGTCTAAGCCAACGTACCTCGAGGGACCGTATTGATTTGGTACCCCAGGTGAGCTTAGACAAGGGGAGGGGGGTAGTGCACCGGACATGCACGGAGTAAACACTCCCCCTAAGAGGGAGCGGCACGCAACGTGCATCTTTAGATAATTTACATGACGCCATTGTTTTGCTTTGCAGGGTTTTTCACCCATTCGTACATGAAAAAGTACGAAAAAGTACGAATAAGTGCGAAGCAGAGGAGAACCGGGAATTACGAATAGGTACGAAAATGTACGAATATGTACGAATAGTGGGAATGATGGATATGGCGATTTTGCCGATTTGAACTGCCGACTCATTGGGGTTTTGTGGGGTGGTCATTAGGGTTTTCAATGCCCTTTGGTTTGTTGGTTTTTTGGGATTCTGGGACACCTGATGAGAAGGGGGTGGGCGTGCGTTTGACTATACCCTGTTGTGTGCTTCAACCTACACCATGACCTTAGCCATGAGGAGTTAGTAAGCACGGTGTCAATTGACACTGTGTTCCTTGTATGTCCCCATCGTGCGAAGCAAGCTGCTATAAAGAACATTTTCAGCCCCCTGTCCATTGTGCAGTCCTTGTACAACACTCATGTCCAGTACCACTAATGAGTTCCCTTCCGAGGATTTGCAGCAAGGAACGGAACTGACAAAAGCATCACGGAAACCACAGCAACACGGCAAGCACATGGCTCATTGATACCAAAAATAGGCAACAGATGAGCCCTGCTTTGAGGGCCACTGCTGTGGCAATGTTTTATAACGGTGATGTGGAGGAAAGGTTCACCATGGAATAGACGCAAGCACTTGCAGTTCTGAATTACCAAACCGGTGCCAGACCATGCCTGTGTGCCGTTGAGTGTTGTGTTTGTGTGCCAAGGAACAATTTTGGGCGCGGAAGGTCACCTGGACTGGGCTTTTTTTTGCAGTACAAAAATGTACGAATCTGTACGAATATGTACGAATATGTACGAATGAATTTTCTCAAAAGTACGAATCAATGAAAAACCCTGGCTTTGTTGTTGCCCCATCAGGTGCTGTGTTGCTGAGCTGGTACCCCATTTCACCCTAAATGCTCTGAGGACTGCATTGTACATGGTACCCCTTGGTCTGCAGCTCACTTCCACGTTCATCCATCCAGGATCCATCAGGAACTAACAGCAACCATCCAGAGCCCATCAGGAAATGCTGTCCGCTACCTTTCTGTGAGGATCAGTTTGGGGGGTGAAAGCTGCGTAATTGCCCAAAACAGTGCGCACCGTGTGTGCACCGTGCACCCCCACCCACTTATGCCCATCAAACTGCATCGGGCCCACGAAAGCATGTTCCCTAAGGCCTGAGGAGTACTAGATTTAAAGAGGGTTAGCTGGGGTGACGCAAGTGAGAGGGGGTACAGACCACGCACTTGTTAGAGTTGTGGCGGGAACCCTCCACACTGTGGACGGCTGATGCTGAGCAATACAGCATGTAGGATGCTCACTGTACACCTGGCTGGGGATTGTTGTGTTGTGGTTTGGGTGTTGTGGGTGTGGCCTGGAGGGGTATTCAAGTGGGGCCATGCGCCAGAGGCACAAGCCACATTCCCTCAAACGCCCGGCCAGAACACTGATCAGCACCCAAGCCATTGATCTGTTGGAGTCAGGGGGTTGGGAGTGGTATGGTGAGCAAACAGAAAAACGAATCTCTCGGCGTCCTGCTGCATTCAACAGTTTTTTCCCCGGGTGCGTCGTCAGCAAATCGGTTGCGAGCGGTTGCTGCATCCCTTGCAACCATGAGTGAAGAGAAAACGAAATGCTCGCTCTGCAAAATGGAGGTCAACAAGAAGGATATGGTGGCCCACCTGAAGCAGTGCAGCTTCTTTGACATGGCCAATGAAGAGGACGAGGATGACGAGGTTCCCTCCGCCCCAAAGAGGGCACCTGCCTCGTCCGCCGGGGTCTCGTACGTGGGTGCATCATCGGCTGCAGATGACGACGACGACGGCGACGACGACTACAGCCGTCCTGTGCGGTACACAAAGCCCAGTGGTGGCTACGGTGGTGGAAGCTCCAGTGGGGGCTACAGCGGTGGTATGCAGTCGAGCGGCCCTCCGGCCCCATCACGGTTCCCGGTCAGGCACAACCGTAAGCAGTTCTTGGCTGACTGCAAGGCCCAGTGGCGGCGGAACAACCGTGGGCAGATCGAGATCCGGGAGTGCAACAAGGGCTGGCAGGAGGCGCTCGAGGAGGCGCGAGAGGAGGGCGTGGACCCTCCCTGCCTGCCACATTTCTGCCCCTACTGCAAATACGCTTTCGAGGACGAGGACATCCTGGCGCACATTCGGGAATGTGCCGAGAGGCACAAGGTTGACCCGTGCCCAGGCCATTGCCCATGACCCCTGTCCCTGCCCCCTGCCACTCCACTGCCTACTGGTTTCATCCCGACAAGGTTTGGGGTTGGAGATTGGGCTGGGTCAATAATACAGGGGGAAAGATACTTCACAATCCAGTGCAGGTGGCAGAAGCCCTGGCACAGCACTGGTCTGGGGTATCACTGGACGGACACCAGACAGTACAGGAATGTGTACACTACCTCAGGAGCCTGGGCAACTTTGAGGCCATGGCCAAGGCACTGTTTCGCCCTCTGTCGGAAGACATCAATGGGGCCGATCCTGGTCAGGACCCGACCCCAAGGGGGGGGGGGGGTTGCCCCTCCCCCCCTCTACAGACCCCAAAATGGTTGTACAGAACAATGGGTTTTGTGGGCGCCGGAGATTTTGTTTTAGGCATACAGCAGGGGGAAATTTTTTTGGTCGACCCTATGTGTCTATACTCAAAATACTCAGAATTTTGTGGAGAATTCAAAAAATGGATGAAAAGCACAAATAAGGATTTTGACCCCGACCTGATCTCTGGATCAGACCTTGGCTGATGGGAGCCTGAGTTGACGGGCGAATTTTTTTTGAAAAAATTTTACCCCACTTGTGCATATTCAAAATGATCAGCGCGTCATGGGGATCATTTTGAGGTATGTATGTTGGAGTACCCACCGATCCCCCCCGGGGAGCCCGGCGGCTGACCGCCCGACCCGCCGACCCCCAAGGTTTGGGTCAACCAAAGGGGGGGGGTCCCCCACCCCCTGCAGCCCCCAAAACGGTTGCACACCCCGTCACACATTGGCTGGCGGCGGCCCCCGTGGAAGAAATTGTGCAAGAGGGCTTAGATAGACTCTATAACAATGTATCCCCAGGGGATGATGGGGCGGGGGCCAAGTTCTACAAAACTTTTCAGTCACTGTTTGTGCCCCAAATGTACGCGCTAGCCCAGGAGTCCTTTGAAGCAGGAAAATTGCTGGAAGGTTGGCACATAGGGTTTCTGAATTGTATTCCGAAAGTGGCAGGGCGGCGACAATCCAGCGCCTCAGGCCGATCGCTTTGCAAAATGTCAAGAAAAAGTGGCTGATGAATATACTGTGTATCCATGTAGAGCAAATTTTTAAGCAATTAACGCAGAGGCACCAGGTGGGCTGCATTAAGGGGCGCCAGATGCTGCACCACATCTGGGGTGTATGCTCGAGCTATGACGCCATGCAGTCGGGGGCACTTGTAACTTTTGATTACTCTAATGCCTTCCCCTCCCTCACGCATCAGTACATTGCAGCTGTCCTGGAGCTCATTCACCTCCCGGCCACGTACATTGCTTTTGTGCTAGATGTGCTCTCACCCCTACCATTTCTGTTTGGGAAGGGGGGTGGTCCGAGAAGTCTTCCAGCCGCAGGCTCCTATTCCCTCCACGCGCAGTTTGGGACACCGTTCCATGCGTACCTAAAGGACCATAACATTTTCCCGCAAAAGCTGGTGACCCACTTCACGAGTTGGTGTCAGGCCTATGGAGTCCAATTGCATGCGTGGGCCCTTCCTTACTTGCAGTTAGGCCCAATTCCGTATAAGACGTTCGACTATCTCTCATACAGTATGAAATCCTTTTCCATTGACGGATCGTTTGTCTTGGACGGGCTTGTGGACCAGTCTATGATTGGGCAGCTACCCTTGTGGCATTCGGCGGTTTTTAAAAGTGAGTTGCACCCGACGTACTATTCACCTAAGCTGATTTCTATGAATATTCTTATTGTTGCAGACCTTTTTGATGAGCACCCGCACGCCCATTTGCTCAAGTACATAGGACCGACATGGCAGGACCTTTACAGGAATGCACCAAGGAACATGCTGATAGTCCAGGTTACAGATTGGTCCCTACCGTCGGTGTGGACGGCAGCCTGGGCAAAATCTCTCACCCTTAAGAGGCTGGCAGCCAATCTGCACACGGAAACGCGTTGCTCACCACGAGTATGGCAGGTCTTCTAGGGAGCACCCCCCCCCCCCCCCTCTCACTAACTTTTGCCACCAGGCGCTGTGGGGTAAACTCAAAGTTGCGGAACGGCTCTGCTCTTGGACCAAATCATCCAGGTGCCCTGTGTGTGGAGCGCTAGAAACGGTCTCGCATGCCCTCAACTCGTGCCGTTACCACGTTATCATCTTTGATGCACCCAGCAAGTGCTCGGAACTCCCTGTTGTTAATGGGTCCACTTACACAGCACAGCAGCTAGCAGCTTCCAATGGAGCGCTCATTTTCACACCCGGTTGGAATCATGACTTGGGCGGCACGTGCAGCCCACTAGTCTATGCGCAACTCCCTCCTGAGGAGGGGACTGGCCACGTTTGACTCTTTTCTTTTTGTTTGGATTAAATCACCTCGAAGAGGGTTGTTAGATCAAGCGCAGGTGCGTACGCCATATACCCCCCCTTTTTTGGGGTCATTCGCGTACAATACCCCAAGGTATGGTACCAAATGTCCAACCCCTTGTAAAATCATCATTTTAGGAGAGAAATTGATCCCCCAATGAATTTTTCGTTTTTGACCCCTGTAGCCCCCCGTACCCAGGTACCCTTTTTTGGGGGTGTGGGGGTGTGGGTGGGGGGGGGGTGTCGGGGGGGGGGTCAAAACTTCTTCTTCTTTCTTATTCTGGGTGCTGTGTGTGGATTTGGACCCAGGTCCGGAGCAACTTTTTTCTTGTACATGGACCCCCTAACCCATTGCGGGGGTCCCGGGTCTGAACTCCGGGTACCCCCGGTCGCCCCCCCCCCCCCCTATGGGCCCTTGCTAGTGAGGACTTAGCCGTTTTCACGCCGGATAAGGCTGTTTAGTGACACCTGCAAGATTTCCAAAATCACCTCGCAGAGGTTGTTAGATCAAAGCCAAGCAAGTGTATATAGGGGAGAACACCACATGCCCTCCATTTTGGGCCCTCCCAAGGGATTGGTACACAACCTGCTTATGCAGTTTTTCAGCCTATACAGCTCAAAAATTGAAGTTTTCGGAACTTATTTTTTTTGATCTTGTGATCAACTAAAATGACCATCCAAGATAGCATGAAGCATGAAGCATGTTTTAGCCCGTATTTATGTAGTTTTTACCCTGTTTTGCGTGTGCGTTGCTTGGGGTAGATTCTCTGCGAGGCGGACTTGCCGAAGGCAATAGAATTCGACTTTTTCGGAAAACCTTTTGTCGCCCCTGGGATGGGTTTGGGTGATGATTTAGTGACAAAACGGGTACTTGAGCACCCATGGGGGCCCACATAGTGGCCGCTAGGCCTATGTAGCCCGTGCCATGGGCCCTCCGAAAGCCCCAAAATCACCTCGCAGAGGTTGTTAGATCAAAGCCAGGTAGGCGTATATCGGGGAAAACGCCACATACCCCCCCATTTTGGGCCTTTTTGGGCCTATTCGCGTACCCTACCCCAAGGGGTTGAATTGTCAGTTTACCCCCTTGTAAAATCATTATTTTGTCCAATAAACGCATCCCCCAATGAGTTTTTGGTCCGGACCCCCCCCCCCCACCCCCCCCCACTTGAAACCCACTTTTTTGAGGTTTTGAGGGAGGTGGGGGTGGATGGGGGGGGGTCAAAAATGTCGAAAAAATGACCCCCCCCTTTTTTTTTGGGTCGAAAATCATGAATCTTTTGGTTTTTTTCGATTTTGAGCCGAAAAAGTGTTTCCGGGTCCCGACTCCATGGGGTTTGTATGGGGCGGAGTGGGACGAGCGCTATCGCAGTTTATGCACTTTTCAGCCATTTTTGGTATGTTGGCGGTTTTGGCGACCTCGGTGACCCCGTGGTACCCACTCTGAGGGGTGTGAGTGGGGATTTTGTGACAGTATATACCTACTAGGATACGAAAGGACGTTTTTTGCAGTCTGTAGCCTTGCTGAGGGCCGGTCAATGCCGGTGCCAAAGACGTGAAATGACTGTTTCCACCAATAATGGCCCAGTGAATGGGCCGGTACACAACGTGCTTATCCAGTTTTTCACCCTGGGCAGCTCAAAAATTACCTCGCAGAGGTTGTTAGATCAAAGCCAAGCAGGTGTACATAGGGGAAAACGCCACATACCCCCCATTTTGGGCCTTTTTGGGACGAGCGCTAATGCAGTTTAAGCACTTTTCGGCCATTTTTGGTATGTTGGCAGATTTGGCAACCTCGGTGACCCCGTGGTACCCACTCTGAGGGGTCTGAGTGGGGATGTTGTGATAGTATATACCTACTAGGATACGAAAGGACGTTTTTTGCAGTCTATAGCGTTGCCGAGGGCCGGTCAAAACCCGTGCCAAAGACGCCAAATGACTGATTCCACCATTAATGGTTTGCATGAATAGTAACGGTACACAACCTGCTAGTGCAGTTTTTCAGCCCGGGCAGCTCAAAGTTTTCGAAACGTATCTTTTTGATATTGTGACCACACAAAAGGATCATCCAACCTATGTAAAGCATGTTTTAGGCCGTATTTATGTGTTTTTCACATTATATGGGTATTGGGTCCGGGGGGGGGGGGGGGTTCCCAAGGGAATGGTACACAACCTGCTTATGCAGTTTTTCACCCTTGGCACCTCAAAAATCGAAGTTTCCGAAACTTATTTAATTGACATTGTGACCACTCACAATGACCATCCAAGGTATGTAAAGCATGTTTTAGGCCGTATTTACGTGTCGTTCACCTTTTGGGGGGGGGTCTTCCAAGGGATTAGTACGCAACCTGCTTATGCAGTTTTTCACATTGAAGTTTCCGACACTTCTTTTTTTTGATATCGTGACCACACAAAATGAACATCCAAGCTATGTAAAGCATGTTTTAGGCCGTATTTATGTAGTTTCCACCCTATATTGGTGTGTGTTGCTCGGGGTAGATTCTCTGCGAGGTGGACTTGCCGAAGGCAATAGAATTCCCGAAACTGATTTTTTTGATACTTTGACCATCCAAAATGATCAAATATCCTATGTAAAGCATGTTTTAGCCCCTCTTTATGTGTTTTTCACACTATTTGGGTGTTGGGGGGGGGGGGGGCTCCCAAGGGGTCTAGGGCACAACCTGCTTATGCAGTTTTCCCGCCTCAGCAGCTCAAAAATGGAAATCACCTCGCAGAGGTTGTTAGATCAAAGCCAGGCAGGCGTATATCGGGGAAAACGCCACACACACCCCATTTTGGGCCTTTTTGGGCCTATTCGCGTACCCTACCCCAAGGGGTTGAATTGTCAGTTTACCCCCTTGTAAAATCATTATTTTGTCCAATAAACGTATCCCCCAATGAGTTTTTGGTCCGGACCCCCCCCCCCCCCACCCCCCCCCACTTGAAACCCACTTTTTTGAGGTTTTGAGGGAGGTGGATGCGGGGGGTCAAAAAATGACCCCCCTTTTTTTGGGTCGAAAATCATGAATCTTTTGGTTTTTTTCGATTTTGAGCCGAAAAAGTGTTTCCGGGTCCCGACTCCATGGGGTTTGTATGGGGCGGAGTGGGACGAGCGCTATCGCAGTTTATGCACTTTTCAGCCATTTTTGGTATGTTGGCGGTTTTGGCGACCTCGGTGACCCCGTGGTACCCACTCTGAGGGGTGTGAGTGGGGATTTTGTGACAGTATATACCTACTAGGATACGAAAGGACGTTTTTTTGTAGTCTGTAGCCTTGCTGAGGGCCGGTCAATGCCGGTGCCAAAGACGTGAAATGACTGTTTCCACCAATAATGGCCCAGTGAATGGGCCGGTACACAACGTGCTTATCCAGTTTTTCACCCTGGGCAGCTCAAAAATCGAAGTTTTCAAAATTTATTTCTTTGATGTTGCGATCACCTAAAATGACCATCCAAGGTATATGAAGCATGTTTTACGCCGTATTTATGTGTGTTTCATGCTATTTGGGTATTAGGTATTGAACAATTAAGAACCCCTGGGTGAAGACGTGAAGGGCTAGGAACCAATGGTTGAACACATGGAGTGCCCGTAGGTGTTTTTTGGGAAATCCTGGTAACGGAACACTTTTTTTTCCCCCGTTTAGGACCGCCCTGGGTAAGTGAAGGTGAAGCTTAGGGCCTATTCGACAGATTGTACGTACAACTATTCCCCCCGATATGTTGGATATGCGTATGCGAAACGAACTGCTGAGCAGTGCTGCATACGAGGACGTGCATGTGTAGAGTGCCCGGTTGATCTGCTCATACCCCTTGGGCTCTGCCCATGCCTCTGCCCATTTTCCTTTGTGCACACAGCCATGGCGTAAGTGAGAAGTCTTATCGGTGCTCCGGGGACGCTTTGGGCTTTCAGGGGCAGCTTCAAGGCATGGTAGGTGTATTGGGAAGGTGACAAACGGTTGTCGGAGGCCAACCTACGGCGGTTGGGGGAAAACTGACGGGTTTTGGGCAGTTTGCAAGAGAACAGACGGTCGATTCCATCCGCCAAACGCCCTGTTTGAACCGCTGCCAACCCCACAAGGGAGGACTGCATGGTTGCCCTGTAACAACTGTCCCCCGTCTTTGAAAGGTCCATCTTTCTGAGTGTCCTTTTTTTCCTCGCTAAAGCGCGCCCATGGTACCACTAATGGGGATTTTTGTTGTGCTAGTGTGCTGTATGCCTTTTCTTGACGCTCACAACCACAAGCCTCCCTATGGCGGGGGGGGGGGGGCAATGCGGGACTGTCCACGGCCCCGTAAAGATGTAGCAACCGGACGGACCTTGTGCCTACCGAAACACAGCAAGGCAGGTGGTGGACGACTAGGATGTGGGGGGAAAGTGGGCAGCAAACACCGAAAAACGACCCCCGCAACAACCAATACAACCCCCAGTGCGCCAACTACTGGGCTCCGCTAACGTGGAAATGAATTCAGCAGGAACATAGGCCGCAGCGACCCGGCACAGCACGCGGATGGAAGAACGGGTGACTGTCCAGGGCCTCGTAAAGAAACAGCAACCTGACGGAATGTCACACGGGGGGGGGGGGCTCCCCCCTGGACCCCCTCCCTCCCTCCCTTGGACCCCCTCCCCCCCTCCCCCCCCCGCTCTAATTCACCTGAGAATCAGGGTTCTGGGAACGTTTCTTCATTTGGGCCAATTTTTTCCTCCCGCGCCTTCGGCGCACCTATAGGAGGGTTCTTTGGTCACTCCACTATGTCCTTTCTTCCCTATATTGCAGACACCATGTCCCAGCTTCCCATAAGTGCATTCTTCAGCACCCCGGTCTAACCGTGTTCCTGCGCAAAACACAACGACGTTGTAAACGCGATCCTCTGTTTTCGCTTCCATGATAGATGGACTGGGAAGAAAAGGCAAGAGGCACAATGTGGCATAGAAAGCATGTTCCACACTTTTTCTCAACACTCCATGATGTGTCTGCTGCAAGCAGTGCCTCGTCATCCAACGCAGATTCTTCTGGTTCCTCTTCCAGTTCAGAGGAGGATGACATTGGTGTTGATGAGCCCAGCTCAGGTGAGTCCAAATCTGATTGATCTTCGGCAAACAATTTGATAACAATGAGCATTCCACCGTGTTTCCTGTCTGTGTTGCCCGGTGGTGTTTAGGTGAGGGCACAATGTATGGACCCAAAAAGATGATTTTGATTTGAGTACCTGTGTTTAGACATTATGACAAATGTATATATATGCTGAATGGGTCAATGTGGTGCATTTTTGCAATTCCTGGTTGATATGGTTCATTCTGGCGGGGGGGGTCCCCCCCCTGGACCCCGTCCCTCCCTCCCCTGGACCCCCTCCCCCCCTCCCCCCTCCGCTCAAGCAACGCCCTGGGGCGGGGAGGGGGGGGGGCTGTCACTTGCTGGTCCTCGTGCATGGTCCCCCCGGGGGGCACTTTCGCGTGTTGGGGGCTCTTCAAGGGGGCCCCTGGGCAGCAGCACACATCACAGGTGCGTGATCAAGTACTGCTGTTTCCCCTCACCCGGCCCCTCCTCACACAGGTCACGCCTGACGTGGAATGGGGCAACGTCCTGACCACCGACGGCTCCAAGTACAGCGGCAGCAACATGGCGAAGCTCAAGCACAAGCACCTGCTGTCCTCGCAGCTGGAGCAGGACACCGTCAGTGGCAGGCCCGAGCCTGGGAAGTCCCCGTGGCCGCAGCATCAGCCACTGCTACACCCCACGGGCCCCACAGAACCAATGAAGGAGTGGAAGCCAACGCTGCTGCCAAGTGCACAGGGCCATGTCAGTACACAAGCCACGGAGCAAGCCAGTGCGGCCGTGCAGGCAGGCACCGTTCCTGCCAGTGCCACCGGCGGCGCAGTGGAGGCGTCGGTGCCTGCGCTATCGGGCCTCGCTGCCATGCTGCCTGTGCTGGAGGCTGTGGCGGGGTTTGTGGACAAGGTGCACTCCTGCTCCTGCCCCTGCGCATGCCCCCTGGCCGTGTGCTGGGGATTTGCGCTGTAGAAGTCCTGACAAATGAGATTGCGCCCAGAAATGCCTGGCGCCATTTTCACATCCATTGTTTTGAGGATCGGTAGAGGTCACACGGCCAACCGTTGAGTGAGATCAATCCGGCCGTGCGAAAGCGCCCAGGGCATTGTAGAAGTATGTTGGTTCGGATGTGCCACTTTTTCGGGGACATGGGAACCCCCCTCCAATGAACTGCGGCAGAATGCTGAAGGATCCCCACTGCCCACTGCCCCTTGCAGTGCGGCAGTATTTTGAAGGAGTCCCACTGCCCAATGCCACCTACAGCACGGTAGTGTGGCGGTGTTGCAACTAGTTGCCACTCGTTGCCACTAGTTCCGGGGGGTGTTGCAACCAGCTGCGACTAGTTGCAACTAGTCTGTCTCATTTGCTGCCAGCCCGTGCCTTTGCACTGCCGTGACACAGCTTTCCACTCGGGGAGTCGCATCTCAGACAGAGAAGTCGCCCCGCCCGCACCCCACGGTCAGTGGTCCATCATTGAGGCCTCTTTTTGCACAACAGTCCCCTGGTCCCCACCCACACCCTCGTTATGCCCCTGTCCCCACTCCCTGCCTCCAGGTCCGTGGGACTCAGGCGCAAGCCACGGAGCCGCCGGTCGCGGAGGAGCAGCTGCCTGAGCCCGACGTGGCGCCCGCCGCGGGGAATGCCTGGTTCAACTGGGAAACCAACCGCTGGGAAAACCGGGGCAGCACCACCAGCCCGCGGCACCGGACCCCCCCGCGGTCCTCCAGCCCGGTGTACGTGTCGCCCCGGCGGGAGGTGCCCGGCGGCGACGCGGGCCTGCACGCGTTCCACGCCACCCCCGTCGTGCCGGGCCCGAACCCCGTGGCGCGGGCGTGGAAAGAGAAGCGCATGTACCGGCAGGAGGAGCGGCGGCAGCACGACGCCCTGCGCGCCACCAGCCGCGAGCGCATGCGCATGCGGCGTGCCGTCGATGGGCAGCGGTACTACGAGCTCGAGCCGGTCCCGATCCCGCGCCCGGCCCCGGCGCGGCCCCCGCAAGTGCCGCCGCCGAGCACCAGCGCCGCCCCCGGCGGGCAATGGGTATACCAAGAGGCGGCGCCCGCGCCCGGCGGCTATCACCACGCCCCATCGTCGCCTGGCAGCCAATACCAGCAGCGGCCGGCCAGCCCCTCGCACAGCGCGACGCAGGACGCTGCGGCCTTTGGCGGGCACACGTTCGGGTCGCAGCCCGTGGCCGGCGGCTACGAGCCCTACGTCCCGGCCGAGCCGCCCCGTGCGGCGCCTCCCGTGCGCAGCCGGCCCTCGCCCCCGCGCCGTCCCGAGGAGCGGATCATCTACGGGGCCGCCCCGTCGTCGCCCGCGCACCCTCCGAAGCCGTCGGCAGCCGCCCGTTACGGGGACCAGGCGGAGGCAGACCGCCACGTGTCATTCCCGCAGGCTAAGAACGAATACCCCAGCCATGCCTCCGCCCTGCAGCCCCCGGAGCACCCCCGCCACCGGTCTGGCTTTGAGGCCGGGGAGGTGGTGCCCGCCGTGCGCGGGGGCTACACCTTCCAGGGGGGGCAGCCGCGCTCGCCCAAGCAAAAGACCCCCAAGGGGGGCAGTCCCATGCGGCGCAGGTCTGCAGGGCATGAGCGTTGGGTCGAGTCGTCTTCAGCCCTCTTTTTGTCTGTGGACTCTCTTGACAAATTGCGCCACAAATGCCACTCCAGCCACCCGACGGCCGGCCAGCCCACTACCCGCAGCCAACTGCCTGCCTGCCTGGCGGCCGGCTGGGATAATTTCGCAAGGGGACAAATTTGCGGGGAAAGTTTCCCCGGCGAAAATGTTGGTGATTGGGCCGGTGTACAACTACCTGTGCACAAGGCTGTCGCTTTGAGGTTTGGGGATTTCAAGGGTGGCAGAATTTTCCCCTCGCGAAATTATCCCCCCCCCCCCTGTACGCTCGGTGGGTGGGCTTCACACACCTGAGCGATTTGTGTTCCCATGTGCGTGCGGGCGTGTGTGTGTTGGTGTGTCGCGTGATGCAGGCGGGGTGTCTCTGTTGTGCTGTGCTGCCCTTGAGACAGTGCGGCACGTACTTGTACGTTCCCAGATTTGCTGTGCACCTGTCCCGAAAGAAAGGGGCCAATTGGTGTTGAACGTGCTTGTTCTCGGGCATTCTTGTTTGACGGTCCAACTGACGAAGGTTTTCACTCAGCCAACCTTCTTGTGCTGTGCTTCGCAAACTGTGTATATGTATGTGTTTGTGTCTTTCTGAGTGTCTACTTTTTTTTTTTTGAAGAGGTGCACTGTCGCTTCCTGTGATACCAGGATTTGCTTGTTGATTTGACTGCATATTCGTAGCAGCCTGACAGGACCCCGTTGACGACCAGTGCCTGCCCGTGCAATTGCGTGTGACAGCGCCCAATCGTTGTACATGTCGGGCAGGTTTTGTTGGTTGCGGCCTCACGAGACAAAACCGCACTCAGACACCCGCTCTGTTGCCCTGTTTGTCCGCTGTAACCCCCCCCCCCTGCATTTGCCCTCCCCATCTCTTTGAATTTGTGTACTGTCAATTCATTGCCATAAGTAGGGACCACAGGGCAATAGGGACCAGGGTTTCTGGTCCTTTTAGCGTATTTTCCCGTTGTGTAGGGGGCAGCGCAATGCCACAGGGGCTACCCCAGCGGCCGCACCGCCCCACATCAGGCCTGAGATTTCTATTGCCAGGATCATCCGGGCTCATCCGAAATGGGGTTTTGCCAGTTGAGTAGGGAGCAGCTATGATTCGTAGATGTCAGCCCAAGATGGGGTCTGCAAATCCGGTGGCCCCCAACCAGGGATGTATTAGAACGGCTGTACACTGTAGGAGGAGGGGGGGGGGTACCCCCCCCCCCACCCCCTTCCAATGTTGGAGGCTGACAGCCAAAATTTTGCTTCGGCGCGTTCGGCCCCAAGAGGATTTAAGCTTAAAAATTTTCGGCCCGCCTTTGGCGGGGAACATAGGGGGACCCAAGGAGGAGGGGGGTCCCAGCCAAACCCCCCTCCCTCCTCCCCACCCTTCAGACCCCCCCCCCCCACTTCTAATACATCCCTGCCCCCAACTTACGGTAATGAATTTACAGTATTGGTTCACTTTGAGCTCCAGCCGATGTGGCGTTGCATATCGTGCCCGTCCGTCCGAACAGCTGGGCCCTGCCCCCTCCGCGCATTTGGCAGGATGCTGCAGGAGCACCTCTGGACCCAGCAGCCCCTGGAGGCGGTGGTGCCGCCTCGGGACCCGACGGACCCGCTGCCGCTCGCGCACACCCGGGGCAACCCCTGGGACGAGACCCCGTTCCCGGCCCCGCGCTCCGACGACGCCTGGCCCGAGGCGGACACCGAGCGCAAGGGTAGTTGGTGGGGGGCGCCGGAGACGGCCCCGCCAGTGCCCCAGACGCTGCAGACCCTGGCCTCCGGTGGTCCGCAGGTGTGTTCTCCCCCCCCCCCCCCCGCTCCCCAGGGCAAATCCACAGCCAGCCAGGGCGCTGGCGCAAGAGCCCCCCGCCCGTTGCGGGGCTGCAGGTGCCCCCCTGCACATGCCATTCCAGCACCCCCGGCCCCGCCAGCGATCAGCTCCGTTGACCTCCGACCAACACCCTGTACCCTCCGTGACCCGGTGACAGCCGAATGAACGGTGTGTGGCCAAACGGGCCAGCAAAAGCAAGCACGCCAGACATAAGGTAGGAGCCAACATGGGACACAAGCAGTAAGCCATGACCCATTGGCAGTCCATTGAAAGATGTACGCGGGCGCTAATTCCCAGAACCCCAAGCCAGCAGCCAACCTCTAGCCCCATTCAGGGAGGTGAGGGAGCTGCACAATGGCCAGGACTTGCCCAAAATCCGGGACAAAACAATGGAACTGATGTGGCGATGAAGGCCGTGTAAGGCAGGCGCGGCTGGAGCTAAGTGGTGCGGCCACACCTGACCCTTTGAAGCCCCCCCCAACAAGGAGGCTTGGGGCAAAGAACAAAGCCAATGGCATCGTCGCTCTACCCCTAGAGAGGACAGGGATGTGAGGCGCTGCAGCAGCAGAATGTTGCGCAACCTGCCATGCAGTGAACTGATGAGGCAATGGGGGTCGTGTGACGGCTGGCGGGCGCACACGTGTTGAGCCCCCCCGGGCTCTTTCTACCAACTCAGCACCCCTCGCGTCCCCCCCCCCCCCGCCCTTTTAAAAGATCGGGCCAAGTTTTCTTTCGGGCCTGCGGCCGATCAAGTGGCAGAGGAGCGTCCATGAGCAGCATGGCCAACTGTGCTGCTGCTCTTGGACGCACCTCGGCCGCTTGTGCTACTGCTCGCGGATGTTCCTCTGCCTCTCGTGCTGCCCCTCATGGATGCTCCTTTGCCACTTGTGCTGCCGCTCACAGACGCTCCTCTGCCATCTATGCCCTGCTCATGGACGCGCTTGTGCCACTTGGGCTGCCGCTCAAGGCCACGCCTCTGCCTCCCGTGGGACTGCTTGCGGACGCTCCCGCTGCTTGCAGACGCTGTTCTGCCTTCATTGCTGGTGCTCGCAGACGCTCCTGTCCGACTGCTCGTGGATGCAGCACAAGAGCATCAGCATAGGAGGCAAAGGAGCATCCATGCGCAGCGAGCATCCATGAGTAGCAGTAGCAGCACAGGTGTTACAGGAGCGTCCGTGAGCAGCAGCACAAGTGGCAGAGGGGCGTCCAAGAGCAGCAACACGGGTGGCAGAGGAGCATCCGTAAACGCCCTGAGAGAGGGTTGCCAATGCCAGGCTGCCCTAAGAGAGGGCTGCCAATGCGCGTGCGCCCTGAGAGGGGGCTGTTGAAATGTGGCCGCCTTGAGAAAGGGCTACCGATACGAGGCTGCCCTCAGAAAGAGGGGGCTGCCGAAATCTGGGGGGCCTGAGAAAGGGGTACCAATACGAGACTGGCCTCACAAAGGGCCACCAATGCGAGACCACATTGAGAAAGGGTTGCCCATATGTGGCCGCCCTTGATAGGGCTGCCAATACAAGGCCGCCCTGAGAGAGTGGGCTGCCACTGCGAGGCCGCCCTCAGAGAGGGCTGCCAATGCGAGGACGCCCTAAGAAAGGCTGCCCATAGGTGGCCGCCCTGAGAGGGGGTTGGCAATGCGAGACCGCCTTGAGCGAGGGCTGCCAATACATGGCCACCCCTAGAAAGTGTTGCCAATATGTGGCCACCCGAAGAGCGGCTGCTAACGTGAAGGCCGCCCGAGGAGAGGGCTTCCATTGTGAGGCCTGAAGGAGGAGGAGCATTCACAAGCAGCAGCACAAGTGGTAGAGGAGCTTCCGCGAGCAGCAACGGTAGTGGCAGAGGAGCACCCACGAGTAGCAGCACCAGTGGCAAAGGAGCCTCCACGAGCAACCGCACAACAGGTAGAGGAGTGTCCGCGAGCGGCCGCACAGGTGGCTGAGGAGCGTCCACGGACTGTAGCACATGGGGCAGAGGACAGTCCGTGAGCAGTGGCACAAGAGGCAGAGGAGCATCTATCAGTAGTAGTACAAGTGGCGGAGGGGCGTCCGCAAAACAGTATAGGAGGCTGAGGAGTGTCCGTGATTAGCAGCACAAATGGCAAAGGGGCATCCTCAAGCAGCGGCACAAGTGACACAAGTGACGGAGGGGCGTTGACGGGTAGCAGCACGGGTGGTAGCGGAGCGTCCACGAGCTGCAACATACGTGGCACAGGAGCATCCACGAGCATCAGCACTGGTGGCGGAGGAGCGTCCGTGAGCAACAACGCACATTCTAGAGGAGCGTCCGCGAGCAACTGCACAAGTCGCAGCGGAGCATCCGCGAGCACTGGTGTAGGTGGCAGAGGAGCATCCATGAGCAGCAGCACACGTAGTAGGGGAGCGTCCCTGATCAGTAGCACAGGTGGCGGAGGGGCGTCGTGAGCAGCAGCACATGTTGCAGAGGATTGTCCGCGAGCAGCGGCACAAGTTGCCGTGCAGCGCCCGCGAGTAGCAACACGAGCAGCAAAGGAACGTTCGCGAGCAGCAACACAAGTGGCGGAGGAGTGTCCGCGAGCAGCAACGCCGGTAGCAGGGGATCGTCCACGAGCAGCAACACGGGTTGCAGAGGAGCATCCGCGAGTAGCAACTTAAGTGGCAGAATTGCGTCTATGGGTAGCAGCACGGGTGGCAAGGTGGCAAAGGCGTGTTTGTGAGCAGCAGCAGAGCCGGCAGAGGAGCGTGTGCGAGCAACAACACAAGTGGCAGAGGAGTGTCCGCGATCAGCAACACAAGTGTTAGAGGAGCTTCCACAAGCAGTGACACAAGTGGTAGAGGAGCACCCGCGATGAGCAGCACATGTGGCGACGAGAAAGGTTGCAGAAGATCCTGCACCCACATTCACAGCATCCATGCCTTAGGCCCCTAGTGCCGTGCGGCGGCGGGGTCATGGGCCGGGTGCCTGCCAAATCAAACCAAACCAAACCAAACCAACTCCCCAGCAGACATGCCCAGTACACTGCACACCGCATGACACATCACGATGCACCTCGGCGTTGTCGTTGTGTAGCAGCAACGTCGGCCCACTGGGTTGGCATACCTGTGACGCACAGGCCTGGCGTGCACTATGCATACGTGAGGGACTCTGCAAGGGGGCATTCATCGAGGGCGGGGCACGCAGCACATTTTGTGTATGTTCCAAGTTCAGATTGCTTGCCAATAACCGACGGTGACCGCAAAAAGGGTTGCCAAGGGTGACCAGTGATGTGGCATTGATCTGTCGTAGCGAAAGTGTTCCAGCGCTGGTCATGTTGTGTGAGCCGCGCGCAGTGGTGATGTGCCCTATGTCGCCAATGCGCAACGCGTGGCTGCGAAAGCAACTTCGGGCCTCCGGGTTGGCGGCTGGCCGCCCGCTGCTGGTCATTGATGGGTGACCCCCGACAGTCGGCACGCCCATTATTCACCGCACAACACAAACACCTTGAAGAGAGGTCGTTAGATCAAGCGCAGACGCGGGCGTGGTATACCCCCCCCCTTTTTGGGGGTCATTCGCGTAGGGCGACTCAAGGCATGATGTTTGGTGTCCAGGGCGGTCCTTAAGGGACGAGATTTTTTTTTGTTAAGGACCGCCCTCAAGGACTGCCCCTAGAGGCCCTTTTGCACTGGCCCAACGTGGGCCATGTCTATCCCCGCTTTTTGAGGATCGCCGAGAAAGCAGGGGTTACGTAGCAATTCCGCCCTCTTTTGGGCGCCACAAAAAGGGGTTATGTAGCCACCTTGCGGACTTGTGGGCTACTTCTGATTCCGCCCCCCGCTCTGAAGCGGTGGGGACCCCCCAGGGAGCAGGGGTTATGTAGCCACCTTGCCCACAAGTGGGCCAATTCTGATTCCGCCCCCCGCTCTGAAGCGGTGGGGACCCCCTAGGCGGCAGGGGTTATGTAGCCACCTTGCCCATTTGTGGGCCGCTTCTGATTCCGCCCCCCGCTCTGAAGCGGTGGGGACCCCCTAGGCGGCAGGGGTTATGTAGCCACCTTGCCCACTTGTGGGCCACTTTTGATTCCGCCCCCTGCTCTGATTCTGCCCTCCGCGCTTGGTTTTAGGGACTCACAGTCCACGCTTCGTTGCGCGCCTGTGCATGCACTTTTTAGGCAACTGGTTGGTGGGGCGGCTCCCCATATGAAATTTGAAGGAGCAAGTGGTGCCTTACATTGTACGTTCCCCTATGGGTTTGCAATGCCTTTTGTGCCTCCGATGAGACCATCAATTCGTCCAAATGGCCGCTAGGCACCGCTTCCCCGTCACGGAAGCGTGGTGAGGCGGAGCAGCACATTTCCCACGGCAAGCATTTGCAAGCATTCAATGCGGCAAAACTAACCCCTTCCCTTCGGCATCTACTTCCCATAGCCGCTATCCACCCATGGCACCGGACCACCATTTCTGGGTCCAAGTGTGCAATATGTGCTGCCAATTGGCACCCCCCCTTAGAATGGGGTCCCTGGTGCGCAGGCTCCGCCCCAAAAGAGCGGCATCTCATTGATGCCCATGCGGCAAGTGCCACGCATCAGCGCTGGTTGCCCCCCGCTGACCCTGCTGCAAGCGTAGGAAATCCCCCTGCCCAAGACCCCCCGCGTTGCATCCCGGGTCTCGTGCAAAGGGCCAGTGAACTGCTATGCGACGCTACATGCGGGCAAAGGCCAAAAGTTCTACAGTCGGTTGTGCCGCCTTGATGGCATCAAGGCCAAGGATGGGCTGCGCAACTATAGTAGCGGGCCAGCCTACCAACGACTACGTTCCTTGATCGTCGGACAAGGTCGCCGGCGAACAAGGAACCGTGTCTTGGGGGCAAGGAAGGTTGTGATTGTGCTGGATGCTGGCGTAGGGGGGCAAAGAGTGAGCCACTTGCAGTTTTTGTGCGTACTCCGGAAGAAGAGATTTTTGTAGGCCTTGCTGACATGGTACGACCCCAGGGGAGGGAGGGGGGGGGAGGGAATGAAACCACCGATGATGACCTAGATGCCGCGAATGCTCAGCTGTACGATGACACCATCCGGAAGGTGTTTGAGCAGCTGGGCATTGAGTGGAAGGTGATCGAGGAGCGCATCATTGCAGTGGTCTCGGATGGTGCCGGCACTATGGGTGCCCATGTGGGTTTGCTGAACGCTATTAGGGAGCAAGGACGTAAGGAACTAATTCGTTGGGTGAAAGATGCGGCGCATTGCCTGATGCGAGCAATCGGCACTGCGAAGGGAAAGGTCAAAGTGTGGTACGATGCTCTAGATGATCTGGTGTCGTTTTTGGCTTGCTTCTATAGGACCAGCTCCAAACGAATGCGCGGGTTGTGGCGCAAAGGGGGGAAGTTTTGTTTCTCCCGTCGCACTGGTGTGCAATGGGTGGAAGCCATGTTCCATGAGCTGGATATCGTTCTAGAGAATCTTCCTGTTGTTCTCCTACACCTACCCGAGTACATTAACAATGAGGCTGACCTGGGGCGTAGGGAGAAGGCCAGGGCTTGTTCGATGCACTTTCGCACCCCCTTTTCAAGTTCACGGCGGCCTTTTTTTGCGATGTTTTTGCTGTGGTTTGTGCCACAAGCAAGAAAGTTCAAGCGACCAAGGGGGCACGAGTCGCCGCCGTCCAGGGTTTGATGAACGTGATGTGCACACAGCTATTGCACACCATGCATCATGTCATTCCAAGGGGGTGGGAGGAATCGTTGGGTGTTGATGTAGGGAGTAGCCTCATCAAGGGTAGCCGGATGACGTTTCTTCGCAGTCTGATTGAAGATGTCCAAACACGCTTCAATGGAACTCAGTTGGATGGTAGTGCTACAGTGGAGGATTGGGTTGAGGCAAGCTCGTGTTCGTGTGAGAGAGTGTTTAGCTACGTGACGGCTATGGACTTTGGCCAAAGCACAGAGCGCATCTGTGAGACGCTGTGGGTAAGGTGCACCAGGTAAGGGGAGGCACCAGAGGACTGGGGGCCGTTTGAGGTGTTTGATGATCTCCGGAAGACCCCTTTCTGACCGTGCAAACGGAAGCAAGGGCATGCGGTTGAGTCGGAAGATGGTGGTTTGCTTTGCTTTCAAGGATTTGCCAAATTCTTTCGAAGAGGATGCTCAGGCAGAGGTTCATTTGAACATTCAAGATTTGTGGGTTGTCCTCAAGAGGGCAACGCGTCACGCCAATATTGGCGATGTGTATGGGGTTGGGTTGGAGGGTGAGGACGAAGACAGTGAGGATGAGGATTTGGAGCAGCCGGGTGAAGTTGCCAGTAGCTCCTCTTCTGACCTTCCTAACCCATCAGCTGTCCCCTCTACCTCTTCTGACCCTGCCGCGCAGTTGGTGTTCGCGTATGATGTGGATGAGGCGGTGTTGAAGGCAATGGAGAAGGGAAAATTGCATGACTGGACTAAAGTTGAGTTTAAGGCCATTTGTAGGAAGCATGGTTTGAGTGTCAGCGGGGGGAAGGGTGAGCTTATGGAGTGTGTCAGGGTGCACTTCCAGAGGTTGTACCAGCTGTAGAGGGTTTGTTATGAGCTGTGCCACTGGCGATGGAACATTCGGGTAGTCGAACGCCGCGTCACTGCATTTGACTGAAAACAACATTGCTCTTGTTCATGTTGAATTGTGCAGGGTGTGAGGTAGGGTTCGGATGCTATCATTCAACACATGTGGGGCTAGGATCATATGGTTGTGTGCTTGCACAAATTTGGGGCTAGGGACTCATGGTCGAACAGTTGGGAACACCGGGGTGAAGACATGTACTGTCCGCAGGGTCTTTTGAAAGTACCAGGTTCTGGAACAACTTTTTTTTTTGCGTTAAGGATCGCCCTGTTGGTGTCCAACCCCTTGTAAAATCATTATTTTGCCCAATAAGACAATCCCCCAATGGATTTTTTGATTCCGCGGCCTCTATCCCCTGAAACTGGATATCACTTTTTTGGGGGATGGGGGGTCAAAAGTTTGTGCTCAGACGTTTGTGCCCAGAAAGGTTTGAACAAGGGTCGATTGGCCAGAGATGACTAGTAGGCGGGCACCGCCGGCAGACGGCCGACCGGGATTCAAATCGCCGACCCACACATCTGCAGTCGGCTGCATTACCGTTCGACCGTTGCTTGTTCTAACACTGTCTGTCCTCCCCACTGCTTGAAGCCACGTCTGCCACTGAAAAAACCCAAACTGTGTGTTTTTGTCTGACTGACTGCTTGCCTGACTAACTGACTGATTGGCTGACTCTCAGCCTCTCTTCAAGGTGCACTGCCAAAGGCAATAGAATTTTTTTTTGTGTGAGGGAGCCCTGTCCGCACCCCCGAAAACCCAGGAACCTAACATACACAAAGCCCACATCCTCATTGCACATCAGTTGGGGGGTTGGCTGAGGCCGCAAGGGGCCAAACAACACCCATCGAGCCTCCTCCGCCGATGAAGTTGCTTTCGGGACCGGAAGGCCCCAGCCTTCAAGAAACACAGGCACATCTGTGACCTGACCTGCAGGGCCACCAGCAAACACCAGGCAGCAACTGAACTCCTCCCAGGTCAGCCTGCGATGCAACACAAATGCTCATGGGCCACCGCAGGGCATTGCAACATCCCTCCCTGACAGGGCGTCTTTACAAGAGATGGTTAAAACCCAGGGGAAGGAGGGCGAACCCCCCCCCCCCCCCCACCCACCCCCAGACCAAAGTGACCATCGTGGGAAAAAATGAAAGTTACAATCCACAAAATCTGGTCTGCCCATTTTTGGAAAACAAACTTTGGGGTCCCAAACCCCCTCCGCCCTCCCCTGCTCAAAAGACGCCCTGCTCCCTGACAAGGCCGCCCCGCCCGGTGCAATGCGCGGCAGGCACTTCTCTGTGCACTCGTCATCCCGGGCGCCTCAAGGGCGTGGCCTTTGGCTGATCTGTCTCCGTATTGGTTGCAGCGCACCAGTGCACGCTCTGTTTAGGACTCATGGGCCGAGGACTCGGTGATCTTCGGCGATGACAATGACGTGGAGGTGATGGACATGGACGGCCCGCCGCAACCCCGGCAACAGACGATGGACTCGGACGTGGGGGGAGGGTCGTGGCCCACGGCGGAGGCGTACGAGGCGCGGAGCCCCATCTCCCAAACGCAATCAATGCGCACGCTCGGCTCCCACGCTGATCTGCAGGTGCAGGTCCGTCCAGTGCTGTGGCCCTGTGCGTCGTGGGACTCTGCGTGCGCGGGCACCTGTGCCTTGGGGACGCCGTAGAAGCGGCTGTTCACTTGGCAGCGCTGCAATGCCGATGTGGACTGACGGTGTCACACCGGGGGGGGGGGGGGGGGTTCCCGGATCACCTCAGGGACCGCATGTGAAATGTGACTTTCGTGAAGGATCATGATTCAAGAAGATTGGAGCAGGGGCCCACATCCACACACATCCCACTTGCATCTCGCCATCGTGGATAATTGCCTTAAATGGTCCAATGCCCACACATGGGTCGCCAAGTATGAGAACCCAGGGAGCTGCTGCAAGAATGGATTCGTCTGGAAGTTGAGGTGGCAGGTTCATGCAAACCGGGAAGAGGTGACCCCCCCCCCCCCCCACATCATGAGCGGGCTCCCCACTTCTCGCATTGTTTGAACCCGAAGCCAATGAACCCGCCCCCTTGAGCCCCAACCCAGTGGGCGGACAACGGACAACCAACCCCCCCATCCAGGCGTGGAGGATTCCCCCCGAAAAAGGGGAACAAGTACGTACACCCAGAGGTACCGCCCGGGATCCTCACTCAGCCTTGATGGCACACACCCCTTTGTCCGATGGACATCTGGGGCCCAATTTCAAAAGTTACCGGATTGGGGACCACTGCCATCAGCGCGATGCCAACCGTTTTGATTGTGGAAACGTAAGCAACACCAACAAAACGATCCCCCCAAGAAAACACCTATACGGCCTCCGGTTGCTGCAGGGCAATGTCCAGGAAGTCGCCCCCATCACCGTGGACGACTACAGCAACAAGGCCTATGCCAAGGCCACGGACCACGAGCGGTACCTGGAGAGCCGCGCGGAGCTGACCGGGAACGGCCACCAGATGTCGGCCTCCAACGCCTACACCAGCCTCGAGGACCGGCCCCTCCCACGCCCGGGCGAAGCCAAAAACGCCTACGCCGCGCTTGACGAGCACCCCCTGCCCGGCCCCTCGGGCGCGGGAGGCAACGCCTACGCGTCCTCTTCCGCCTACGCGACGCCGGACCGCATCGGTACGCAGTCCCGGATCGGCACCAACGGGTGGGTGGGGGCCACTCAGTCCCGGATCGGCACCAACGGGTGGCCCCCACCCACTTTGGGCGTGGCCGACTCCGACTTGGGCTCATATGATGAGGAGCTATTTCTGCCCCAAACGCGCCCCCCGGCGTACAGCTACGCAACCCCCACGTACGCCTCAGGACCCCGTTACGCGGTGCATACGCCGGGGTCTATCGGGGGGTATGCGGCTGGCGCTGGCAGCTCAGCGTATGCCGCGAGCGCCGGCGGTTCCGTGTACGCCGCAGGCTCACCAGCGAAGGTGTCCCTCATTGCCCACCGCAGGCCCTTATGGGTGCTCCCCAGGGATGCATGAGAAGGGAAGGGGCCTCAGAGGCGGCCCCCAGAAGCGGTTAGGTAGGCGGTTGGAGGAGGTTGCCAAAGCGGTTGGGGGCGGTTAATGTCGGTTACAAATGCCGTTCAGGCTGGCACTTGCCGTCAGGGGGAGAGTAGCTGGGCATAGGCTGGACGCCTTGGGGGTGGGGGGGGGGGGGGCTCCCCCCCTTCCAATGCATCCCGGGTGCTCCCACCCTCACACCCGGGCTCTCTGCCTCCCTCCCTCACCATCCTCCCTGTGTCCGGGCCCATCGCTCCCCCATGTCCCACTCCTCCCGCCCGCCTCCCGCCCTCCCTACCTCCGCCCGCCCCCCCTCCCGTCCCGAGGGGACCCAAGGACCCCAGAGGACAAAAAGCGCAGTGCGCCGGCACAGGGCGCGCGTGGTGCGGGCGTGTTGGGTCAGTCGGGTTGTTAACACGCGATGGCACCGCAGAAAGCAGCGGGGAGTCCCGTTCTGCAACTCGAGGAACGGCAACAGAAGCCCTCGGCAAGGTAGAAAGCCCAAACAGCAGCCACGTAAACCGTCCCTGGGCAGGCGGTTTGCGCACCGTATCACGCGTTTTGCTCTAACTCCCTCCCTCCCTCCCTCCCTCCATCCCTCCCTGAATTTCTACCCCCCTCCTCGCTCCTGCGCCGTTCAAGAATCTCGGCCCTACGAGGATGATGATGGGGCCTGCCGTTGGGTGGGTGTAGCCCGGAGTTTCCCGCCGTAGTGACAGGAGCTGGGGGGCTTTCGTCTCTCTCCGCTTTCTCCCCTGCCCAGCCCCCCCCCCCCCCCTCTTGCATGGTATGCTATCCCCTGCTCCACGTGCCCACCCTACCACTGTGCTCTCCTCCCAGCGCACATGGGACAGTAGGCGGCGTGCCACGTGCATAGCATACAACCCACGGTGTGTCGCACAGAGTGCATCAGGAGTGGTTACGGTTCCCAAGGCGGTGGAGCCCACAAGGATGTGCCCCAGGTGAGTCCCAGCGAGGGGGCTGGCGCGAGGGCGAGGGGCAATGGCGGCGACCTGACGTGAGCCCGAGTAAGTGCTGGTGCATGGGGGACCGTGCGAGGGCGTATCCCCTTTTTGCGGTGTTGGCTGGGGCCGCAAGCCGCAGTGATCGCCAAGCAGCACACGTGAAGTGCGAAAACCTCAGCCTCAGTGTACCGTTCTGTGCCCGACTTTCATGGATGACGCACCCCTCACCAGGGATGCATTTGAAGGGAAGGGGCCTCAGAGGTCGCCACAGAAGTGCTTAGACAGGCGGTTGGAGGAGGTTGCCCAAAGGGTTGGGGGCGGTTAATGTCGTCTACAAATGCAATTGAAGCCGGCACTTGCCGTCAGGGAGACAGTGGCTGGGCATAGGCTGCGCGCCCTGGAGGGGTGGGGGGGGTCCCCCCCTTTCCCATGCGTCCCTGCCCCTCCCTCTGCACCTTCCTGAGCCCCTCCGCCCTCGGCTGATTCGCCTCCCCTTCTCCCCAAGGCCCTCCCTCCCTTTGGCCCTTCGCCTGCCTCCCTGACCGCCTGCTCACCCTCCCCGCTCCACCAGGTGACTGTAGACAAGGTGTACCCTTCCTACGGCACCGGCGCCCACTACGTCACGGACAGTGGCCAGAGGAGCCGGGTCATGGGCAAGCTGCGACCGGCCCCTGAGGACCCAATCGACGCCTATGCAGCCTCTGACCCCGTCCCCGCATATTCCGGCCCCAAGTACTTTCCCACGTACCACACCACGTCCCAGGCCGCAGCCCCAAACCGCATCTACCGGGACTATAGCTCCATCAGCAGCCTGGCCACTGCTTCGGACGTCGGTGGCGCAGTGAGGGCGCGGACTGTGTACCCGACGTACAACGCGGGGCCCTACCGCTAGTGGTTGGGTGCATGAGCCTCTGGACCGTCCTGCATCAGCAGCGGCCACTGCCGACCAGGGCCGGAGACAGAGGATTCGGCCCTGGTTCCTCAGGGTGGGATGTTGGCCGAAGCCTGCCTCCGGCACCGCGCCCTCCAGTCCGATCCCGCCGCTGTATTGTACCCTGCCGGGTCCCCCGGGCGGTCTCGAAGGGCACGCACCGCCGGCCCCCCCACTCGCCGGACCGCCGCTAGCCCACGTCCGACCGCCGAGAGATGCCGGGTGGTCGAGTGGCTCCGGCGCCCGGGCCGTACCGCCAACTTCCCGGGAACCGACCCCCCGGGAGGGTACAGCTCAGACATGCCACTAGCGTCCGGCAGGGAAACTGGTGCTCAGTAGGACTTGGCCCCGCATCAAAGGCCCCTCAGTAATACCCGCCCCCGGCACCACCAGGACTCAGGAACGTGCTGCGTCCAGCATGTGGCTCAGTAGGACCCTGCTCCATCTGATCATGTCTGAGCTGCGCAGACGCTAGTGGCAAGGCTGGTACAGCCACGTGACCTGCGTCGGGCGCACAGCCGAACCTGCCGAACGCCTCCCCAAAGCCTACCCAGAGGTCATGGGTCCGGACCCGGGGCGCGCACGACAACCGATGGTGGGAAACACGCCCCGCCGTTCGCTGGCGTGGCGGCGGGTGGTCCTCAGACCTGAGGGCCCGTGCCGCGCAACACCACTGGCCCGCCGTTGGCTGCCCCCCTATTCCGCGCACGTGACTTCCGACCGCCGGGGCTCGCTGTGCCCGATGCCAATGGGGGTGAACTGCCCAGGAATCCCCTGATGGCCCTCAACACTTGCTCGTGCCTACGGTCTTTTGTAGGCTCCATGACGCCCCCCCCCCCCCCCACCTCCTCAGGGCCGACGGTCGGTGCTGCATACGTAGCGTCACCCCCTGTTGTCCCTGAGACAGGGGCTGTCTTTCTGAAGACACCATCGATGCGGCCCTGCGGCCACTGTCTGCCGTTCCCTCAAGTGCTTTTCATTCAGCTCAACGCACTTTTGCTCGCCCCCGTCCCCCTTCCCCTCCCCATTGCCTTCGCCCATATTCTTGCAGTGCTGCTGTCTGCCTCGTGGCCCATAGCCATAGCCACGTCCTGCCCGCGGTCAGGAGTACCCAGGGGGGGGATGCAGCTGCTGCAACCTGATGTTACGCGACCCTCCGTACACGACCCGACGACATAGGACCGGACAGTGGTGACTGAGATCCAGTTTCGGAAGCACAGGAAGCGGCAAGTCTGTGGGAGGGAAGCGAGCAATTACGAAGCATGTGTGTGTGTGTGTGTGTGTGTATGTCTGTGTTGTGTATATTTGCGCGCGCGCGTGTGTGTCTGTGTGTTGTGTATGTGTATGTGTGTGTTGTGTATTTTTGTTCGTGTATGTGTCAGTGTGTGTGTTGTGTATTTGTGTGTGAGTATGCGTGCGTGTGTATGTGTGATGCGTGTGTTTTGTGTGTGCATGTGCGATGTGTGTGTGTGTGTGTGTGTGTGATGTGCGTATTGACAAGTGGGACGAGTCCGGTGTATTGACCCTGCACATTCCTCGGTCCAACACAGAACGGGGAGCCACCCGGCCCTGTCCACGTTCAATTCCTGTTGAGTTTCTTATTGCGCGGTTTTGTGCGGGAGTTGTACAGCCTGAGTTATCCAGCATCATCCATTGTGAGACCGGAACCAGGTCCCTGAGGAGTATGGGGATGGGTTAGTGCCAACTTTGTGAGTCTGGTTGAGCGGTAGACCTCTGGTCATGTGCCTGCAAGGATGAGTGGAGGGCTTATGCGCCAAACTCTGACCCTCCACGCCTCCTTACTGGTATGGCCTACCCTCTGTTTGCAACTATTTCCAGCACTCTGCACCTGAAACACTACATCCATTTTGCTGAAGTCGAGTCTTTAAACGTCCGCACAACCCTTTGGAGGGGATTGCTAGTCCTCTCTGATCCGCCTGGTTCAGATACCTCGCGCTGGCGCTTGGTATGTGTTGATGCGTTCCCCAAACATACGATCAGGTTGAGATTGCCTGGGCTGCACTCGTGACTAACCAATCAAGGTGCCGCCCGTCAGTAGTGCTCTGCTGGTGAGGCTGGTGCACTGTGTGGCGCTGTACACCCTGGTGGTCCGGTATGGTGGGGTGTGGTGGGGGATGGTGTGTTGGGTGTTGTTTGGTGTGTGTGCGGTTGTTGCGTGCGATGTGCCGCATGGTGTGTGGAGTGGGGTGGGTGTGTGGTATGGTGTGGTGGGTTTGGGTGGACTGTGGTGAAGTGGTGTGTATGCCCTGCCACCAGGGATGCATTGGCTCAATTTTTGGGTGACTGTCATCGTACAGTCGCCTGTGTTGCAGGGATTTGGGGCACAGGGACGAATATAGATGAATACAGTATTGCATTACAACACCTTCGGCGGTGTGCCTGGCTGATGTTCTACATGTTATTTCCTGCGAGTGCGTGGATCCATGGATGGCCGCACGGCCAGTGCATGCGCATCACACTGCTCTGTACAGGACCGCTACGATACATTGCATCAAAGGGCGTTCGCACTTGTCCACAATCCCAGCAGCAGCCGTCAGCCCCACTCCTGTTCAGTCCCACCCCTGACCAACATTTTGTGGTGTGGGCTGCCCTGCAGCTCCTCCTTTCCTTCAGCTTTTCACAGGCTGGGCTTTATGAACTTCAGAGGCGTGCCTCAGGTGTCTAAATTTGTGGCAATGCTGCTTCCTTCTCTGGTGTTTGCTGACACTCAGCTTGCATGAAGGATGCTCAATGTACGGGTGCAGGACTGGGGGGGGGGGGGGGAAGCTGATTGGATGTAGGGCTGGTCCGATACCCATTGCTTGGCACTCGATGCCCCTGACACCTCCTGCAGTGCATTTCACGTCATATTAGCTTCATGAATATTCCTGACCCAGAACATATTTCGCACCTTCAGCAAGGTGTTAGGGCGTGTTGCAGACAATCACGCTTTGTGGCACTGGCCCAGGGATGCAACTGCAAGTGGAGAATGAAGCTCCATACCATCCAGTTGTTGGTTGGTTGGTCTTTGGGGACACAAGCAAGATTACAGGTGGGCACAAATGTACACAGAAGAGCATGCAGGGAGGCTTGCGAGGGGGTAGGCATGCACGAAAGCGTGCAAGGAGCTGTGCATGAAAGATGCTGTGTATGCACACGAAAGGTGGTGTGCATCTGCAGAAGAGTGTACCCAGGAAGGTACAGGGCATTTTTCACCAAGGGAAGGGGTCGAGGAAGGGGGGTTGCAGGTGTGGTGATGGTGCAATAAGAATGGTAGGTGTTGCATATGTGCATTGAAGTTTGAGCGTGCAGTGCTTGCTATTATTTCTGGTGACACACCAGACGCGTTTGATATATTCTTAACCCTACCCTTCATCAGGCCGCTAATCACACCAACTCTCTGCTCCCTTCTCTTTGCCACATCAACATGCATCTTCCTGGCCAAAACCTAGGTTCACCCCCTGCACCCCATCCCAAGCCCACCTTTTGTCCCACATTCAAAACAGCCTCCAGCTGATCTGTGTATCTAAACTTCACTTGATTATACCCCCCTGGGGTAGTGGTGCATATTGCAGCATTGTGCCTCAAGTCTTGCAGTATTCCGACCAATGCATACCCTCTACAACAATCCACATTGCTCTTTATGGTGGGTTGGGGTTTTGGCCTCACCTCCCATGAATCAGAAACTGGATTCCCACAACACTGAGAGGCAGCGTCCAAAAATTCTATGCAGCGTACTCGGTTGTTCAGAATGCCTTCCCCAAAGGGGGCACACCATGCTAAGCGCAGGCCCTTTGCGCCTCCCAACCAACAGTAAATATAAAGAGGGGGTACTGTTTGTGGTGTGCACGCGGTGCGCACATGGTGCCTGTAGTGTGGTTATTACATAGCCCTACCCACCTGTTCGACAGGGAAGTGCATATGTTCCCAAGCTGCAAAAGGTACGCCCATTGCACACAGGTGATAAGGAAATTAACAGCAACCAACCAGAGGTCATGGGTCATGGTCCACACGGCACAAGCAGTTACCAGCAACCGTGTTGAAGGCAACAGGAATGACCAGCAACCATGCAGAAGCCACCACAGAATTAGCAGCAATCATCCACAAGCAAGCACGCAGTACCACCAACCATCCAGTAGCCTCCAGGAATTAACTGCAACCATCCAATAATGAGCAATATTTAGTAGCAACCATCAAGAAGCCTCCAAGAATTGACAAGAAGCACCCGAAAGCGAGCATCTAGAAGCCTCTATGAATTAGCAGTGACCGTCCAGAAGCCTCCAAGAATTAACAGCAACCAGCCCAAGGCTACCAGAAATTAGTAGCAACCATCCAAACGCCACTAAGAAGGCATCAAGAAATGACAACAACCATCAAGAAGCCACCAGGAATTAGCAGTAACCATCCAAAAGCCACCAAGAATTAACAACAACCAAGTAGCAAACATCAAAATTTTTTCAAGAACTAACAGCAAGCATCCAGGATCCTCCAAGCATTTTCAACAAGCAAACACTTTTCGGCGCATGTAGTGCACGGCCAGTCAGGACATGCATGGACTCATGGTGTGAGGTACATAATGCAAAAGCAGAAAGCTCCAGGCACTGCAGTCATTCATCATTTTTTTTGGCCTACCTGTGAACAGGGACAGTCCCCGGGCTGAGGGGTAACGGTTGTCCGTTGGGTGCGGGCGGTGGGGGTTGACATGGGGGAATGAGGGTACATTGGGTGCCTGCGGTTTATGTGAGCATCTGCACTGTCTTCATGCATATAGAACACAATCCACAGCCATTTGCGTCGCATTGCTGCGGCTTTATTATTACAAAGGCTGCAGCGATTCCTGAGGCTGGCTCATAACCTCTCATGACCAAAGTATGGCTGTATCCAAAGAGTGTGGTCTGAGGGGTATTGTAGAGGGTTCATATGGGACTGGGCTGTATCTTGGACAAGGCCAAGGGATAGTCCGGTGACCTGTCGAAATGAGCCATGGGCTGGGGGCCCAAACCAAATCTCCCGCCCCCTCCCTTTCTCAGCCCAAGCCAAAACCAACACCGAACAAGAATTGCATTCAAGGGGGCGGCGTCCTGGCAACCGTCCCCATTGGCATCAGCTTACTGGGTCCCGTCTTCCATTGCTTGTGCATGCGAGGCAGGTCAGGGAAGGGCGCGGGGAGGCGAAACCCAGGCACCAATCTCAACTAAATCCCCTCCCCCTTCTCAGCCCTTCTCAGCAATTGTATGATGCACACGAGTATCATAGTGATGATCTCAGTGGAACTGCCAGACATTGCTGCATATGCATACCAGGGCGTGCATGTGTAGAGCGCTTTGTGACCTGCTTGCGGCCCTTCTCAGCCCAAGCCAACACCAACACCAAACAAGCAATTACATCCAAGATACCGCTGAGCATTTACCCAAGAAGACCTATGTCTTGACCCAAAGGGAAGACAAGGAGGCCTGCTGCAACCTCCTCTGCCACCTGCCCCCGTCACGTCTGTGCAGTGCTAATGGTGGCCATGCTTATCCCCGACGATGTCTGGAAATGTGTGTCGGATTACCTGCAGTCGTCACTGCTTGCTCACGTGTGTCGCAGGACCAGGAGGGTCCTGCAAGGGCGACACTTGACGTTCCGTGTCACCGGATCCTCTCTGTCTGACACGCTGATGCCGTTGCAGGACACTGCCGCTCTGCATACACTGACAATCAAGTGTGCTTCCCTGCCCCAACCATCCCCTTGTGTTGGCCATTGTGGCCTGATTTCGGGATAGGGATAGGCATAGGGATAGGCATAGGGATAGGCATAGGGATAGGCATGGGGACAGGCATAGGGATAGGCATGGGGATAGGCACAGGGATAGGCATGGGGATCGGTATAGGGATAGGCATAGTTAGGCATAGGGATAGGTCTGGGGCCCAGACTCGCCACTGGCATCTGCCAGAGCAAACATGGTATAGGCCTATCTGCCCGTGAATCCGATCTTCACTCATTTATTATCCACCGCCGAACGCGTGGCTGAAGGCAAGTGTGCATTCAGACAAGGCTGTGATCAGTTGATGTGGCCCACTGAAGACAAGAAGATACCAGGAGATTGCATTCAACAACACAGCAAAATGCAGCCAGACCACTGGGATTGGCATAGGGATAGGCATAGGCATAGGGATAGGCATAGGTATAGGCACAGGGATAGGCATAGTGATGGGCATAGAGATAGGCAATGGGATAGGCATGGGGCCCAGCCTGGCCACTGACATCCACCAGAACAAACATGATCACGTGGAGGTCGGTCCTTTGCGCTGGACGCAGCTGGTTCCTGCCCAGCTCTGGGTGCAGTGGGTTGTGTGAGTTGCCTCCGGGCTGCTGATGCGGACCACATCCACTTGGGATCTCATTGCATTTATTGCCATTAATTCAGTGGTTTGTCAGCTGTGGCTTAAAGTGGCCGCAGAAACTGTACCGCCCCTCCTTTCTTTCTCTTCTCCCTCTTGCCCCTTCGCCCCCTCCCACCCCCGGGCGCCTGCTCAAGCCCACCACAGGAATCAAGGAAACCCCCCACATAAGGGCATGTGCCATGACGATGTGCGGCACGCAGGCGGGAACCATTCTCTTGAAACGCAGAAACGGCGATTCCTACAAGAGAAGGAAAAGCCACAATTCAATGGCTGTTTGGAGTACTTGTCTTGTTTGTCAGAGGGTGGGGCCCTCATTTGCTCGTGACAACACTGACACTGCGGAGTGCAGGTCCGTGTCTGGCCTGGGGGTATCGGGTGGTCAGGCCACCGACGAATGCCTGACTTCGCATGCACAAGGCATAAGGGCAGCCCTGCAGCCGGGTACCAGTGAGCACACCATGACACAGATTGTTATGTGCGGGCCCCCGACTAGAATGGACAATCACCCCCCCCCCCCCCCCAAAGGCACCCCACAGCCGGAACAGACAATCATAGCTCATAGTGCGTTTTTAGCTCCAAGTTGCTTTTTTGGTTTTGGTTCCCATTTTTTGTTGCTGGCTTCAATGAACTCTCAATGTAAAAGAACCTACAGTCACTCTCTTTTGTCACAACGCGGGCCTTGTACTTTACGAGCCTGCAAATAGTGAAACCAAAACATATTGCATCGTAACTTACATTGAGCAACACTCATATACGCGTGGCAGTGAATGGGGGTACTTCAATCCATCTGCAAATTTAAAGTCAAGTATGCAACTGCAATGAGTCAGAAAAACGCCAAAGGGTGTAGGCCATCAGGAGCCATACAGAGCATATTTCCGACCGCCACTAGACCCAAAGCACGCCTGCCCCCAGTTTCCCAAATCGGTGCGCGTGTTGAGTCGTCAACTGTTACCCCAGAAATACACTGGGACTCCACCAAACAAGAATTTATCCGCAGTTGGTGGGCCTGAGCCGACCATGTCACTCGTGCCACCATTGCTTTCCTCTGCTTTCCGCTGGACCACTGCTGGGTGGGGCATTAGGGATTTGATGACCCTTTGTGTGTGTTTCGGGGGGTTGAGGGGGAGGGTAGGCCGGCCATTTCCGGCAGGGTCACCTGAACAGGCGCGCGGGCAGCGTGCGTGCAAGTACTCCCCCATTGACTCTCTATCACTTCAGATGCTTCTGACTTCCATCCTCCGCCACCCCCTAGACCTGTGCCTCACGAGGGGTCAGTGACCCCCTACGCCCTCAGCAGTAACTGTCAATTAGGCTCCGACTGTATCCTTCCAGACGGCTGCTGCAACGGCTTTGTAACCGCCGCCTCCTGCTCCCCAACCGCTGTTCCAGCAGCGTCTGACTGCTTTTACAAGCGTTTGCCGCTCTTCCCTGTGCCCCCCCCCCCCCTCCCCTTCAAGCGCAAACCCCCCACCCCCTGTGCGCCGCATGCACGGCTTCATCAGGTGCGCCCCTGCCATCAAAGAAAGCGGCGCCCAGGCACTGGCGGTCCTGAAGAATCTGCCGTCACTGACTAGTCTGACGGTGGACCTGCAGCGCAATGAGATTGGCGATGCCGGTGCCCGGGCCCTGGCCACGCTGCACGAGGCGCCCCGCCTCCAGACCCTGATCCTCAACCTACAGCGCAACGAAGTGGGGTTCATCGGCGCTCAGGCCCTGGGCTCCTTCAAGAATGCCCCATCGCTAACGAGCCTCTCGTTGAACCTCCACGGCAATGAGGTAATGTACTGCCCACTGGATCATCCTGCGGGGTGTCATAACCGCACAAGTGCCCATGGCGCGCACGCGACGCCCTGAGTGATTCCTTTTCCACGCACAACGAGGCAGTTCCCTCTCTGCCTTTTGGCCGCAAATCCACTTACACTGTGGGGCAGTGGGCAGGGCTCAGAAGTACCCAGTTTGGGTACGTTTAGCGGAACACTATCCGGGAAATGGGCCAAGGTAGGAAAAATGGGGGGAAATGGGGGTAAATGAGGGAAATTCAGATTGCTTGGTGGAAAAATGGGAAATTTAGGGGCTGAAAAGGCCAAAAATCAAGGTTTAGGTTGGCAACAAGGCTGTGGGGGGGGCGCATTGGTGAAAGCTCCGAGGAAAAATGGGGAAAAATGGGGAAAGCTCCCGAGGAAAAATGGGGAAAAATGGGGGAAAATGGGGGAAAATGGGGGAAAATGGGGGGAAATGGGGAGGAAATGGGGAGGAAATGGGGAGGAAATGGGGGGAAAGGGGACCGGTTGCACCACCCAAGTTTCCTTATTTTCCCCCATTTTCCCCCATTTTCCCCCATTTCCCCCCCATTTTCCCCCATTTTCCCCCAGTTTTCCCCATTTTCCCCCATTTTCCCTTGCCATGGGTACATTGTGGGTACGTTTGTGGGTACAGTACCCGCCACCGCCGGGTACTTCTGAGCCCTGAGTGGGGGCTGTTGACTGGGTGCCCTGACCCTCTCCCCCTCCCCGCGTGCGACAGAGGAGCAGATGGGCCGCAGCGATGCCACTGTGCTACAGGTGATGCAGGCCTCCATGGTTGCCAAAACGTTGGCGAGCATTGGCGAGTGGCGTGGCTTTTGCCTGATTTTTCCATTGGCGGGCTAAGGGAAACGTGTAATGTGCTGTGCATTTTTGGCTAGAAAATGGTGGAGAAACCAGGACAAAACAGGAAAAACCAGGAAAAATTTAGGGAAAACCAGGAAAAACCCAGCGTAAGATGAAAAAACAAATGGGCTCAGGTGACAGGAATTTCAGGGGGAAATTGGAAAATTGGAAAATTGGGGGCTACACAGGAAAAGTGATGGGTAATGATTTGAGGTCTGCTTGCAGTTCTACCCCCTGGTGCATGTTTCACTCCTGTCTCACTTGGTCCCCTGTGCACTCGGAATGGACAAGTTCCCCTTTTCTGTGCACAATGAGGTTTGTTGCGTCAAGCTCAGTTTCCTACTGGACCCGTCCAAGAAATGGTTGTCAGCATCTTCTTTGTCCAAGATTTTGACAAAGCTGGGCCACAGCAGCAGGAGCAGGAAGCAAATTTGGGGTTCCTGGTGCTGCCAAATGTTGCCGTTGGTTGAAACATAAGGTTGCTTTGACTTGCTTGCATTCTACTTGTACTGCCAGCATTTCCAGAGGTTTGCCCTGCCACACTTGGATGCACCCCAGAAGAGTATGCCACGAAACCCCAGAACAACCCGGCTGGCCCTCATCTTCCGTCCTCTTCCCTCATCCTCTACAGCCCGTGAGTGCCAGGGCTCACCTCTCCCTCCTCTCAGGCCTTCCCTGCTTACAACCTCCTCCCACTGCTGGAAGTTCCCATTGTGGCCTGTGTCGTTTTGGTTATGCCATGGCGAGCGACGTTGCTTTGGCATTGGCAACCGTGGAAGCCTGGTGATACCCCTCCTATGGTATAGCCCTAAGGCAAGTGTGCATTAGAACAGAGAGTGCCTCGTATGTTTTTTTGGCGCGAGGGTATTTCTGGACCAGCCATCAGGGGCCACTGTGGTTTGGGAGGATCTTCCCAACAGGCGTTCGAGTTTGTTGCCTTGTTTCGGCCCATTCCAAGTCGCATTACCACAACACTCAAGCAGCAGGATCCACGAAGATGCCCCACGTTTGTGCTTCAGCCTGCAATGCATTTCTGAAGAGTCTTTTACTGTTGCCCGCTTACATTTGAGACCAACAGTTACTTTCTCCTTCGACCCATAGCACTTAATCACAACTTCCTTGCAACGTCCTCTTGCTTCGTTCAAACGTTGGTACCGGTCGCTACAAATCTTGGCCTCTGGGTGGGCCATGTCACTGTTGGATGGCAGTGCATTGAAATGCAATGCCTCTCCCATGGAGAGAAACGAACGCGCGGTGCAATGCGCGGTGCGCACGGTTTGGTGCGCGTTGTTCAATGAACGCACCATTTTTTCATTTAGTCACTGCGGGCTGCAAACACCACTCTCCCACAAGCATGAGTAGAGCTTCTGGGAGGGCAGTGGGATCCAAAATTTGCAATCACCCACCTCCTTCGGCAAGGGGAGGCACACCTGGAGACCGTCACCGGGACTCGGATTCGGAATCACCGGACTCGTCATCCACATCGGGCACATCCCTTACTTCTGCTGAGGAGGAGGGTGAAGAGAACAAGGAGGAGGGCTCTAACTACGGGCGGAGCGGGGCGGGCGGGGTGGGGCGGGCGGGCACCTTACAGCAATGAGCAACCCATGAGGTTCAAACCATGAACCATGTCGAAACAAATGCTCCACAGGCTTGGGCAACCTGTGGGCCACCTTATGGGAATGAGCAACCCTTCAGGTTTGAACTGCGAAACGTGTCGAAACGAATGCTTCATAGGCTTGGGCACCCTGTGGGGCACCCTCTTCAGTGCGGGCCGTGCTGAGGAGGTCTCTTTGTGCCCAATGCCCCCCGCCCCCCCCGGCAGGGGGTGTGGGCAGTTACAACCACCATGACATTGGTGAGGAAGCAGAGTGGAGGCCTCCGTTGTTGTATGCTAACCCCTTAGGCCACCACATCCCTGCCACCCTGAAAATCTGCCAAAAATGCATAAAATGAGCGCGCGGTGCAATGCGCGGTGCGTTTGTTTCTCTCATGCACAAGCCGTGCCGGTGGGGTCAAGCAGGGCCAAAGGCAATAGCAGGGGCAGTGTTGCAGTTGCTCTCAGGGCTCTCGTGTGTTTCCTTTGGATGATTGGCGTACTGCACCCCTTTTGGCTGGCTTCCTTCTCCAGGTCTGTGGTGTGGTGCCGCTGTGCAAAGTGTTGATGTGACTGCGTCTTCGTTGGTGCACAGGGTGACGGTGTCGGTGGACAGGGTGTTGCAGCCCATGGATATTCAGTGGATGGCCATACCGTTTTGGCACCGGGCCGCAGCTTGGTCTAGCAGGACTGGTCATGGTAAACCCTACCATGATTGCCCCCCCCCCCCCCCGCCAGCCCAGGGTCGTTGCCCTGGACTGCACTGACTGGGGTGTGCAACGCTGTTGAGTCATGGCCAGGCACACGGGGGCCCTGCATCGTCTGTCCTTGTGCCCATGGACACAAGGAGTTCTGGGACGTTTATGTGCTGCACCAGAGGCGACAGTACTGCACGTCTCTCACGGGGTTTACGGTACCCGAGCTGCTGCCCCTGTACTGAGGCCTGATCAAAGCGCTTGCCATGCACCGTGCAGATGTTGGGGGGGGGAGGGGGGGGCAGGGTTGGGGTAAATTACAATGGTTCGCCGGTGCCTGAAGATCGCCCGGGCCCTCTACCTCTACCTCTACCATGTTGTTGCCATCACGCACCCAATCCCCTGTCCACTCGCGCGCATGCGACCCCCCCCCCCCAAGCGATTCCCTTCCCGCGACCACCGACAGTCTAGCCCTCTCTGCCTTTTGGCCGGAAACCCACTCACACTGTGGGGCAGTGGGGGCACTGGGGCTGTCGAGTGTACGCCCGACAACCCCCCCCCCCCCCCCCGCCCCGACAGAGCCACACTTGGAGGATTCCCTCCTCAGAAGGCGAACAAGTATGTACACCTGGCAGTGCCCACTCAGCCTCTATGGCACCCTCCCCAAGGCTGTCCAGGGGAGGCAGATTTTTTTTTCCCCGCTAAGGACAGCCCCCAGGGACCACCAACGGCCAACCGCAACCCCCACCAACCGCCACCAACCGCCAACTACCAACCGCGAACCGCCAACCGCCAACTTTTGAAGTTGATAAGGTACCACGACCAGGAAGCAGAGAGCGTCCCTGTGAACGTTCGTTTCTGTTGGCGTTGTGAAGGTAGTCCCCCCTCCCCTTAGGACAGCCCTGCACCCACCCACCCCCCCTGAAAGATTTGCACAGACGGGCACTAGCGATGCCACTATGCAACAGGCGATACCACGACCACTCGCTTTGATCTCAGGTCGGGTACAGTGGGGCCCAGGAGCTGGCGGTGCTCAAGGACACGCCGCTGCTGACCAGCCTCGCACTGAACCTGCACAGCAACCGCTTGGGGTACGCGGGGGCCAAGGCCCTGGCGGCCCTGCAGGACGCGCCCCGCCTCAAGACCCTGTCACTGGACCTCCAGTGGAATCTGATCGGCTACAGCGGGGCGCAGGCCTTGGCGACGCTGAAGGACGCGGCCTCCCTCCGGTCCCTTGCGCTGAACCTGCAGCGGAACGAGGTCGGGGACCGCGGCGCGTGCGCCCTGGCGGCGCTGAGTGATGCGCGGGCCCTGACGGCCCTGAACTTGGACCTGCAGCGCAACCAGATCAGCAACGATGGAGTGCAGGTGCGTGCACCCCCACGGCCCCCCGGGGGGAGGGGGTGGCAGCAGCATGATCACGGGGAGGGGCCTGCGTGTCCCCCCCCCCCCCAACAACAAAAATGGTGCCGAGCGCAGAAGCAGGCAACGGAAAGGACAAAAGAGAAAGAATCTTTGTGGTTGTTGGAAGCCCCTGTCAGGAAAAGGATCCTGCAGATGCACACACCGGCACACACAAGTCAGAGCTGGAGTCGGCAAGCCCAGCATGGACTCGGAGTGTGCATCTGGATGCACTTGGTCAACGGCACAGGCAACAGCCTGCCTCTGGGACAGCCGACCCCGGAGTAGTCCAACAGGACAAGTCATCCAGGGGCTCCGTTGACACGACCAACACGCGTTCGGACCCACAGAGGGTGGGAATGTGCAAGGGCGAGAGGCCAATAGGCGCCGCCAACGGCAAAGAAACCAACACCATGGCCTCGTGCTACCCCCCCCCCCCCCATTCAGGACCCTCCAACCCACATCAACGTTGGAAAATTAGGAACAACCGACTTGGCAGCGCCAGCGGCGCCCGAAAAAATTTTTTCGCCTCTGTGAACCAGGGGACAGAATCCTACCCCCCTCCCCAGTTCCTCCCCATTCCCCCTTTTTGTGGTGACTGGTATAAGGGGGTTTTACCCCCCGGACTTGTGTACATTCAAAAGAGTGAAACAGGGAATTCCGAAATGCCCTCCAAATCCGAAACAAACCGAAACGACAACTGAAACCCCCCCCCCCCCAGGGGCTTGCTTTAATTTTCATTCCGGGGGGGGGGGGAGACCCCTCCCCCCTGGACCCCCTCCCCCCCCCCCCCCTGGGTGCACCAGCCGGCCCTGTGTCGATGCCGGCTACTGCCCCGACCCTGGGCCCTTAACGGGGAACGTGAGGGGCAGGCGATGCGCCGCCCCGAGACCGCAGGGCATACCATACCATACCATACCCCTCCCCCCGTCCCCTGGACCCCCTCCCCCTCTCCCCCCTCAGCTCAAGTGCACCCAAAGACCTGGGTTTTGGGAACATTTTTTAGTCACGGGAAAAAAATTTTCGCCGCCTTCGGCGCATGCCATACACTGTGTACATATTGCTCCATGTGTGCACCATATACCTTGTTATCCAGACTACCATGCCCCAACGCTCGTTGTTAGTGTATTTCAGCTCCCCGGTCCCACCGTTGCCACGCGCAAAACGCGAAGAGGTAATTCACGCGCTGCTCTATTGTAGGTTTAAAGATAGGATCACCGGTCATAAAAGACAAAAAGCCGAGGTACCCTCTGATCCGGAGTCAGTGGATGATGAGGCACTGTCTGATAATTTGTCTGATGTCTTCCATTTAGGCAGTGACTCAGGTTCGTCATCATCATCAGGTTCCATTTCCAGTTCCACTACCGATGGAGGCTCCAGTTCAGGCGAGTCTAATTCTGACAGACAAGAAAGATCCCTGTCATTTGGCATGAGATGGTGAATGTCCTGCTTTGTTGTAGTTGTTGTGTATTGGTGAGATGTGGGAACCCTGAATTGACATTCAATGATGAATTTCCTTTGTTTACGGCCGACAACATGACATTTTCGTGTGCTGAGTTGTTCATTCTCCAATAATTTTTCTGCTCCCTGTGGATTGGGTATGTTCCGGCAGAGGGGGGGGGCCTCCCCCCTGGAACCCCTCCCCCCCTCCCCTGGACCCCCCCCCCCTGCGTGGGCATGATGGCCCATGCAGCATTGCAAGATCGCTGGTTCGAGCCCTGGCAACCGATGGAGCGGCAAAAGACAGGGACCTGCCAGGGTCCAGTGCGCAATGGGGGTCCAGGACGGCCCCCAGCGCCTGTGGCTACATGTTTTGTTGCCAAAGAATTGACAGGGCCAAGTAAGGCCCAATAGGCTTTTGTGGTATTGATCTAACACTTAATCCCCCCCCCCCCATCTCCCTCCCTCCCTCCCTCCCTCGCTCAGATCCCCTCCCTCATTCCCTCCCTCCCCCCCTCCCCCTCCTCGTTTGCACAGGCGCTATCCGCGCTCAAGACCACATCAGTGCTCACACACCTCGCACTGGACCTTGGCTGGAACCAAGTGGACTGCGCTGGTGCACAGGCCCTGGGCGACTTGCGGGAGGCCCCCTCCCTCACCAGCCTCGCCATCGGCTTGCAGCGGAACGAAGTACGGGACAAGGGCGCAGAGGCCCTGGCAGCGCTGAAGGAGGCCCCAAGCCTCAGGACCCTCGCGGTGGACCTCCAGCGCCAGAAAATTGGTGATAGTGGCGCCAAGGCTTTGGCGACACTAAGCCATGCCCCTGCCCTCACGAGCCTGACGCTCAATGTGGAACTGAGTCAGGTATTGCATTGGCAGTTGCTGCAGTCGTTGTGTGTTGTAAAAATGAATGCTTTTTGGGTGCGCATCTGGAAAATTTTGTGTTGCATGTTTACGATTTGCTGTTAGTTTGGGCAAGTGAAAATTCATTTGCGGCGGGGGTTGGGGGGGGGGGTGGAGGCTGGAAAACCGGGCTCCTGTGACAGGCATGCTTTCAGTGAGGTACAGGAGACAATTTGGGCCCCATGATACATGCCTCAAAATGATTCGCGTGTTGTTGGGGATCCTTTTGATTCATGCCCCCCCCCCCCTCCTTCCTGAAACCCCTTTGACGGGTGTCGGCAATAGCCTCGGTCACAGAAGAGGAGGTTTGCCACAAAGGCTGAGTGTGCCGGGGGGTTGGGGGCTCTGGAAAGTAATCTCAAACCCTTTCCCTGGGTGGATCGGTTGTGGATATCTGTTGGTCCGCTTGTCTAGGGGGCTGGTCACTGGGTTCCTGGGTTCCTGCAGGTTCATAAAGGTAGTAAAGTCGGTTTCAGATGTTGTTTTAGGCATATGGTATTTGTTTTCACCACATTTGTTTATACTCAAAATGCTCAGATTTTTCAGGGGACTTCCAAGATGCAAGAAACACATGGAACAACTTTGTCCCCCCTTTGCTTCCCAATTCTGATTTCATTCCCCGCATTGAGCATTGGGGACCCCCGAGACGGCAAGGGTTGTGTAGCCATTGCCCACCTTTGGACCCCGAGACGGCAGGGGATATATAGCCATTTTGCCCGCTCTTCTTCTTTCTTTGTTCTTTCTTCCCTTATTACCCACTCTTGGTCTCTTCAAGCGCTGGTGGTTACATAGTGCACTCTTTCTTTCTGCATTGCCTCCCATGCTTCGGTGTGGCCCCTTGAGTTGGGGTGATGGACTCCCACATTTTCGTGTCGCCCTTTGAGTTGGGGTGATGGACTCCCACACGCTTTGTGTGGCCCCTTGAGTCAAGCATCCTACATTTTTGTGGAGAATGGAATACACGAAAGGTTTGAAAACAAAGGTTGCAAGAAAAGCTTGGTGCGAAACGGAATCCAAAAAAACTCTTGCAAATAAATGTGTAGTGCACATCCACCAGGCTCGTTGGGGGAACCTGTAGATAGGGTGGTTCACAAATGTGAAAGTTCATTGTGAGTACCGTCGTGGGGTGATGGCTGCCACTGCTTGCGGACGAGCACGGATACTCCACTGACTGCTTTGTGCAGGGCCTCAGTGCCCCCGGTCAGGACCATGAAGTAACATGGTTGTGTATGCTGGGGATATGCCGGGCTTCACTGTGCCCGGGTCGCCCAGGGTTTGCAGTGGCCTTGTAGCCCTGAGCCCATCGTGGGGGGGGGGGCTGAGATAACCTGACAGGTCTGCCGCGGTACTTTTGGGGAAAAGGCTTCGCGAACTGTCAAGACTGGTGCTGGGCACACTCCCATCCCTTCCCATTCCATTGTTCAGCCTTTATGGCCAGCCCCCCCCCCCCCCCGCCCCCCAGTGGAAAGCGGAAGACAAGTGTCCAGCGCTTCATTCCCCCAGTGGAAGTGGCTTGGTCACCTGCAACACTCTCTTCATGCCGTGCTGTGTGCATGCAGATGACAGGCTGAAGGCAGGTTCTCGCTCTGACAGTGCGTTTCTGCAGTGCACATTGCACAAACCAATTTGCATTGTCTTTCCTTCCCACTCCTCTTTCAAGTTATGCTCCTTTGAGTGATTGCAATCCAGCAGCTCTTGGGGGGTGGCTGGGGTAAACACGGTAAGTCCACCAAAGGATCCACCTACACCTTGCCTTTGCTCGCCTTAATTAGCCCCCACGCCCCCAGTGAAAGTCCCAAGTCCCGCCAAAAAATGCGGAATCACAATCGACAATCCGCTCAGTCCTGCCATCCTCCTCCTCTCCGTCTCCCGTTGTTGCACTGCAGGTCTCCGACGGTGGTGCCCAGGCGCTAGCAGCACTGAAAGAAGCGCCCGCACTGCGGATCCTCGCGCTGCACCTCCAGATCAATGAGGTGGGGGACACCGGAGCCCAGGCCCTGGCTGCGCTGAGGGAGGCCCCCCGCCTCGAGACGCTGTTGCTGCACCTGCAGGGCAACCGCGTGGGGGACTGTGGGGCCATGGCCCTGGCCGCACTCCGCCATGCGGCCTGGCTCACGAGCCTCACACTGGACTTCCACAGCAACAGTGTGGGCGACAGTGGGGCACAGGTCTGCCCCGACCCCAGGGCTCCTTTTAATGACTTGGCACCACCCGGTGGGGCGGGTGGAAGGGGGTCACCCCCCCCCCCCCCCACCCCCGCTGAACCCCCCCCCCTTTAAAAAATTGGGCCGAATTTTCTTCCGGGCCTTGGCCAATCAAAAGACTTCTTTGGCGCCAGTTGATTTAGACCAGAAATTTTCTTCGGCCCTCTTGGCGCCTCTAAAACTCAGCACCACTGGGGGGGGTGCCCCCCCCCCCCCTAAAAGGAGCCCTGCCTGACCCCTAGGCGTGTGCTACAAAGGGGAACCCCCCCCCCCCCCAGGGCCAAGCAGATGTCGTCGGGCGGGGGGTGGGGTCAGTCCGAAGTCAGGGTAGAGTTGAACGGAAGGATTGTGACGGCGGTGCAGACTGCAGGTGCTCGGTCCGGTCGGTTGTGCATCTCAAAACAGGGGAGCCGGATGGTGATCAGGAGGACGAGTGGCCTCTGATCCAACAGCCATGACCTCCAGAGAGTAAGCGTACAAGATTAAGCGCAGGAGATTCGGAGAGCCATCGCCCATGGAAGACGGGGGTGCACAATGCTTGGCAGTGCACGCTCGTCTAGGACACGTCATCAGCGGCGGCAGCTGGACAGTGGCCGGCTGCTGAACACTACCTCCTCCGGCTCGACAACAGCGCACCATGCCCTCGCAACGGTTCGGTAAAGAATGCATGAACGCTGTGGATGTTCGAGTAGGATTCCCCCCAATCCTGCCCCTAGGCAAACCCAGCATCCGTCCCACTTGTGACGATCCTCAAACGCACCAGGGTCGGGCCCGGGGCTCCTTTTAACAACTCAGCACCACTGGGGGGGGGGGGGGGGGGGGCTGTGAATTTTGGCTTCTTCTGAGCCTGCCCCACTAGTGGCCCCCTTTCCTCCTGCATTCTTAGCCCGCTTCGTCCTGTGTGTCATTGGTGCTGTTAATGTCTGGTTCCATGCTGTTGCGCTGTACGATCTTGTCCAGGAAACTTTGCAATCCACATGGCTAGATATTCGTAATGTGCCCCCCGGCGCACATCACTATCTCGCCGCATCCATGGACAGCCCGTCCTTTCTTGCACCAGTAGGCTCCCATGCATGGTTTTTGCATCCCCTGTCACATAACCCCCCCCCCCCCTGCCAATATGACGCTGTTTGGCGCAGCTGACTTTCAGGGCGTACGGTGGGGCTTATATGGCACAATGCATGCCCGTGACTCCCTGTCCTTGAGACAGCGTGTGCGCCTACACTGTTTTTTTCCAGTCACACCGGTCAGGATACTCCTCCTTCTGGCAACCAAACTGCCACAGTCCGCAACTCATACGCTTGTATACCCAGGGAATCCGTGCTGCGCTTTGCTTCCAATGATCTAGGTGTTTGGGCAACCATGGTTGAAGCACGTGCCCCCCACCTTCCTTACGCCTCACACCCGGTTTTGCAACTGCTCCGAGGGTCGTTGCATTTACATACATGGCTTCTGTCAACCCCCCCCCACCAGGCCCTTTAATTTATGCCATGCTACACGTGTATATGCTCTGCATATACGTCGGGAAACCACCCTACCCCTCCTACAACGCCTCCTCAAACATGATACCACAGCCACTACCTGTGCAGAGGACTCATCCTTCCATGACCTACTGCGCGCCACCGGACTCAGTGAATGGACCCCTTTATCGCTGCAGTTTACTGCAGACGAGAACCAAGCTTATTTTCTCGAAAGGGACTGGTGGTTCCGTTTGAAACGTTGGATCATCAATGACACTGCCGGCGCCGTCCCCGCAGAGTCCACCTCCCCAGCACCCCCACCCTAGCATAGCAAACGTATACACACCCTCACACGCCACCTGCAAACATCCGCATAGGATTGGGACTGCGCTCGTAAAGTAGCCATCTCCAAAGAGTTACAGTCCCTCGCCTCACATTTCCAGATCCCGCTTATTAACACTACCGCCGTGCGTGTACCATATCTCAACGGCACACAGACCCCCGCCATCGCTTAGGCCATTACACGCTTGGTCCAGTCTATGAACGCCACGCGGGCTCAACATCAGGCGGTGAGAGCACACATCGTGATTGTACGTACAGTTCCATTGAATGTCCGTCGGGTCTTCGAAACGCACAGCAATAAATCCTCTACTGCCCCGGCACACCCACTATGCACCTGTAGTGAGACTACATACCACGTATGGGCAGAAGCAGGCTATGTACGCCAGGTTGACGGCCATTTTTGTTTGCTTCCCGTGGCCATTCAATACCAAGACTCTACTTTATGAAGCACTGACCCCCTCCCCTGTAAAGGTCAAAAATCTCGGCGAGCTGCAATCGCCAGCTCGTCCGCCCTTGCTGCCGCCCTGCATGTATGATCCCTTCCAGACACTCTCCTTGCCTCCCTCCTCCCCATGTCTCTCTTCCCCGAAGATGGTTCGCTGCGCTAGCGTGTACAAAGCATTGCCCGTAATGTCTCCCACCACGCTGCGGTACGTGTCATCAACAAAGGGCCAGGCTTGCTATGGGGATTTTGTCGGGCTTTGGCTTGGGATGCCCTGCAAACTTTTTTACACAGCCAAGGCTATTCCAGGGAGTCGGCACCTCACCTGTCGATCCTGCAGGCTCTACAAACACAGGCCCTCGGCAACAGCTAGTCTGCTAATGCAAAGGCCCGCCTAGCGCTTCTCTATCTCATAGAAAAAGCCAAATCCCAGGCGCATATCGAGATCTTGTGGCGCCCTATCGCTGCTGCCTCTGCTCCTGTGATTACCCGGTCGCATCTCCGTGTTGCTGCGCACGCTTATACTTGCTTTGTTCGGACACTCGTAGCTAAGCTACCTTATTGGTTCTAGACCTAGCAGATATGGGTGCTTGGGTGAAGCAACTGGGTTCCTAGTCCCTTGACTCCATCGGTGATGCAGACTGCAAGGACCAGTTCAATCACGTCCCCCCTTCCCTTGTCATCTTGCATATGCGAGAAGCCGCTGCTTGGTTAAAGGCACGTCGGCCTAGCGTGCAACCACGCTAGGCTGGAGCATCCACAAACAGAACAGGCAGTTGGACCATGCTGGGCCTGCCAAAAAAGGTGCTTTTCATTTCACATATGGATGAACCGGTGTCCTTGGTGGAGTTTTCTTTGGCACAAGATAATGTGGTCCTAGCCTGTGGTGCACCCTGGCGCCGCTCTGGCGCTATCCCTATGGGAGGGTCTTTTAGTGCCCAGTCTACGGATCTCCACTGTGTCTGGATCTGCAAACAGATGGTATCCCACGTGCGCCAACTCAGTGATGTGTCAAGGACTGATTCGGGTATCTTGCAATGGCTCTTTCCCGGTGGTGACACAGTAGCCCTCCGCCAGCTTAGGGACAACCTCATGGTAGCTTCCAAAGGCCCCTCACCCCACATCGTGATGTATCCTGTCTGCATGACAATGAAGTCCATTTGGAATCTATGGGTGCTTTGCCCGTGCAGGGACAAAAATCCCGATCTGGTATGTCATGGGGACTGCATCACCAGTTCTTAGATCACGTTCTGATCTATGGTTTAGCTCTGCTTGTGGTGTGTGTGTGTGTGTGTGTGTGTGTGTGTGTGTGTGTGTGTGGTGTGCATGCGCGTGTGTACAATGCAATTCTTGCATTTGAGCCTGCAGGCCAGACTGGGGTCGCACGTAGAGTCAAACTCCGTGATAATTCAGTACAGACCCGGCCAGGAGTAATGTCGATGTCAGATTTCGCGGCATTTGCCAGGGGCAGTATTTGCTCCACCTTTATCGATTCGGTGCCCCTCATCGAAATTGCGAGGGCAACGTCGACAGTTGAAATGGCGCTGTCGGTGTTGATGGACGGGAGAAAGGAGTGGGAGGACACATTTGTCAAGAAGTTTGGGGTGCCGGTGGATGGCGAGGTGGGATTACCAAAAATGATAGGAGTTTTTTTGCGTGATGGCGCAGTGCAGCCTCGATGTGGAGGGAGTGGGCTTCGTGATGTCGGCACCACCCCCAGCCCCAGCGCCTGAGCTGCAGGAGTTGAAGAAGCTGGTGGAGGACCAGCGTATGGCCATGGAGGGGCTGCGCAAAGAGTCGGCGGAGGTCAGCGCGAAGTCCCGGGCCGCAGCGAAGAGGAAGATGGTGGAGGTGCCCCAATGGCAAGGCGGAGCTGCTGAAGGTCCGGGAGCTGGACGCCAAGCCCCAATGGGTATATGCAAGCCTGCTGGCCTTATCCACACTGCTATGGCGCAGAGAAGTGCCGGCCCACGAGTACGTGTCGCGCTTCCGGGACAAGGGCAAATTCACACATGTCACTCTGGATGATCTAGCCCAGTGATGGACTCTGATGCCGCTGACACCGAGGTTTGGTGTCTGGAGTCCATGAATGATGACGAGATCGACAGACTGAAGGCATTCGTCCTGGCGGTTTGGACGTTTATGGTGATGTCCCTGTCCGCGTATCGAGGTAAAAGGGGTCTTGACCCCAAAGGAGCGGTTGACCAGCGAGAGGCGGAAGACGACGAGCCCAGTCTGCCGGCGAGATCACAAGGCTGTACGGGGGCCGCGGAGGAAGAGGTGGTGGCGCGCAGGCTGGCGGCCATGAAGGCTAAGTTCAAGATAGAGGGGGACCGCAGGCTGTACACGACAAAGCCTGGGGCGGAGCCGATGGACGTGACGTGCGCGCCGATGACAGCGTGTCGGGCTTGCAAGAATGCAGGGAGGGGCGTGAAGCACCACTGGTTTCATGAATGCCCAGGATTTGACTGATGGGGGCGCTACCCGGTTGGACGCCCGGCGGTTGAATCCCGACAAGGTGTGGTGGTCTTACAGCCAACCGACTTCCGGGATGGGGACGACGTGGTCTGGCGTCTGGTATGGGCTGTGTGGAGAAGGTTGTGGAAGGAGGATGAGATCACCTCCGTGGATGCCCTGCAAGCGTCCTCCTGGGCGAAGAGCGCAATGGGTACATACTGTACCCACTACATTGATTGATTCCAGCTCTGACAGTGATGAGGTTGAAGTGTGTCGAGATTTGGCGAATCATGTCATCAAATTCTATAACAGTTGGGCTGGCAACCTCCAGGGTGCTGGGCAGGGCTGGATATACAGAGGGTGAGCCCCCCCCCCCCCACCCCTTGATGACGAACTAATGGTAACATCAACAGCACCCCCCTGAGAGACAAAGCCCTGTACAGCATAGGATTTGAGTATGGAGCCAAAAAGTGATGGAAAAGTGTGTGCCATAGTACCGTTGCGTGTACGCACTGCTTTGACTTTTTAGAAAGAAATTGTCTCACCCCGCCGAAGAAGACCTGACCAAAATAAGAAGACGAACGCATCTTCTTACCCCCCCCCCCCTGTATAAGCTACGCCCTTGTATAAGCTACGCCCTTGTCCAAGCTACAGTAGGCGTAGGGACCGTAATAATTGTGTACGTAATTTTAATTACATACAAGATGTAGTGCAGCCACATTAGACATGGGTTTGTCGTCACGTTTGCCAATTACATCGAGCCAGGGACACATTTGTCAGTCTTTGCCCAATTCAACCCACATGGCTCTGAATTTGGGAATATTTGTGCTTTATGTTCCCCTTTCTTGCATCAGCTCACCATGCAATCTTCTCTTTTTGAACCTGGGCGTCCAGTCATTTTCACATGTTCCACCGGTGACCATCTGGATGCTACAATGAAGGGACCATCGGAGAAGGGGGTCCAATTTGCGGTGTTGGAGTACATGAAGGGTGGGCAGATGGTCACACACCCTTGTGCCCCCCTCCCAAGAATCAAGTTCAGGCATCTTCAAGTGGTGAGCATGTGCAATTGTTCCGCATGGTGTATGATCGCAAGAATGGTTTCCAAGCCGAACATTTGTAGGCTTTGCATCCTTCATTGCTTGTGCCAACATGGGTGTGAACCTGAACTTTTCATGTTCCCAAGGCTTTCTTGTGTTTGCATGCACTTGGAAATGTGGGCGGAGGTCAAGGTGCACTCATACCATGCGCATGCACACGTGTGTGCCAGTAGTTGTATATGTTGCGCGCAAGCTACGCCCTTGTCCAAGCTGCAGTGGGCGTAGGGACCGTAACAATTCCGTACATTGGCGTAGCTTATACATGGGGGGGGGGTATTTTCTCGTCCCAAGTAAGAAGACGCACAAAGCCCCAACACCATCCTTTCTTGAGAATCAACAAAACAATGCAACTCATCATCAAACTCAACAACGGTGGCCTCATTGACGCTCATGTCCTCCTCTTCCCCATCTGTGTTTGATTCCCAGACGTCGTCCACAACAAGTTCATCATGTTGCCGTGCTTCATAAATATCAACAACAAAAGCATCAAATGTTTTCATGATGTGTCTCAGGTGGCACTGGTGCAAAATGGCAGAAAAGGGATTCCAAAGTAGTGACACAGGCCCGAAACAAAGCAATCCTGGGTGGCAAAGGGGAGGGCGTCAAAATAAGACGACACACCAAATAAGAAGACGCAAATAAACAAGAAGACACGCATCCTCTGATACGGGCCGGGGGCAGGCCTGTGCTAATAGGTGCCCTGCCACGTGGTCAAATGAAAAAAAACGCTGTTTTTTTGTTTTTTTTGTTTCCCCCCCGTTTTTTCCCCGGTTCCCGGCGTTTTTCGGTGTTTTTTTTTTAGTGTTTTTTGACTGTTTTTGCGCATGTGCCATCTTTTCCGGCATTTGTTGAAAACTAGAATTTTCACAATTTGACAAAATTGTTGTTTTTCGTTCGCATTTGGCACCGGTCTGAACAGGTTCATCAGCTTACCCGCGCTGTCTTCATGGTCTTGCTTAGTGTCCGTCCCACCCCACGTCTTTCTTTCTTCTGTTGCAGGTTCCATGTAACATGTTTATTCATCGTGTGTTTACATGGCATTGCATATCACGTGTGCATGCCCCACGCCCATAAAGGGGCTAGGATGCTTTGTGGTTTGCGTTGGATGCGAAGGAGGCAACGCTAGAACCCCACAATTCCTGTGTCTGCCCCACGCCCATAAAGGGGCTAGGATGCTTTGTTGTTTGTGTTGGATGCGAAGGGGGCAACGCTAGAACCCCACAATTCCTGTGTCTGCCCCACGCCCATAAAGGGGCTAGGATGCTTTGTGGTTTGCGTTGGATGCGAAGGGGGTAACACTAGAACCCCACAATTCCTGTGTCTGCCCCACGCCCATAAAGGGGCTAGGATGCTTTGTGGTTTGCGTTGGATGCGAAGGGGGTAACGCTAGAACCCCACAGTTGCTGTTGTGGTTTTTGGTAAAAAGGGGTGGTTCGCCAGGCTGTGCCCGCGAGACGACAACAGCGGTGGTGGCCTAGTACCGCAATGCACCAACGCGGCTTCGCAACCTGCGCCGCCTCTCCCAGGCCCTGCACATCTCCCCGCTGCAGTACACGTCCCTCGGTCAGAGGCGTTGGGCTGCCTTCGCCGCCAGAGCCGTGCGCGCTCTGCTGCGCACATATCCGGCAATGGTGTGCGCCCTCTTTGTCGCGCGTCCGTCACTGCCCCCTGTGTGCATACATGTATCACATGGTCATTGTGTCACTGTGTCCCTCTCCACTGTCCGCAGATGCCATCAGTTCAAGTCATGAACATGGACAGGACCGCCCTCGGAAGCGGTTGCGCACCAATGCCAACAATGCCAACATGAACAAGGAGGACGGACAAGAGGGAGGGGCAGAGAAGGGGCAGCAAGAGGGGGAGGGGATAGAGGGGGAAAAGCTTTTTTGTCTTGGGCATGAGCATGATGCATGGGAGGTACGAGAAGCAGACGCCAATGAGTGGCCTCCGGACTTTTGAGGCGGACATTAGTTGTTAGTTGTGGTTGCAGTCGGGCAGGTGCGCCCGCGCACAATGTGTTTTTTTTAATCGGTGCAATTTCCATGCTTTGCTTTGTGTTTGTATGCGTGACCTGTCTTGCTTGTGCACGAAGCAGGGAACAACGGTGACCATCCAGAGCATACCAGGAAATAACAGTGACCATCCAGAGCACACCAGGAAATAACAGTGACCATCCAGAGCATACCAGGAAATAACAGTGATCATCCAGGGCACACCAGGAAATAACAGTGACCATCCAGGGCACACCAGGAAATAACAGTGACCATCCAGGGCACACCAGGAAATAACAGTGACCATCCAGAGCACACCAGGAAATAACAGTGATCATCCAGGGCACACCAGGAAATAACAGTGAACATCCAGGGCACACCAGGAAATAACAGTGAACATCCAGGGCACACCAGGAAATGACAGTGACCATCCAGGGCACACTAGGAAATAACAGTGACCATCCACAACACACCAGGAAATAACAATGACCATCCAGAGCACACCAGGAAATAACAGTGACCACCCAGAGCACACCAGGAAATAACAGTGAACATCCAGAGCACACCAGGAAATAACAGTGACCATCCAGGGCACACTAGGAAATAACAGTGACCATCCAGAGCACACCAGGAAATAACAGTGACCATCCAGAGCACACCAGGAAATAACAGTGAACATCCAGGGCGTACCAGGAAATAACAGTGATCATCCAGAGCGCACCAAGAAATAACAGTAACCATCCAGAGCACAACAGGAAATAATAACGCAGACGGAAATAACAGTGAGCTACATGATAACGTTCGGCCGGTAGTCCTTGGGCAAACCCACCTAAAAAACACCCTGACTGCCGTGATACATGAATATTTCAATGCAAAAGTAGCAGCACACACCAAACTAACAATTGAAAATGGTGGGGAAACGCCACTTCGGGTCACAAGGCCGAAGCAACCAAGCAACAACACAGTGTTTTTTTTCTGGTTGGTGTTGTTGATTGGTTGAGCTGTTGAGTGACACCATGCTATGAACCTTTTAAAAACCTTTTAAATGTCTTGGAAAATGCATTTGAGGTCATAGTGAAGGACAAAAACAATATTTTCCTCAGAAAAACCAAAAAAACGCCGAAAAACGGGAAAAAAAACACCCTTTTATCAAACTGCTGCCCACCTGCCCACGAGGGTCCGTGGGCGGTGTTTTTAACAGGCCTGGGCGGGGGTTTGCACTGCTTATCCCAAGCCATCAGCCCCTGCCTTTGCCTTTGCCTTTGTCTTTGCCCCGCAGGCCCTTGCGGCGCTGAAGGACGCCCCAGCCCTCACCAATTTGGCCCTCGACCTGCACGGCAAGGCCTCCCTGCCCATGCCTGGCTCCAGGCCGGGCTGCCATGGGCTGCAGACCAACCACGTCGGGGACAACGGGGCGGCGGCCCTGGCCCAGCTGAAGCAGTCCCCCTCGCTGCAGAGCCTCGCCCTGTACCTCCAGCGGAACGACGTGGGCGACCGGGGCGCCCACGCCCTGGCAGGGCTGCGGGAGGCGCCCGCCCTGACGAGCCTGACGCTCAACTTGCAGTGGAATCACGTGGGGAGGGTGGGGGCGCAGGCGCTGGCCACGCTGCAGGAGGCGCGCTCCCTGCGCTCCGTGCAGCTGTTCGTGTGAGGGCCCCGGGAGACGTGAGGAGGGCACCGCCGGGGGGGGGGGGGCGGGCAGAGGGGGAGGGGGCTGGTGAGAGCGGCACCGGGACACTGGCCCTTTGGCAAATGACGGCGATCTTGCGTCACTTGACTGGTGGTCACTGGATTTGTGGTCCAACGGCTTAATGCGGGAAATGGTGGTCGCGTCTGCTTCCCCGGCCCTGCCGCCGCCGCCGCCGCTGCTGCTGCTGCTGCTCTTCCGCTGCCGCCTTTACTGCCCCCTTTCCCCCCTGCGCCTCCCCTTGCCCTTGCCTCTCTTCCTTTGCCCCTGCCTCTTGGAACGGAGGAGTCACTTGGTACCGCCCTCAACGCGGTCGGCATTCTCCGCACTTCCCCCGCCGTCCGTCGTGCGTCGGGCTGTCCGAAACCCCCGCAAGACCACCGCCGGCGTCTGCTTGAGGGCGGTGGCGTCCTCTTGCTTCCGTTGTGGCTGCCACTGCCCCGGCGCACCCCTCCCGCCCTCTTTGCCACCCGCCTTTTTGGGTGTCAGACAGGCCCGGGCCCCTCTTCCCCCATGCGTCATCCCCAAGTGGCCTCAGGGGCTGGTTTGGTCGCCTGCTGAAGGGCTCTGCGTGGGGGTCACTGCGCTGTGATCACCAGTGGACTGCACGATCATACGGCGGCGGTCGTGCATCGCCTCCGTGGAGCCAGGTCAACAGGCAATAGCCGACCTGCCCACTGGCCAGGGGTCGACTGGGGCGCCTTGGAATCCACTGGTGCCAGGGGTCCCATCACCAGCGGAAAATACAACCAGAGTGAAAATGTGTACAGACGCGGTTTGCCCAAAGAAGTATGACAATGCCCCCAGACAGTCAGACGTGCCACCAGTGTCCGGCAGGGGGACTGGGTTTCATTCGGCATCGGCTGCGTCCTATGCGCTCAGTAGTATCCGCCGACGTCGCACCCGGCACTCACTCGGAACCAGCTGCGCCCCGTCACCGGACCCAGCTCCTTCTGCCGGCAGTAGCAAGTCTGGCCTGCCTTGCGGACCCTTGGCGCATGTCCCTGTGATGCTGCATGTTCTCGAGAGTCTGTATGTGCCCGTCGCTTCGTCGATGGCTTCCCTGCTTTCCCGCTCCCAAAGGCGTCGCCGCATCGGCGGACGCCCATGTTGCCATTGCCGTTTGAAGGGAAGCAGGTTCCCCGTTGCAGGAACGTGGGTTTGTCCCCCTGTGGAGGGGTCCCAAACACTCTTCAACGCACCACCCAGAGAGAAGCCAACAGTAACTGCCAGCCACGCTCCAACCGTATCCTTCCAGCTTCAACAGCGACTGCAACGGTTGTGTGACTGCCCCCTCCTCCTTCCCCAACCGCCTTTTCAACCCGGGCCTATCGGCTTTGCCAGCGTTTATCGCTACCGTGTGGCCTCCCTCTCCCCGAAGTGGCCTGCAGAGGGGGCACCCAAGCGCAGTGCACGCGCGGCGCTGCAGCCGTGCCCTGCGGGAATTAGATTCGGAGGCATCCACCTGATGCTCCAGCAGCAGTGCCGGCCACTTGGGCACACGTCGTCGCACTTGCGGGGTCAGCCGCGCGAGCAGACGGATCTGCCAAGAGATACCCCTCCCAAACCCTCCACAAACGAGAGGGGCCACACCACTATGCAGCGCACATGCGACATGCTTCTAGTCGACAACATGCGGGGGCTCACTCCCAGTAGCCGGTTGCTAAGACTCCAGCCTTGTCAGAGACGCAAGACCATGCTGATGGTGACGCCCGAGGGGGGATCACCAACCATCCAGACCCCAGCGGTCAGGCGTACCATGTGCATGGGGTGATCTGCAACGCAAACGCCCCAGTTCCTGAAGTCTTTCATTATCAGTGCCCAGCCTTCACTTTGTTCCGGCAGCACGCTCCATCTTAGCGCTCCCTCTGGACCGCCGGCAGTGGTAGTCATCAGTCCTGCAGATAGTGTCCCAAAAACCCAGATTACTGTATCCTGTGTGTATCCCAAGTTTTAACAGTGCGTGTCTCGTGTGCATCCCACATGTCAATGGTGCCTCCAATCTGCCTCACACCCTCTTGTGGCCATTTGTTTAGTCCTGTCTGGTTCCTTCCCCTGACACGATGAAGCAAACATTTTTGACGCCGCACCTCAAGTGCTTTCTTCATGTGTCAGCTTGTACCACCTGTGTATCCCAAGCCTCAGAAGTGTGTATCTGCAATGGTGAGACAAGGGTGGTGCATTGTGGAGCTCAAGCCCAGAAGCCCGGAAGATTTTTTTTTCGTGTTGCCGTGCAAGCAGTGGCTTTACAGGAAGATGTACCTTGGTTGACGACGGCATCGAAGCTTCTACAGTTGGTGAGGGTGAATGAATTTTCGGCCGCACTTCGCAACAGCTGACGGGCATGATGAGGATTGTTTCTCATCATGTGTACCTGTCCCCCATGATTCAATGCTTCCACTGCCATGTCCACACCTGCAAGCACCCTCTTGTACCCCCGCCCTCACTGCCTTTGTGCGCCTGCTGGCCGTATCCCTGTTCCCCCCTCCCCCCTTTCCCCCTTCCCACTCCTGCAGGCCCATTGTGTGTCGGCGATTTTCCAGGCCGCGGCTCTGGAGGCGATCCATTTGTGTCCTGTTTGAGAACGCCCTCCGTGTGACCCACCTGTCTTCACCAGCCCCGCCCCCGTGTCTGACCACCCCCTCGAGAGGCTGTGTTGTGCACCTGGGCTCATTGGGGATGCGGTAAAGCTATCTCCGATGGTGACCGCCCGAGGGGGGGGGGTCACCAACCATCCAGACCCCAGCTGTCAGGCGTACCATGTGCATGGGGTGATCTGCAACGCAAACGCCCCAGTTCCTAAAGTCTTTCATTTATAAGTGCCCAGCCTTCACTTCCTCCGGGCAGCACGCTCCATCTTAGAGCTCCCTGTGCCCTGTTTACACAAAGCCTTGCAGTGGCGGGTCCTCCCACGAACCCCCCTGCCCTGCTCTTTACATCAGCTGCGAGCACCAGGCCCGGCGGATTTCCGATTGCAGGAGGGATGGGGGGTCCGGGGCGAGTGGTCAATCGACCCAGGGCCATTCACCGAAGGCGCCCAAGACGATTGGTTGGGTCCCAAAATCGTCTACAATTTTTTTGCTCACCCCCTGTTCCGGACCCCTTACGTCGCGCTGTCTCCAACAAGGCATGGGGAAAATTGGCTTGCGCGGGGGAGGGGTCGTTCGAGCCCCCCAAAGGAGTGGGGGGGGGGTCTAGGAAAGGGGCTCTCGTGACAGGCCAGTCCCAAGAGGCTAGTCTAAAACCTCTGATGATGACTCACCAACTGCGCCGCGAAGCGGCCTGGAAGATTTTTTTTCAAAAAAATTTCCCCCATGAAACAAACCTCAAAATGATCAGCGCATCGTGGGGATCATTTTGAGTCATATATGTTGTGGTACCTCAGGACCCCCCCAACGTCCCCTGTCAGCCTGTTGGGGGTCACCGTCAGCCCGTCGGGGTCCCTGTCACAGGAGCCCAGAAGGGGGGGGGGTCCAGGAAAGGGGCTCGAACGCCCCCCCCCCCCCGGCGCAAGCCAATTTTCCCCCACCCCAACGCCATTTTTGCTCCTCCAGACATGCGCGTCACCTCTGGGGCACCTCCCAGTGGGGCTTTGAGGGGTGCGGTCAATCAAGCCCTTTTCGGGGGGTCCGGCCAGAGGGGCCCTATCCCGCCGCCACCCCCGCAAATCAAAGCCCCTGAGTCCTACCACAATCAAGGCCCGGCAGGGAAGCCACCCTTTGTCTAAGCCCAATGATTGTGGCGCACGGCGCGGACTGGGACAAAGGGACGGGGAGGGTTGGTCTTTCCGAAGGCCTTTGCTTTCCGAATATATTTATATACACCCTGGCGCCCCACCCTGGGCTGCTTTGTGCGGGCACAGGGTGTGGCCGTGCCAACGGGGTGTCAGGGTGTTGGGTGTGTTGGGCGTGTCTCAGTCTCCCCACCAAACCTTCAACGTCGCCTAAAGGGCGGGGCTGGTTCCAGACGGGGAGCGCGTGTATTGGGCCCGGCCAAGCCCTTTGCCCATCTGTGGAACAGAAGGGGGTGAGGTCAGTCACAGCAGATACATCGCTGGGTGCTGGGTGCACGACTCATGGTTTGCAGTGGTCCATCTGCACGCATGAGACAATGCCCAGCAACGCTCAAAAGAGACGTAGCTGCCTTTCCACAGTTTTTTGGTGACACACACAGGCGCGTATCTGGTTCAACCTCCCCCTCTCTTTGGCTTCTCGTGTAGGATATTTCCTTCTTCGGCTATTGGAAACATCCATCCTCCCTGGTGGTCCATCTCCAGGGGGTGTTCTTTTTTACAAGGTCGGTTAGAGGAGCTGACGAATATGTGAAATTGTGGATGTGTTGCCGGCAACAATTACACACGCCAATAAAACTGCCAACATCGTGTAGACCCTTCTTAGGGTCGACGCAGATACGCATGTCCTGTAGTGGCTGCATCTTTCGACGCAGCCACTACAAAGAGCAAAAGCAGGATGGCTCATCCCCCCGCGCGTCTTTCCAATTTGGACAGTCAACCAGGTCTGTTGGAGAATAAAGATCCGTCCCATTCAGATGCCTGTCTGGTTTGCCTCCTGCATTCAACCTGCAGCCTGTATTAGGGCGCACTACCTCCTCAGAGACTGTCTGTAGTAACTCTCCGGATCCTCCCGGATCCTACGGCTGCAACTCTTCTGCGGCGCCAAGGCGTGTGCTTGCTGAAGGGAAGTGGTGTCCTGATGGGGGATCTTCGGCACCCGCCGCGTCACCTCCACGCCCCATAGCGACCTCACTGGGTCGGAGTGCCAGCGTTCCCTTCATGGCATTGCCCCACAAGGGGTGCACGGTCTACTCTCCCACACTTTTGTTGCCGCTGTCTGCCCACAGGCTACTGGCCTTGACTGCCGTTATACCGCCCTTCATTGTGTGTTGGGAACAAGCACCTCATGCTCCCTCCCTGGGCCACTGCAGATACTGAGGGCGTGACCGTGCGTATGCCACCGCCCTTCATGCAGCCTGTTACGTCTTGCCTCTGCTCCAGCAGCACCCCAAGCGCTGAGGCAGGGGAGGGGGTCGTGCGCTACCAGTCCCACTCGTGGGCTGAGGGTTGGGTATTGGCCTGACCTTTGACCCTTGGCCTCCCAACAGGTTGCGGTGACTGCGATCCGGTTTGTGCGTGTGTGTTGTGGGGTCGCGGGCCTTGTCCGCCTTCTTTTCACAACCCTGAGCGCCAGTGCTGTTTGCGCAAACGGGGGGGGGGTACGTCTTCAAGGGCGGGAGGAGGGGCCACAAATACAGCCACGGAGACAATTGGGCCGTACATGAGGGGGTTCATCATCTGGAGCCATTCTGCATGGCACTTGCCAGAGTGCACATACAGATGTCGGAGATTGCAGGCGGAGGGACAAGAGGGCCCCCCCTCTCTGTCAGAGGGAGCACACTGACACTGTGTGGCTGAAATCCTTTACCGTCTGCACTGACCCTGTCCGGGGTACCCCCAGAGCCCCCTTGGACGCAGAGTTCGGCAGGTCCAGAAAAAAAAAAGCAACCGCGAACGGGGGGATGACATGTGGGAGGCAAGTGCACTGGATTTGTTTCGTTGTTTTGCTCTCCCATGTGCTCTACAACGCGTTGCCTTGTGTCGCCCTGGCTGTTCCCAGGGACCATGATCCCTGCCTCCTCTTTTGTCAAGTACCCTGCCCCCCCCCCCCCCCTCGTGCGCAAACAGCGCCTGTCCCAATGGCACGGGGCGCTGTTCCCGCAGCTTTTGGAGCCATGAAAGGGATGGCCCTTTCTGCAGCGGCAGATATCAGAGCGCTTGATGGCTTTTTGTCTGATCTGCTGGGTGCAGATGCTGCTTTCTTTCCTCCCCCGTCTGCTGTCCTGTGCGCTGCTGCCCCCACTTACATGGCTCTCGCCCTGTTCCACTCCATGCGTTCAGGGCTGAAGGACGTTGCGGGAATGCATGTGTGCTGTTGAACTGCGCACCAACGGCGGCGCATCCTTTCCAAACGTCTGAGTCCGGCCACAGCAGCAGAGCGGGTGCTGCAGGCCACATGCCAAACCTGTGTAAAATGCGGCGCGCGAGGGCAGTAGGAGCAGCCGCGCCCTCCGTGTCGGTTAGTTAGGGGCGAGGGTCCCTTGAAGCCCAAAAGAAATGCTAGAAACGCTTCAATGAGACGGGAAAGCGGTTGGAGGCAGTGTCTCTCGGCTGGAGGACAGCCTAAGGACACGGACAGAGACGTTGGGGACAGGGTAGGCGTGCAATTCTGTGGGTTTGCATAACTCTTCAAGCAGCGCCCTAGGTCCCTTCCAGGGACCCTCTGGGCGCACATTCCCCCGGAATTACGAAAAATAGGCGTGCAACCGCATCGGCGTGCTTGGGGGGCGTATTGCGCACTGTGCACAAAGTTTGTACAGGACCATACCCAAGACGAAACAAGGCAGAGGGTACCCATTCTGGCAGTTCATCGGGCCGCTACCGTGGCCGGAGCGCAGGGAGAAGCTGCGGATCCGCCAACCCACAGCTCAAGAGTGGCGGTGGGACTCCGACTTTCGTGACGATCTGGTACGATGGGTCAATGAGCTGGTCTGGATACCAGGGAAAGGGCAAGTCTCCTTCATGGAGCTAGCGATGGACTTCGAGTGCTTCGCGGCGCGCACCTTGCCGGCCTCGCCACAGGCTGTGTACCGGGCGACTACCCTCCCGCTACCAGAAAGGGCAAGGGTTCTAAAGCTTGCCCTAGCGACCTTGCAAAAGCTGAGCGTGGCCGGGGCCGTGCTACCAGGTGGTGTGCTTACCAAATGCTCCTCCCTAGTCCCACTGGGAGCTCCCACAGTGGTGGGTGTGTCTGCGAGACCATATTTCACACGGCGCCCAGATATGCTGAAACTCCTACAAAACCTGCAGGAGTACTGTGAGCTGCGCTGGACGGCTGTGCTACAGGCACCGCCCCCCTCACCGGACACCAGGCAGAGAAATGCCCAGCGGGCCAAGGAACGGCGGGAAGCAACCGAGTCCAGCCCCAGCATCAGGGAGCGCATTCCCAAGCTCAAATACACGTCGTCGCTGCTGCCAGCTATGCACACCCCCAGGCATCTCACCGGCAGAGGAGGAGGTAAGAAGAGCGCCACCTTGTTCGCGGCTGACTACTTTCCAGCACACCGCAACCCTGGAGCTCCCCCCACGCGGCCCTACCGGTTGCTCCGACCTGCCAAGCAGGCGGCCCCGCCTCCACCTGATGTAGCTGCAGTGGGCTCGAGTCACCAAGCGGCACTGCCGGCGGGGCGAACGGCAGCGCCCAGCGATTTGTCTCAGCGCGTAGATGCGCTAACCCCCCCGGATGCACCTCTGAGTTGGGCCCCGCTGTCGCCGTCACCCCCAATGCAGATGGAGTACACCTCGGAGGAAGGGCCCTCTACCCCGGAGGTCTTCTCCTCGTCGTCCTCATGGGAATTTGAGCCCATCAACAACGGGGGACACTACCGACGAGCGACTACGGGGCCCAGATGCGGCCCCGCGCGGTCCCCACCGCCACGCGCAGTGCCCCGCACACGCGCTCCCAGGGCCCGATCCGTTCACCGGTCAGGGAACCCGGCGCTGAGGAAGTCACGGCGTAGGGCGCCTCCTGTGCGGGCGCCCCGGGGGGTCAAAAGGCGGCAGTCAGTCACGGAAGGGCCGGGGAGCCCACGACGCAAGCGACCCCAGCTGCAGCAAGGGGATGCGCAGTCACATACGGCCCTGGAGGCCCCAGACCGTCACGGGAGCCCAGCCGGAGCTCCCCTCCCCATGTCCCGGCATGCGCTCTCGTACCTACAGCTCACAGGAGCCATCACTCCTGAGCGGGCGTCACGCATAGTGGTGGTAAGCACCCCAGAGGGGCAGCGCACCCCACTACCGACACGGAGCCCGGAGCAGCCTCCAAACGAAAAGGGACGCGACATCCCCCCAGGGATAGCAAGGATGTTGCAGCAGATCCGAACGCCTCCAGCACGGCCACAACCGCCACCGCCCAGAAGGGAAACACGGCCCAGCGCGCGGACTTCACGCGCCGCCGCCCTGCCCACCGGCCCTCCGGCGGGGTTCAACATAATTAGCACCCCGTCTCCGCGGGTGCTGAGTAGGCCAGGGCAATACTCGCCATCTCCGGCATGGTCGCCGGCGGTGACTTCCAGCTGGCACTCAGTGCGGCACGTGTCCCCAGAACATTGGTCGCCCGCATGCACACCGGGGGGGGGGTCTAACCGACAGCAGGATTCACCTCGCCTGCCCCCCGTCCTGCTAGCGCCCCTATTTGAGAGCGCCATGTCTACCCCGCGAAGGGACAGCACTCAGAGTGCGTCTGATGAGGACGTGCAACAATACGCAGTCCGGTGTTCTGCCCCCCCCGACCTGCCCCCCACCCTGCTGGCGCCACTTTTTGAAAGCGTGATGTCTGCCCCACGAGCGGGCAGCACTCATCGTGAGTGCGATGAGGACATGGGTCAGTACGAAGTCCAGTACTCTGTCCCACCCTCCGTGGGGGAGTGCCCCCCAAACCCCTTTACCTTTCCCTCTCTTCGCGGAGCACAGCGTCTCTGCACGGAATTGCCTGGCATGGCCCGACAGGGCCAGGGGTGGGTTCGTGATCCCCATGCACGACACTCCACCATGCTGTACAGCATGCAGGAGAGTACTCTGTCTCCCAACAGCGCGGCAAGGCTCATGAAGCATGGACGGGCCTCACGTGAGGCAACCTAAAGGACGGAGGGAGGAGCCTCTTGTCATACAGGGCGGCAGCTCTCCAAAACCCGCATGACTTGCCCCTTGGGTGAGTTTGGGGGCTGGAATGGGTGGAAGCCCCATGGACTATTGCTCCTTAATATGATTTCCTTCCTGTACAGGACCATACCCAAGCTGCATAGTGGTGCCTAGTACGAGTAGCAATGAGCCTTGTTATGCATTTATATGAGCTGCTTGCATGCTTTCCCCTCATGTTTTGCATCCTTTCCTATAGTTTTGTGGTATCTACCAAGAATTTGGATTTGAATTCCGATTACGAACTATGGCTTGCGATGAGGAAGAAATGGAGAGGTTGTGACAAAATAAGGCACGGAAGAAGTGGAAGGAGGCTGAAAAGGTGGCATCACAATTGGCAACAAAATCCCAAGCTCCTAGTGTCTCGCAATCATTCCGGACAGTGTGGTTGAGACAACCGTGAAAAAGGTTCGCGGATACCTCAATATGGTGGTGGACAAGGTTCGATGGTCTAACCACTTGAGCCATTATAATCATAGCCCACGTGACCCATTTCACTGACTCTATGCCCATTAGTTGGATGGGCGGTGGCCTTGGGTGGCTTGGGGGGTGGGGGTGGGGTGAAACATGAGGCTATCCAACATTGTTGGGATGTAGTATGGCCTGTACAGGCAAGAATATTGCCAATGGTAGCAAAACCTCCCAATTTCTTCCTGTCATGTGCGCGTTGTGCCCGCGTGGTGCGCGCTGTGCCTGCTCTATGCCCTTGCTTGATGTTGCTGAAATTGCTTTCTAGCCCTTCACATGCGATGGCACGGACAACGACACCCCGTGAGACCACCTTTGGGCTTCGCGGATTGAATTGTATTTTTAATGAATAAGCCTGGCATGCCCATTTCCAAGAACTACTCTTGGGCACTCCAGCTTGAACACTATGAGTCAGCCCCCCCTCCCACTCCAAAAAAACTATGTTTTGTTGAGCAGGGATTCATGGCATGGGGCTCTGGGTTTTTGTACTGTGATGCCGCGTAGGTGACACGATACCAGACCCTGGAGTGGTTGAACCGCGTGCTTTCATTCACCAGCCTGTGCATCCGTGGATCGCTGCGCCTGTCTAGGCACAGCGTCTGGCAGTGAGGCTGTGCCAGGCAAAAGTCTGCATCAATGCCCCCCGTGCGGATCAGTGCTTGATCCCACAGCACCTGGTGGATGGCAAACCCAGACAGCAGAACTCTGCCTCGTTGGGATGATTTATGATGTTCTTCAACTCTACAAGATGTCTGAGCCACTTGGCTCAGTCTGAGGAAGGCATTGTGCGTCAACAACACTTGGTATTGTTTCCGCAACTTTCAGTGCTTTTCCCGTTGTTGTTTACAAGCCGGGGGGCAGCACTATCCACGTCGCTTGTACATTAGTATTGTCTGTGCATGCTGCTGGAGTGAACACCAGATTCACCCCCCCCCCCCCAGCCCCCCCTTGAATACCCTCACCCTTGCAATTCTCCAACCCTCCACACTCCAGTGGAAGGAATTCCACGCAAGCAATCCCATTACTGCCCCCCTTTTCTGGTGGACTTGGACATCTGGTAAGAGTGGAACAAGCCATGCGGAAGCACGGACACGCTACAACTGGTGAGATCCCAGGGTGTTCGTTGATGCTGTCATGCTGGCAATATGTACACATCCAGACATTCATGAACTTCGAGTACACGCAAAGTATCGTCCTACGGGGCCCATGTGGTGGTTGTAAGCGGATGGCTGGAGCTAGTCCGGTTGGAGAGTAAACGACCTCCAATATTTGGAGAAGGGGATGGGATCCACAAAGGCAAAGGATGGCAAAAGGTCATTGCATGAATTGTGAAATGGAGGCTATGACGCTGCATACAACAGACATCGTAATGTGGTAGTTTCCTTCATTGGCCAATAAGCTCTTATGAAGGGTGCCTGTCTGCCTAGCCCCCAGGTCAATGCACTTTATGAACTCAGGCCGCGATTCTTCTTTGTATCTTACGCAGGGCTCCAGCCCGGATTATCTGATCATGCTTCTGCCTCCCATTGTCACTGTCTCGGCTATGGTCTGTCCGCTTTTGGAAGCCCAGACGGTCTACAACCTGCTCACATCAGCAGCTGATGCCCACTGATGTCACCCAACGAAATTGGCTTCGGGAATGGGGTCTCATCTCCAAAAGAGGAGTTGTGCCACACACGTCTTGGTTTTTGGTGGAGTTTGGGAAACCCGTGCCCGTTGTCTTGTGTGCCACAGGGCGCGCACACAAGCTGCTGTTGCTCAAGGTTTCTTGGTCCTGGAATAGACAACAAATAGTGTAACTGGATAACCAGCAACAGCAGTTGTGCATGTTTGCTGTCATTGTCTGAACGTGTACATAGTGCTATGAAGTGAGATCTGTACTGCAGCGATGCTGATCAGTGCATTCTTGGAGAGATTGCCCTGCTGCCATCCTGGTCCATGTTGTAAACATGTTGTGGCCCAAGGTCTTTTGATTTAGTCATGCTGTAAGCTGCATGCCAGATATTTCCATGACCACAGGAAGGATCAAAGGGACAGCAGTTTGATCAGACATCGAACCCATTTGGTTTTGGCGGGCTCATCCTCCGTCAGAGGAAGCGTCATTTACAGGTCCCAACACATGGGGACCCATCTCATCATCCAACACATGGTCTTCTGCATCCTGGGAATTGTGATTTCCTCATCCTTTGGCCACACCTCCTGAGATGTGCTATCCACGGCGCTGTTTTCACAATTTGTTGGAAAGGTTTGGAGCGAACTTTCCAGTCAAATGGTCACAACCTTTGGGAGAGAATTCTGGTGGACCTGGTTGGTCAATGTGACCCCCCCCCCCCCCTGTGGAAGCACCGCCATGTCTAAGCACCGGGACCCGGTGTCACCGTCGTTTTCCTGACAACAGTTGGTGTGGTCAGAAGCTTAGTGAAACGTGATTGTGTGCCGATTGTAGAGGGAAACAGGGGCTGTGTCATGTTTGGGATGAGTCCTCCTGCTCATAACAGTATTATGCTTGGTACTGCAAACCACTGCTGTTTGTTTTGATGTGATTTTCAGCCATGACTAATGTCGTTACTCGTGGCTTGGCTGTCACGTACATCCGGTCCACCGGTGAGCACGCGCCTGCCACTATTATCAGTTGTTCTACTCATGGGGATGATTTCATTCATCTCAACTGCATGAGGAATGGGCATGAGATTGAGCATCATGCCCCTTTGGACTGTGTCCTCTTCCCAATCCGCAGCCCATCCCCATTGCCATCGGAGGCCTCACCAACACGAGGGCGTTCACCAAACCGTAGTGGTTCCGCCCCGGTCTGTGCTGGTCCTGCCCCCCAGCTCCTTTGCCTTTTGGTTGGGAGCTTGCCACTACTGCTGAAGGGCAGTGAGGACCTCCAAAACTTGCTGAAGAATGCTGCACATTGTGTTCTAGTGCCGTGTTACGACAGTTGTGCTTAGGGTGAGGTATGGGTAGGTTTTCGGTGACATACGTTCTTTTGGTACCTCGCGTCACGCGGAAGCACCGCCTTGTCCAAGCAACAAGACCCAGTGTGACCGTTGTTTTCTTGAATTTCCTGGTGCTTGCGCAAGCGGGGGTGGGGGTACCCCCCCCCCTTGTCTAAGCTACGCCCTTGTCCAAGCTACAGTAGGCGTAGGGACCGTATTAATTTGGTACCTAATTTTAATTTGGTACCAAATTTAGTGCAACCACATAAGACATGGGTTTGACGAATTTGCCGGGTACATAGGGTCATGTACACATTTGTTGTGAGTGTTTGCCCACTTGAACCCACATAACTCTGATTTTGGGGACACTTTCTGAGTGTCTATTTTTTTTCGATTCTTTTCATGCCATGCCTGCCCGGGGACATGCCCCAAGGCACTGACAACGCTCAGCCACCCCTAAACACCGATTCACCTTTACACTGGGAAGTGCAGCAACACTGGGAGGAGATTGAGGCTGAGATAGCCCGGCATCCGCCCTCGCCGCCATCACCACCCTCGTCGCCGCCGACACCTCACGACACGCAAGAGACCCACGAACAGCAGGCATTTCGATTGGGACGGAACATTCCAGCTTTCCTGGACAGAGATCTAGTCGACAGCTTCAGGCCGATCTACCTGGTTGCGGACTTTCTATTCCGAACAAATCACCCAGTTCAATTCGGACTCAAGCACTGCTTATACCAACTTCTACTACCGCCTGCCGTCTATTGGGAGTGGAGGTTCATCACCTACCCCCCTGCTCTTCATCCTACAAAACTCTCTCGGCCAATAACTCCGCCAACTGTGACAGACGCTTCGCACGGTTCGCTCGCTGTTTCTGAGTGCTCCAGCCGACCACGTCACAATCATGGACGAATTTGCCGTACCAGTAATTGATGACAGCTCCATTCGGCAGCTACTTCAAGCCATTACCTCAGCCAGTGCCGACTCTCTGACAGCATCCGTACAGGATGTTCTCCGACAGGCTCCGCTCACCGAGGCAGCCGTGACGCAACTACTGTCGCAATGCAACTGGAATACCTCAAATAAAACATTCACGACTCCTTTAACCGCAGCCTCTAAAGCTTTGCTTTCTCAGCACCTCATCACAATCCTGAATCAAATTACGCAGCAGCGGTCAAAAGAAATCGTTGACGAAATGATGGAACAAGCCGTGAGCGACGACCCTATGACAAGAGGTCTGCAACTCTCCTCTGCAAACAATATTCTGGATCTCACTTCTAAGAGAAGCGCGCTACTTACCGAAAAGAGCAACTTGGAGAAATCCGGTCACCTCAACAGCCCTGAAAATGCCTCCTACGGACAGCGGCTAACACAATCTATCGATGATCTGGGCATCGCTATTCGAATGACCCTACAACAGCTAGAGATTGCTGAGGACAACCCACTTCTGAAAGCCCGTAAGAACTATTTTGACCTCATCACCCAAGCCAAGGAAGTGGAAAGTCAACATGAACAGCTTGGAACCGAAGTCACCGCTGAGGATACCACTCGCCTTCAAAAGCAGTGGACCATCATAAACTCGCAAATCGGGGAGGCAGAGAAGGCCATTTTCGACCTGCTTTGCAACCCTCTAAGGTATCAGATGTCATTTCTAAGCAGCAGGAACAGGTCATGCAGCAACAAAAGGTGCTCTTACATCAGAGAGAAAAGGTTCACTCCAAGCTCTCAAACGCTTTGGGCGTCTCTCAGCTCAAAAAGAAAAAAAAGCCAGCCGAAGCCCAAGGGTCGGCTGACCACCCACCCCCCGCTACGGAACCAGGGACCTCCATGACCCCTGCGAACATTCAGGCAGCCATTGATTTATGTGCTAACAAAAAAACCCTGCACGATCCTGAATTTCTGACCTCACTCATGGACTCTGAACAACAGCTCCTTATGATGCAATTTAATTGGCTGCAGGACTTTGTGGTCCTTCAAGCCACTGCCGCCTTCTCCACTGATGGTTCCCCCAAAAGTTGGAAAGGACTCACGGATTTCAGAGAGAGAGAGAGAGTGGGACGCAAAGGGAGAGGGACGGAGAGGAGAGAGAGAGAGAGTGGGACGCAATGGGAGAGGAACGGAGAGACGGAGAGAAGGAGAGAGAGAGAGAGAGAGGGCAGGAGAGAGAGAGAAGGAGAGAGTGGGAGAGAGACCCACAGAGCAAGAGTCGGGGGCTAACCGGCGCAAAGGGAGGGTGGTGGGTTTGAGCTGACCAGGGTGTAAGGGACGCCATGGCAGTAAAGAGCAGTTCAATGGTGAAACAACGGGGTGCCATTGCGCCCCTGGAACACGGGCGCGACACGTTGTACCGTGTCGGGAAACCTGAGCATGACAAGGGCGGCGAGATTGCGGCCCATGTGAGGGTAATGGGAGCGGGTAGACATGGAAATGTGGGCGGCCAGAGCACGCATGGTGTGGCACTGAAAAGGTATGCGCCACACACAGTACAGCAATGACCAGTTGAGGTGTCCGGCCGCCAAAACTATTGTTGCAACGTTGGGACGCCTTTGCATCACTACAGGCGCCTTTGCGCCCCCGAAGTTCGGGTACGACACGTCCTCACCTGCCAGAGAGCAAGTGCAAGACAGGGGCAGCATGAGCACGACCTGCAGGGCGAGGGTTAGGGACTAACCGGCACTGTGGGAGGGTGGTGGGTGCGAGCTGACCTCAGTGTCCAGATGACTAAAGTCAAAGCACAGTCAGCAACCACCTAGTGTGGTACAGAACTGGTCTGCGCTGCAGTGCAGCAAGAAAAACACTGAACAATGTGGTTATGACCATGCGCTTGTGACACGGGGGCGTATGCGAGCCCAGTATCCGTTGCCTCATGGCCCAAGGACGCAGTGAAACATTGAACTGAGTGGTGATGACCTTGCGCCGGTGACACGGGGGCGTATGTGAGCCCAATATCCGTTGCCTCATGGCCAAGGACGCAGTGGCGTTCGTGGGGCGCTCAAGGGCGATCTTCAAGTTTCTTCATGGTGACCTTAACACTGCTCCTAGGAAGGCAGGGGAGGGGGGGTTGGTTCTCCAAGGTGCTCGCCCCTAATGGGCCCTGGGCCTCGCTGGTATGTCTCTACCCCCAGGCACTTTGACGAACGTGGCGCCCCTCCGGGCACATGTCCCGCACGGAGACCGACTGGCTTCTGGCGCATAACAGTACCCCCATCACGGTGTGTTGGCATGTGTTGCTGCCCGGGCTCGGCACCCACCTAGCAATGCCGAGACACGTTGGGGTGGGTTCGGAGCTGCTCCGGCCCCAAGACCCCACCGCCCGAAGGTTCCACTTCCCTCTTGTGTGCGAGCGTGACCTTGCCCTCTCCTCACTCACGTGCTCGGTCATGCTGCTCTAGCCGAGGTGGGTGATTGGGATTTGGATGCTACCTTGCATGCATGCTAGCATGCCATGAAGTCTTTCCTCCCTCTGCGCCGTCCGGTACGAGTTGCGGCCCAAGATACAACAATGCCCATCTCGTCGCCCCAGGACGCCAACCCGCCCGCAATAGGGACGGAGAGATTTGGTTGGACCTGTTGGATAATTGAGCAATTGGAGGAGTGCCATGCTGTGTACATCGCTGTATGGGTATCGTGCAACTATTTCGTGTCAGCGCTGGACAATCATTCGCAGAATGGCAGACATATCCATAGTATGGCCTTGTCCACTAGTTGGCCTTGCCCCAACTTTGGTTTGCCTACCCCCTCATTGGCAATGACTGGATGTGTGGCCATCACCTAATTTGCAGCTAATGTGTAATCGTGTGAGGATTCTTGGGAGGATGGTTCGGTGGAGATTGTGTCGGCCAAAGCGGCCCATGGCTTTTGCTGATCTGGTCATTTCTTTGAGGGTGTGTTGTGTTTCACAAAAGATATGGTTGATGATGGCTTTCCCCTCAATACGATGCCCAAATCCATTGCTCGCCATAGACTCGGTATAACATGTGATACGATGGGCCTCGTCCCCCTCCCACCGGGGGATCCCGGGCAATGAACAAGCAGACGAGCTAGCGGAACAGGGGAGGCGAGCCCACCCGTTCCTGCTTTACCCTTCGCCAGAGAAAACCCACCCCTCAGGCGAACCCAGCCCACTGGCACTAAACAAACTAAACATTACAAACAAATACCTTCCCGTCATGGCAGAGCGTTTGCACTACTGCATGAAGGAATCACACATGTTATGCCAGCATGATGCATGGACCTCTGGTCAACTCAGTTTCTGAGTGCGCCTGTGCTGAACATAAGTGGACCTTGAGCTTTCCGGGGTTCTCCCGAGTACGCTCAATGACACCTTGAGCGTCAAGAACTCAAAAAACAAGGAAAGAAAAGTGTTGTGCCCACGATGTAGGCAGCACCATGGCCCTGCAGTGCAGGAGTGCCTTTTGACATGCCCCTCCGAGTCCCGGTTTTGAGACATTTGGGCCGACGCATGGGAGGCATGGAAACCGGAGGCAATCAAGTGGCGGCAAGCGGCGTCCACCGACGAACTGCGCATGTGCACCCGCTTGCAGTTCCCACACTCCCTTCAACAATCCTTCCTTCCAGTTCAGGCGCACTGGAGGGTGGTAGTTGCCATATGGCACTTCCATTTATTCCAGTGATTGCAGGCGTGGGTCGTTGACAAACTGCAGCACGCCCCATCTTTTGTCAGCAATAAGCGGCCCATCATCGTCCCACCTGTTGCCGGGGCCCCGCCGCAGGTAGCTAAACCTACGGCCCGCAACATCTGGAACCACGTAAGAGGTGTTCTATCGATCCCGCCGCGATCAGAGCCACGTTTCATAGATACCGCGCCCACGGTGGAGGAACTTTGGTGGCAATTGACACGAGCAGTCACCACCGCTCAGCGCACATGGATCTTGGAGGCCATGGCCCAGCACCGCCTTGTAGCACCGCCGCGCAAATGGCCCAGAGAGCCGTCGCCGTCACCGGCACCGACACCGGCCTCACCGCTGTGCAAGTCTCGTGAAATCCATGCCGGACCTTTCTTGGAGCAGGCAAGGCGGGCCATGCTACACGCCCAAACGCAAGCCGCGCAACTCTGCCTAGAAGAGGTGGCATAGGCACTCGCCCGACAAGCCATCGCACGGAAGTCCCTCTTCTTGGCACACCACCACGAACACTTGTGCCGGCAAGCGTATTTCCTCTATAAGGAGCACACAGTGTGGTGGTACATAGAGGCGCAACAGGCGGTCTACCAATTGTCCTGGATGGCGGACTCCCGCCGACTGCACTTCCGCCAGTGGCGCATGGCTGTCCTCCCCGAGGCGCGGTCCACGGCGTCGCGCAAGCTCGCCGCAGCATCCTCATGTTGGGAGCAGGCTCATGTTTCGTTGTCCACCATCATCCAAGCGGATGAAGCGTCTGCATGGCGGCTCAAGTGCATGCGGTGACCCGTATGGCCTTACGGCGGACGACTCTGTCGGACCCCCGATGGGACATCCGAGGGGCCACTGCACAGTGCATGAAGCGCTTGCGGGACGAGAACCCACGTGAGACGCACAAGAAACACAGGACGGAGGCACTGGAGGTTCCCAGTGATCTCCAGGATATGGAGATCCCGCTTGAGGACATGGGCGATGTCATTGTCTTGACTGGATTGTAACACACCCGAGAGGTCCGGGAGGACGCGCACATCCGTGCAAACGGGGCGACAGGGGTGGGGCAAGGCGCAGGACTCGTTCCTCCCGCCACCCCGCCGCAGCCGTCTTGGTGAGGGTAGGTCATACCAAGCCCATAAGCAAAGCTGGCCCTGTCACTGACCCATGACCTGCTATGTGTACTCTCAATGGACACTTGGGGGAACTTCGGTCATGAGTTTTAAAAAAAAAAAAGAAAGAAAAGAAAACCGACCCCTCGGGCGAACCCAGCCCACTGGCACCAACTAAACATTACAAACCACGACCACCCATCTATGATACTGATGAAGACTGCCCCATGGCAGTAGCGTTGTTCAACACACCAGATCAAGACGGTTTAGACACCTCGTCAGATCTTGAATAGTGGGCTTGAAAAAGCCGTGGCAGCCTACACCACTGCATAACGTGTGCAGTAGCTACAAATTGCCCTCCCCACAGCGTCCCCTGCATGGAGACATGCCTCGCCCGCATGAAGCTGTAGGTTACCCAATTCATGCTGTACATACTCACTGGGCCCGAATGCCCACGCACACCGGAGGCCAGATGGCCTGAACTCAGTCTGGTGTTAGCAACAAAAAAACAGTTCAGACACCTCGTCAGACGATGTGCTAGTGTCCCCAGCTCCATCTTTGCTGCCGCTCTGTGCAGTGCTGAGCACCCCACTGCCCCAGGCCACACCGTCGCCCTGGGCAGTTTGGCAGGTCCTAGGCTTAAAACCAATGGCGGAAGACTATCAACGGTCCGGGGACAAGGAAGCCCTCTCACCAGCCTGCCAACCCCTGTACCTTCGCTTGCAATCTGTTCCAGACCCAAAACCCGTGGAACAGGTTGAGTGTGTTCTTTTTAGCGATAGGGCGGATTACAGCAGCACTGATGTCAGCGACAAGTCCATCCCGAGGCGCAAGTGCACCAAGTGTGCTGCCCTTGAGTGAGAAATTTTGACTTTGCTCACCTGAGCATGCACCCAGCATAGGCAGTGCTAAGTGGGGCCTGACCCCACCTTGGCCAGCACACCCATGTTACCTTTTCGTGCTTCGGACAGTTTTGGTTGTCAGTTTAAGTAGACAGATTATTTAGGGAAGGAGTAGTAGGATTAGGAAGAGTTACACAGCACCCAGTGCAGATGGAGAAGGCCGTGAATGTGCCAGCGAAAGCATCTCTGTATGTACATAGCTGAAGAACTCTTGCACCATTGAACACATGTGAGGCGACGATCCTAGCTCGAGGGGCTGTGGGGAGCAGTGAAAACCTTGTGTTCGACCATCCCCAAGCCTCTAGCCAAGCAAGCCTTCCCACAAAGGCAAGTATGTGCAGTTTTGAAGATGAGGTGCAATGTTTGAAAGAGCTTTTATTGGAATGATGAAAACATGATGGAAACATTGTGCAATAGCCTTCAACAATGTGCTCATGTGCAGTGCCCTTTGTACAGGGTCCGTGTAGGGCCCTGCCTCTATGATTTGACGTCCAGTGTAAGCATAGTCATGGTGCCAGTGTTTTGGGGGATCACAGTTGTTTTGTCAAATGCTGCTCTGCACCCACCAAGGAAGGCCTTATCAAAGGCTCATTGTGATCATTCCCGTAATTTGGGGCTGATGGGTCGCGCCACTGCTGCAGTATTGTGCTCTCTATGGTACACATGATTGCTGGTCCATGCTTCTCCAGGGCTGGGCTGTCCCTCCTCCTGAGTGTCATGCCACGTACACATGTTGTGCTCCCCCTCCTACACATCTATCTATCTATCTATCCAGTGTTTTGTGGAACTTGGCCTTGTATTTGTGCAAGGCGGGGGGTTGGGGTTCGGGTTAGGTGCGCGGGGGCCACAATTATTCAACCTGCAAAATGTGCTAGCAGAAGGAGTTTAGAAGAGAGCCCTGTACAATGTGTGGCGAACTCTGTGCCAGACATGCAGTGCACATAGAAAGTCTACCACGTCCCGTAGGTCAGCTCGCGCAAAAAGTGACGTGAAAAAATGTGTTCGCCGAGGCCCGCGACCACTTCTAGCAGGTCTGGCTGCAGGAAGTGACGCAAAAAAATGTGTTCGCCCGGGCCCGCGACCACTTCCAGCAGGTCCGGGCGCAAAAAGTGACGCGCAAAAATGTATTCGCACAAAAATGTATTCGCCCGCGACGACGTCGAGCAGGTGGAGGCACAAAAGAAGACGCCCAGAAATGTGGTGTGTGCCAGGGCAGCAAAATTGCCCCAATAATGCATCGCATTTTGACTACATTGTGGATCAACGTCCACATTCTTGTCTGGCTACGCCTCACCATTCTTGGTCATATCCATCCTCTGCACTCTCTCATTGCACCACAACAAGCATAAGGGAGCAGTTGCATTGGCTCCACTTTATCCAAAACACCAAAGGGCCGTGGAGCAGAAGCAGGGTCTGAATGCATCGGGTTGGACAGCCGTCTGGGGTGCAAACCGCAAGGGCACTGTATGCAGGATACCCCAGGGGCTGACCTCCTCGACCACCTTAAACCGATGGTCCGTGACCCTCAGCTGCCTGAAACTTAGATTCATCACCATGACCCTATTTACTAGCCCTAAGGAGACACCCACTCGCACTGCTCAATTATCTGAGAGGTCCAATCAGAGGCCACTCTGCCTTGGTGAACTAGATTTCGGGAATGGGCAACCAGGGCCCGGATCGCAATGCACTGCACGCACTGGGCCATGAGCCAGAACATGCAAAAAGGTAGTCAAAAAAATGTATTGTCAGCCTCGTAGACAGGGCATGCGCAGCGACAAGTGACGGAATATGTGCATCCTGTGCGCCTGTGCATCCTGTGCCCCATCATCACATCATCGCATCCTATGCCCCTGAATGCCATCTGTCCCTTGACTGCGGTGGAACGCGCCTGGCCTACGAGGGAATGGGCAGCAAGGGGTATTTTTTACAGGATGGGGTCTGGCTTGTTGTTCTAAACCAAAGAATGCCCTGCCTGCTTGCATACGTAACCCAGTCAACTGCCAACCGTTACCAGACAGCTGGTTGCAACAACTGATTTCTTCAAGGAACTGTCAACCACTTGTGGTCAACCTCCAACAGCCATCGGTCAGCCACCAACACCTATCAGTAAACTGACACTAATTGACGACCGCATGAGGCTGCATGTGGAAGGTTGTGAGCTGGTACAGATTCTCCTGCCTGAGCACCAGTGCCCCTGCTGCTTCGAGACAGCCACGTCCCCTCCCCTTTTTCAGCTGAGAGACACAATGGTCCCACGTACCGGCTGCTGCTTGGTTTGGCTGCTGTGGATGTTTGTTGCGCTGCCCTCGTGGGCTGGCCTGGTGCCCACGGATTCCGCTGGCTACGTCGCACAGCACAATCAGAAGAGATGCGCCCGCGGCGTTCCGCCCGTCTCATGGTCACTCAGGGTGGCCACTTCGGCACAGAACTGGGCCCGCTCCTGCGTGTTCCAGCACTGCACCAGCTGTGGGTACGCGGAAAACATGATCTACTGGCCCGCCGCGCTGTCAAGGCCGACAGCCCCCGCCATCGTCAATGAATGGTAAACTCCTTTGGCCCCTCCGCGGTGTTGTGCACAGACATGCCACGAGTGTCCGGCAGGGGAAGTGAATTTCACAAGGAATCAGCCCCATACCCATGTGCCACCGAGTGATGCCCGCTGCTGTGGCACCCAGAACTCAGTGGGAGCCAGCAGTGTCCCTTGTCTGACTCAGCAGGACCCAGCTCCTTCTGATTGGGTCTAACCTGTGGCAAGTCTGGTCACAGCAGCATGCAGTCTGCGCAGTGGCGGCTGGTGATCGTGCACAAATTTGGCAAACTGGGGCAAACAAGTCGCAAACATGCACAAGCCCCCCCCCCCCCCCCGCCCCCCCACAAAAGGCGTTCAATAGTGCTCTCCAAGTCAGGAAGGAGTGCTGTTTGGGCGAAGCACGTTGACCATCACTGGACCAGGTTCCTGGGGTAAGAGCTGACGGACCAAGAGCAGCAGAGCCAATCACCAGAGGCCAGTTTGATGGGGGTGCGACGGCTCCCTCAAAATGGACTGAAATGCCTGCGACACGGGCAAGCAATGTTCCAGTGGATGCGCCTTTTGCAACACCATGTGCAGGGGGGAGTTGCGAGGGCACATGCACCCGGCGCCCATACAGTATTGAGTGGGAGGTTTTCCAAATGCAGCAGACAGCATTGCAATCAAGCCTTCGTTGTGTAGTTGGTGATTGCATGGGCGCAGTACGTGCATAGGTGCACAGGTGCAAGGGTGCAATGCCGTGCATGCATAGATGTATAGATGCAGGAGTGGAATGCACGTTGCATGCATTGGTGCAGAGGTGGGCTAGTGAGTGCATGGATGGGCCAACAGCATTGTCAGTGCAGGGGGGGGCAACAGTGTGGGGAGGGTGTGTGTGTGTGTGGAGAAGTCATACATTTGCTGCTGGATCCAAAATTGCGAAGGCCGCTTTTCGTCGCATCATTATGTTGAGCAGTGTGTTTTGTGTTTTTGGGAGCGGATGTCCGCCTCCAGCTGTGCCTTCACTTTTAAAAAAGTCTCGTTTTTGGTGCCTCCTTGTGGAACGCTTTCTTGTCTCACGCTCATCATTGTCAATTGATGCCATACAAACTACTTTGAAGGCTGCTCATGCTGCTGCTGTTGCGTGTGCTGCAGCACAAAAGAGACGGGAGCCATACATAATTTGTTCGCTCATTTTTAAGATTTGGCGGTAGCAAGACAAGACACATGTGTCGCCAGCAGCCAAATACCTGGGCCTCCTCCTGGACCACATCTCTGGCACACACCATGGGGGTGTTTGGGTCGGGACCCGCACACCAACATCCGCCCACTTCCACAGCCCCAAACCTACACCCATGCGGAGCAGCAGCATTTTCGCCCACACAACAGGGCCAACAGCAATATTACGGCTTGTTGGGTGCGTCGGGAGGCTCATTCGTGTGTCAGCCAGAATTTCCTGTTTGTTTTGGGTTTGTTTCACTTGTGGTGAGTGGTCAACAGTTTGCTTTACCCGTACTTATGTGTATTCGAAATGCAGAATTTACTGGGGAATTCTAATCTGCCAAAACAAAATCCCCCCGACCCCTCACACTGCGGGTGCTGGGTAGCAGAACTGCACCGAAACGTCCCCCCTGGTGCGCAACGTGCACGCTCTGTGCAGGCTCTCACCCTTCGAATGCCTCATATTCGTGGCTACAGTCTCCTTCTTGTCATCCAGGTACAAGAGCCCGGGGCACTTCCAAAATCTGATGCGCCGCGCCGTCACGGAGATTGGTTGTGGCACATGCCGCTCTGGCAGCCAATACCTGGTCTTCTGCCAATACGCCCAGACCGACAAAGTCCACAGCCAGGCCCAATGCGGCGGTCCCACCAAGTCGTACGCTCGATTCCTCCGCCGCCCCGTGCTCTCCTGGAGGTACTGGCACCAGGCACAGCGACGGGCCCGGCTGGCGCGCAGGTACCGAAGGTACCCACGGCGCTACCGACTCCCGGCACCCCCAACGAGATACTACACAAGGCGCTATGTGAGGGCTTAGGCCCCTGAGCGGTCCTGAGCCAGGCAAGTGCCCAGGCTGCCGTGCCCGGACAGCAGGTAGAATGTTATGCAACTTAGAGTTGCAGCAGTGCACAGGGGTATACAAAGGCAGCACCAGCACCGCAGCATGACCCTTGCCCTGCGGCCTCAGCCCTCAGCGGCCTTCCCCCTTTCCCCTGTTACACACTCCGCCGCACCACAGCACAACCCCTACAAGACCTCATGGGCCCGCCGCCTGTCCACTACACAGCGCAGCAGTCCCTCTCTCTCTCTCTCTCTCTCTCTACTTTGCCATAGAACAGCGTTTCCTCTCTTCTCACACACCTCAGCACAACCCCCTTTGCTATACCACAGCACAACTCCCTCTCCCATACCACAGCCGCCCCTCTCCCTCTACCACCCAACTGCAGGCCCTCCAGTCCCTCAGCCCTCCCTCTGCCGCTTCCATACCACAGCACACCACCTCCTCCCTTGCCCCAGCATAGTACGCAGTTGTTTGTGTGGAAACTCTCAGCAATGGAAGCGCAGTTCTCAGCATAAAACATTGCAACAGAACACAGCTGCTGCAACAGTTTGTGTCTGGCAATGATCATGAGCAGCACATGTACGGCCTGCTGTGAGCCGTCATACCCCTCGTTGCCTCCATCACAGTCAGCAGCCGGTACAACATCATTGACCCCTGACCAGTGTCAGTGTCTGCAGGTTCACTGCGGAGCCCCCCCCTTCTGCCCCGTGGGCATTCCAGCAGACCCCCGTCAGGGGTAGTGCTCCCTGACGTCTGTGACACAGCGGTCGCAAGTGAGGGTCGCAGTGCCGCTATTGTGAGGCTTCCCACATCATTGCAGCGGCCGTGGCATTGGTGTGCACTGGCGATGGCAGCTTCCTTTCAGCCGTTCCGCACTCTGTGCACAGCGGATAGTGACCACCACAATACGCCCTCGAGGCTGCTTTTGACGCTGCACCACCACTGCACCCCCCCCCCCCCCCCCGCCCTCGGCCTCTTGAAGGCCCTGCAGCTGTTCCCCGTCCCCCTGCCGGACAAGGGCAAACGGTAGGTGGTCAGGCGGTGCTGCACGGGCCCCTGGGGCTTTGTTATAAATGTGCGATGCCACGCCAATGTAGTGCCAAAAGCAGCGCAAGCTGCATGCCTGAGATAAGGGGTCGTGGAATACAGACCGGTGGGGCTGCGTGCCCTCTGGGGCACTGAGGCACAAGTGATTTTCTGTGCCCAGTTGTTCCATCCCCTTGGCCTCCACTCCACCCCCAAACACTTCTGCATTGCTTGCTCGCTGACTCGCTCCCTCGCCCCTTTCCTCGCTGCGTCGCTCGCCCCTCTCTCCCTCCCTTCTTACCTCCGTCCCTCCCTCCCTCCCGCCCGCCCTCCGTCCCTCCCCCGCTCCCTCTTCCTTGTCCCCTCTGCTCCTTTTCAACGTTCAGTTCCAGATGCGGCTTGCAGTAATCAATTTGGCCGGATCTGACCACCAAAGTTCAATACAGTCTCCCTCCCTCCCTCCCTCCTCCCTCCCTCCCTCGCTCCCTCCCTCGTTCCCTCCCTCCGCCCTTCCTATCTGCATCCCTTTTTACCCCCCTTCATGTGACCCTGTCCCCCACTTCAGAGCATGCACAGCTGAGGGAGGGAGGGATCTCTTGGCAACTGTTGTCTATTCTGATGGTGGCCCACAGCCCAAGGGAATGTGGGATTGCTCAACACCCCGTTTGGCTGCATGGATGCTAGCTGCTGCATGTGCCGCTTTAGCCCCTCCTCCTCCACTTAAGCACCAGATTGTTGAACGACAGGGACCCCTGTTTTATGACAGACACAGTCCACTGACAGGACCGCGTCTGGAGAGACGCCATGCACGGAACAAGGGACCATGCATGCATGCACACCCGGTGCACCGAGTAGCGCATGTGCTTCCCTCCCTGCCTGCCACCATGCTGCCTCCGCCGCCCCCTTGTTCTCCCTTCCTCCTTTCCTGGGCTTCCCTCTACTTCTTCCTCCCCCTCCCTCCCCCTGCTTCACTCGAACTCTCCCTCCCCCTCCTTCCTCTGTCCCCTCCCCTCTCCCCCTCACCCCTCCAAATCCTGCCTTTTCCCCGACATTTATCAGTGCCAGACGCGGCTAGCAGGTCGCCTTTGGCAAGGTCTCACCGCCACCGTTCACTTCGGCTTCCCTCTCCCGCCCACCCACCCACCCACCCTACCACTTTGTCGCCAACCCCACCCCCCACCCCTCTACAGGCTGCGTAGATCTGAGCATCTCTGTGCAATCCTCACCCCTGCTTTGATGCAGGCCTCCAGGGGAGTGTACAATCCCTCAACGTTCGGTTGTCTGCTGCATGAACGCTTGATGTTTGATTGAGTAGCACCGAGGCACGGCCACGGTGCTTGATCCCCAGTCCTGGGCTTGCTCTGGCACTCTAAGCGCATTAGGCATGCACCAGTCTGGAAACTATCAACGAAGCTGTGCTTTTGGTGCCTCACTGTGCATGTGTGTGAATATGTGTGTGCCCGTGTGTGTATGCAGGTGTGTGGGCACATGCAGGTGTGTGGGCACATTTCATTTAAGGCCTAAACAGCCCAACCGGTGCTATTTTACGGGCTATCCAAGTGTTCCCTGGCCCATATGGTTTTGGTACATGGGTTCCGTGGCCATTTGTCTCCTTCCTGTGTTGCATGAGTTCCTCTTTGACTTGTAGGAAGAATCTAGAAGAGTGTCACAGAGGGACAGGGGAATGTGACTGCCAAACCCCCTGAGAAGGATCCCAAGTGACAATCTGCATGTGAGAGATGGCCAGGAGAAAGCTGAAAAAGGAGACCAGTAATTAGAAAACGAGGGACAAACAGTCCAGGAGGAGACCATGCGCCGCATTTTGCCACAGTATGGCCTTGCCTCATGATGATTGCTGGGAGGATGAGTTGGTGGAGATTATGTCGGCAAAAGCGGCCCATGGCTTTTGGAGATAGGGTCATGTTTGTGAGGGCATGGTCTGTTTCACAAAGGATATGGTTGATGATGGCTTTCCCCTCAATCCGATGCCCAACCCCATTCCCAAGCCTCCAGCCAAGCAAGCCTTCTCGCAAAGGCAAGTCTGTGCAGTTTTGAAGATGAGGTGCAATGTTTGAAAGGGTCTTTACTGGAATGATGGAAACATAGAAACATTGTGCAATAGCCTTCAACAATGTGCTCTTGTGCAGTACCCTTTGTACAGGGTTTGTGCAGGGCCCTGCCTCTATGATTTGACGCTCTATGTGAGCATAGTTTTGCCCACGCATGATGCCCCCATGGTGCCATTGTTTTGTGGAACCTGGCTTTGTATTTGTGCAAGGCGGGGGTTGAGGTTAGGGTTTGGTGGGGGGGGCAATTATTCAACCTGCATAATGTGCTGGCAGAAGGACCCTGTGTACAATGGATGGCGAACTCTGTGCCAGACGGAAAGCACTTCTGCGCATGACTGGCCAGCACCGACATGAACTAGTTGCACGATACACATGCAGTCATATCCAGAGCGTGGCACTCCTCCAACTGCTCAATTATCTGAGAGGTCCAATCAGAGGCCACTCTGCCTTGGTGAACTAGATTTCGGGAATGGGGAACCAGGGCCCGGATCGCAATGCACTGCACGCACTGGGCCATGAGCCAGAACATGCAAAAAGGTAGTCAAAAAAATGTATTGTCAGCCTCGTAGACAGGGCATGCGCAGCGACAAGTGACGGAATATGTGCATCCTGTGCGCCTGTGCATCCTGTGCCCCATCATCACATCATCGCATCCTACGCCCCTGAATGCCATCTGTCCCTTGACTGCGGTGGAACGCGCCTGGCCTACGAGGGAATGCGGCAGCAAGGGGTATTTTTTTTACAGGATGGGGTCTGGCTTGTTGTTCTAAACCAAAGAATGCCCTGCCTGCTTGCATACGTAACCCAGTCAACTGCCAACCGTTACCAGACAGCTGGTTGCAACAACTGATTTCTTTAAGGAACTGTCAACCACTTGTGGTCAACCTCCAACAGCCATCGGTCAGCCACCAACACCTATCAGTAAACTGACACTAATTGACGACCACATGAGGCTGCATGTGGAAGGTTGTGAGCTGGTACAGATTCTCCTGCCTGAGCACCAGTGCCCCTGCTGCTTCGAGACAGCCACGTCCCCTCCCCTTTTTCAGCTGAGAGATACAATGGTCCCACGTACCGGCTGCTGCTTGGTTTGGCTGCTGTGGATGTTTGTTGCGCTGCCCTCGTGGGCTGGCCTGGTGCCCACGGATTCCGCTGGCTACGTCGCACAGCACAATCAGAAGAGATGCGCCCGCGGCGTTCCGCCCGTCTCATGGTCACTCAGGGTGGCCACTTCGGCACAGAACTGGGCCCGCTCCTGCGTGTTCCAGCACTGCACCAGCTGTGGGTACGCGGAAAACATGATCTACTGGCCCGCCGCGCTGTCAAGGCCGACAGCCCCCGCCATCGTCAATGAATGGTAAAATCCTTTGGCCCCTCCGCGGTGTTGTGCACAGACATGCCACGAGTGTCCGGCAGGGGAAGGGAATTTCACAAGGAATCAGCCCCGTACCCATGTGCCACCGAGTGATGCCCGCTGCTGTGGCACCCAGAACTCAGTGGGAGCCAGCAGTGTCCCTTGTCTGACTCAGCAGGACCCAGCTCCTTCTGATTGGGTCTGACGTCTTCTGAAGTCTGGTCACAGCAGCATGCAGTCTGCGCAGTGGCGGCTGGTGATCGTGCACAAATTTGGCAAACTGGGGCAAACAGGTCGCAAACATGCACAAGCCCTCCCCGCCCGCCCCCCCACAAAAGGCGTTCAATAGTGCTCTCCAAGTCAGGAAGGAGTGCTGTTTGGGCGAAGCACGTTGACCATCACTGGACCAGGTTCCTGGGGTAAGAGCTGACGGACCAAGAGCAGCAGAGCCAATCACCAGAGGCCAGTTTGATGGGGGTGCAACGGCTCCCTCAAAATGGACTGAAATGCCTGCGACACGGGCAAGCAATGTTCCAGTGGATGCGCCTTTTGCAACACCATGTGCAGGGGAGAGTTGCGCGGGCACGTGCACCCGGCGCCCATACAGTATTGAGTGGGAGGTTTTCCAAATGCAGCAGACAGCATTGCAATCAAGCCTTCGTTGTGTAGTTGGTGATTGCATGGGCGCAGTACGTGCATAGGTGCACAGGTGCAAGGGTGCAATGCCGTGCATGCATAGATGTATAGATGCAGGAGTGGAATGCACGTTGCATGCATTGGTGCAGAGGTGGGCTAGTGAGTGCATGGATGGGCCAACAGCATTGTCAGTGCGGCGGGGCAACGGTGTGGGGAGGGTGTGTGTGTGTGTGTGGAGAAGTCATAGATTTGCTGCTGGATCCAAAATTGCGAAGGCCGCTTTTGGTCGCATCATTATGTTGAGCAGTGTGTTTTGTGTTTTTGGGAGCGGATGTCCTCCTTCAGCTGTGCCTTCACTTTTGGAAAAGTCTCGTTTTTGGTGCCTCCTTGTGGAACGCTTTCTTGTCTCACGCTCATCATTGTCAATTGATGCCATACAAACTACTTTGAAGGCTGCTCATGCTGCTGCTGTTGCGTGTGCTGCTCCAAACATACGCCCATGCGGAGCAGCAGCTTTTTCGCCCACAAAACAGGGCCGACAACAATAATACAGCTTGTTGGGTGCGGTCGGAGGCTCATTCGTGTGTCAGCCAGAATTTCCTGTTTGTTTTAGGTTTGTTTCACTTGTGGTGAGTGGTCAACAGTTTGCTTTACCCGTACTTATGTGTATTCGAAATGCAGAATTTACTGGGGAATTCTAATCTGCCAAAACAAGATCCCCCCGACCCCTCACACTGCGGGTGCTGGGTAGCAGAACTGCACCGAAACGTCCCCCCTGGTGCGCAACGTGCACGCTCCGTGCAGGCTCTCACCATTCGAAAGCCTCATACTCGTGGCTACAGTCTCCTTCTTGTCATCCAGGTACAAGAGCCCGGGGCACTTCCAAAATCTGATGCGCCGCGCCGTCACGGAGATTGGTTGTGGCACATGCCGCTCTGGCAGCCAATACCTGGTCTTCTGCCAATACGCCCAGACCGACAAAGTCCACAGCCAGGCCCAATGCGGCGGTCCCACCAAGTCGTACGCTCGATTCCTCCGCCGCCCTGTGCTCTCCTGGAGGTACTGGCACCAGGCACAGCGACGGGCCCGGCTGGCGCGCAGGTACCGAAGGTACCCACGGCGCTACCGACTCCCGGCACCCCCAACGAGATACTACACAAGGCGCTATGTGAGGGCTTAGGCCCCTGAGCGCTCCTGAGCCAGGCAAGTGCCCAGGCTGCCGTGCCCGGACAGCAGGTAGAATGTTATGCAACTTAGAGTTGCAGCAGTGCACAGGGGTATACAAAGGCAGCACCAGCACCGCAGCATGACCCTTGCCCTGCGGCCTCAGCCCTCAGCGGCCTTCCCCCTTTCCCCTGTTACACACTCCGCCGCACCACAGCACAACCCCTACAAGACCTCATGGGCCCGCCGCCTGTCCACTACACAGCGCAGCAATTCCCTCTCTCTCTCTCTCTCTCTACTTTGCCATAGAACAGCGTTTCCTCTCTTCTCACACACCTCAGCACAACCCCCTTTGCTATACCACAGCACAACTCCCTCTTCCATACCACAACCGCCCCTCTCCCTCTACCACCCAACTGCAGGCCCTCCAGTCCCTCAGCCCTCGCTCTGCCGCTTCCGTACCACAGCACACCACCTCCTCCCTTGCCCCAGCATAGTACGCAGTTGTTTGTGTGGAAACTCTCAGCAATGGAAGCGCAGTTCTCAGCATAAAACATTGCAACAGAACACAGCTGCTGCAACAGTTTGTGTCTGGCAATGATCATGAGCAGCACATGTACGGCCTGCTGTGAGCCGTCATACCCCTCGTTGCCTCCATCACAGTCAGCAGCCGGTACAACATCATTGACCCCTGACCAGTGTCAGTGTCTGCAGGTTCACTGCGGAGCCCCCCCCTTCTGCCCCGCGGGCATTCCAGCAGACCCCCGTCAGGGGTAGTGCTCCCTGACGTCTGTGACACAGCGGTCGCAAGTGAGGGTCGCAGTGCCGCTATTGTGAGGCTTCCCACATCATTGCAGCGGCCGTGGCATTGGTGTGCACTGGCGATGGCAGCTTCCTTTCAGCCGTTCCGCACTCTGTGCACAGCGGATAGTGACCACCACAATACGCCCTCGAGGCTGCTTTTGACGCTGCACCACCACTGCACCCCCCCCCCCCCCCCCGCCCTCGGCCTCTTGAAGGCCCTGCAGCTGTTCCCCGTCCCCCTGCCGGACAAGGGCAAACGGTAGGTGGTCAGGCGGTGCTGCACGGGCCCCTGGGGCTTTGTTATAAATGTGCGATGCCACGCCAATGTAGTGCCAAAAGCAGCGCAAGCTGCATGCCTGAGATAAGGGGTCGTGGAATACAGACCGGTGGGGCTGCGTGCCCTCTGGGGCACTGAGGCACAAGTGATTTTCTGTGCCCAGTTGTTCCATCCCCTTGGCCTCCACTCCACCCCCAAACACTTCTGCATTGCTTGCTCGCTGACTCGCTCCCTCGCCCCTTTCCTCGCTGCGTCGCTCGCCCCTCCCTCCCTCCCTTCTTACCTCCCTCCCTCCCTCCCTCCCGCCCGCCCTCCGTCCCTCCCCCGCTCCCTCTTCCTTGTCCCCTCTGCTCCTTTTCAACGTTCAGTTCCAGATGCGGCTTGCAGTAATCAATTTGGCTGGATCTGACCACCAAAGTTCAATACAGTCTCCCTCCCTCCCTCCCTCCCTCCCTCCCTCCCCCCCCTTGCTCCCTCCCTCCGCCCTTCCTATCTGCATCCCTTTTTACCCCCCTTCATGTGACCCTGTCCCCCACTTCAGAGCATGCACAGCTGAGGGAGGGAGGGATCTCTTGGCAACTGTTGTCTATTCTGATGGTGGCCCACAGCCCAAGGGAATGTGGGATTGCTCAACACCCCGTTTGGCTGCATGGATGCTAGCTGCTGCATGTGCCGCTTTAGCCCCTCCTCCTCCACTTAAGCACCAGATTGTTGAACGACAGGGACCCCTGTTTTATGACAGACACAGTCCACTGACAGGACCGCGTCTGGAGAGACGCCATGCACGGAACAAGGGACCATGCATGCATGCACACCCGGTGCACCGAGTAGCGCATGTGCTTCCCTCCCTGCCTGCCACCATGCTGCCTCCGCCGCCCCCTTGTTCTCTCCCTCCCTTCCTCCTTTCCTGGGCTTCCCTCTACTTCTTCCTCCCCCTCCCTCCCCCTGCTTCACTCGAACTCTCCCTCCCACTCCTTCCTCTGTCCCCTCCCCTCTCCCCCTCACCCCTCCAAATCCCGCCTTTCCCCGACATTTATCAGTGCCAGACGCGGCTAGCAGGTCGCCTTTGGCAGGGTCTTACCGCCAACGTTCACTTCGGCTTCCCTCTCCCGCCCACCCACCCACCCACCCTACCACTTTGTCGCCACCCCCACCCCCCACCCCTCTACAGGCTGCACAGATCTGAGCATCTCTGTGCAATCCTCACCCCTGCTTTGATGCAGGCCTCCAGGGAAGTGTACAATCCCTCAACGTTCGGTTGTCTGCTGCATGAACGCTTGATGTTTGATTGAGTAGCACCGAGGCACGGCCACGGTGCTTGATCCCCAGTCCTGGGCTTGCTCTGGCACTCTAAGCGCATTAGGCATGCACCAGTCTGGAAAATATCAACGAAGCTGTGCTTTTGGTGCCTCACTGTGCATGTGTGTGAATATGTGTGTGCCCGTGTGTGTATGCAGGTGTGTGGGCATATTTCATATGTTGACATCGTCCATACAGTGCCTTTGCAGTTTCCGCCCCAGACACCTGTCCAACCCAAGGGATTCGCACCGTGCTTCTGCTCCCCGGCCAGGCCTCTTGGTGTTTTGGCTAAAGTGGAGCTGACGCAACTGCACGTTTATGCTTGTTGTGGTGCAATAAGAGAATGCAGAGGATGGGTATGACCAAAAATTGTCAGGTGCAGCCAGACAGGAAGATGGACCTAGATCCAGGGCACACGCTGGGCCAGAATCTAGGCCTAAACAGCCCGTGCTATCCTAGGGGCTCTCCCAGTGTTTTCTGGCCTACATGCTTAAGGTATAAGTGTTAAATAGGCATCCGTCTCCTCCCCGTGTTGCATGAGTCACTCTTTGAAATGTAGGAAGAGCCGAACCGAGTTTTGCTGAGGGGTAGGGCAATCTGACCTCTACAACCCCAAGGATGGAGTAAGCATTCTGAATGGGGGGTGGTGACTACAATGTGCACGACTGGTACACCCTATTGGGGAGATAAAGGTGGCGTCCTCTGTGTTGCAATAACCCTGGTCCCGGACGGGAGGATACTACACTCTTTTTTTATCTTACGGCAGTGCCGTTTTCCAAGGTTCTGTCATACTGTTGAACAAGCAAAGCTGAAGCAGTCTGTGTACTAGTCCCTACCCCCCTCCCCCGCCCAAATTTTTTTATTTATTTATGGCGAAATAGGTATAACAAGCCATAACCAGGGTGTGAAACACAGTTTGAAAAACACTTTGGTTTGAAACACACAAGCGTCTTTCCATCAGCCTCGGTGGTCCCAAGATAAGAATATTGAGTGCCGGAAATTCGATTCCTGTTGTTGCCATTGACACCGCACACTGGTCATTCCACCTCCTCAAGCACAAGCTCGACTTTAGTCGGGGAGATATAGGTGGCGTCCTCTGTGTTGCAATAACCCTTGTCCCGGACGGGAGGATACTACACTCTTTTTTTATCTTACGGCAGTGCCGTTTTCCAAGGTTCTGTCGTACTGTTTAACAAAGAAAGCAGTCTGTGCACCAGTCCCTATCCCCCTCCCCCGCCCAAATTTATGGCGAAATAGGCATAGCAAGCTGCTCCATCGTCTGCCAGATCTGTAGTTTGGAGAACATCATTTGGCTGTCAGGAAATTGAGACAGCAAGGCCGATACCTACTAGCAACTTGTTGTCATGGATGCGCCCAGGGACCATGGACTACACAACATGACATCCTGCAAAGTTTTGCTGGAAATGAGGTTGATGCTTGTGCTTTTTGTTGTCACAATCACACCACCACACTGTGTGGTGAATCAGGGCTTCTGGTATTTCCGTGGCAGGAAAATCACGGAAAATCACGGAAATAGGCCAACGTTGAAAATCACGTGAAATCACGGAAAATCACGGAAACGGAAATGAAAGTTCCTAATTGCTTGCTATTGTTGTTGCTAGTTGCTAAGTGTTGGAGTGTGTATTTCTTTGTGTGGAAAAAGGTATTACAAAACCGGGGACCTCAGCAGACGTACTAATTTCTGACCGCTACCGTTTGGGTGACTACCCAAATATTCACAATACTAAGGATGTTATCAAATTTTGGCAGTCAAGACCTCCGGTTTTGCGGGAGGCCGTGGTCCCATATTTGTGGTACCCAGTCATAGGCGCGGCAATCGAGCGGTCATTTAGTCTGGCTGGACTGGTTGATGTTAAAAATAGGCAGAGCATGGGCAAGGACCTGCGTGAGGCCTGTGTGACCATGTTTTGCAATGGAGATTTTGAAGAACGGTTCGCCAAATGGTAGTAGACCGCCCCCAAATGTCCTGTGCTTTGTTTCGTCTCTTGTGGGTGTCCAGGCGAAGGCAAAGGAACATTTTTGTACCACGGAAACACCACAGAAAATCACGGAAAATCACGGAAATGCCACGGAAAATCACGGAAAATCACGGAAGGGTTTTTTCATGCCAATCACGGAAATACTAGAAGCCCTGGGTGAATGTAAGGACAAATACTTGCAGCAAATGTATTGATCTGCGCACTTGCTCTGGGTGGGGAGATTTGGTGCAGTGTCGTATGCTCTGCACGGGTGGTTTTGGCGTTGAAGTCCTGGTAGGGTTGCAATTGTCTAGTATGCTTTGGGGCTTCTCTATGGGAAAGGAAAACCTGGGACTAAAATCGAGCTTGTGCTTGAGGAGGTGGAATGACCAGTGTGCGGTGTCAATGGCAACAACAGGAATCGAATTTCCGGCGCTCAATATTCTTATCTTGGGACCACCCAGGCTGATGGAAAGACGCTTGTGTGTTTCAAACCAAAGTGTTTTTCAAACTGTGTTTCACACCCCCGAAGGACCTCCACACCACGGGACTCCTGCCAAAGCATCCACAGCGTGCAGGGATTCTTGCACAGAAGGGAAGTGTGGGCTGGGGTTGGGATTGGGGGTGTTAGTGCACACCACTCACTGCGGGCGGTGGGCTAATTGGCACATACGGCTTCAGATTAAATGGGACCAAACCTCGGTTTCTGAGTGCCGAAGGTGGATAAAGGGTGGGGGGCAGGTGAGCAGATTCAACATAACACTTGGTGATCCCAACCCTTTGCCTTGTGTTACGCTTTCCACATCATTTATGAGTTTTATGCTCTTGGAGCTTCATGGGTATGGGAATGACTGCATGTGAAGTCTCTTGACACAAGCAGGGGACAGGGATAGTGGTCTGGTTTGACTACCAGTCCACTCTGACCTGCCCTGGGGGGGGGGGGGCGCCGGGACGGGCGCTTGACGCCGACCCCCCCCCCCCCTCTCCTCCCTCCCTCACCGCCCAAAGTACCTTGTACATAGATAGTGGAGCACCCCAACCAAGAAGGGGACACATGAGATTGATGCACATTGCAGAACTGCTGGACTAATGGCTGAAAGTGTCTATGGCGGGGACATTCAGTCGATCAGAACCAACCATTGATCCCCCTCCCTCCCTGGAATTTGGCATGGGAGTGCCGGACCATTGGTGCCAAAGGCGCCGCGAGGAAATTTCGTTTGATGTGGCATTGGGTAAAAAACTGGGTTTCCACCCCATGTGTCTATACTCTATATACTCGGAATTTTCAGGAGAGTTCGATAGTGGACAAAAATGGGTATTTTTCCAGCTAGCCCAAAATAAGTATCCCATCCCTGAGCAATGGTCAACAGAGGTGGCCAGTATCCTAGTTGATAGAACACTGCACTTGTACTCGAAAAGTCCAGGGTTCCATTCCCAGGGTTGCCAAATAGCTGCCACTGGACAAAAGGGGTGGAGCTGTTTCCCCGCCTTTTTTTTTCCAACCCTCATGAAACTCCTTTGCAAAAGCAGAGTTATGTAGCCATTTCTGATTTTGTCCCCTTTTCTCGGGACCCCCAAGAATGCAGGGGTTATGTAGCAATTCTGCCCACTTGTGGGCCCCAAAGAAGGCAGGGGTAATGTAGCCACTTCTGATTTTGTCCCTTTTGCCACCTACCATGCCCCCATCCCCCCCGCATGCGTGAGTGACCCAGGCAATAAAGCCTTGAACCCAAAGCCCTGACCACAGCCAGGGAGGCAGGGACTGGAACCTGGGGACAATGCAGCAGGCCAGTGGCCACAAGCCCACACTGAGAACTGAATACCCAAGGAAGGCCGTGGGGCAGGCGCGGCTGGAGCGAAAGTGGCAGTTCCACACCTGACCAATCCCCCCCCCCCCCCCTCCATGCTTCAAAATTTCTTTCACCCCAACAGATATACCGCAAAATGATCAGAGGCGATATTTTTAAGCCAAATATGTTGCCCCCCCCCCCCCCCCCTCCGCCCCCCCCCCCGAACCCAGACTGTGATTGTTTGACTAATGTAGTCAGACATGATGTTGTGTTTTCTGTTTCCGACACAGTGTGTGTCTTGAGGCTTAACCAGGTTTGGCATAGAGAATAAAGATGCCTGACTGTGGAGTGCATTGCCTCTGGTTTACACTTGTCTGTTTTTTCATTAGGTCACACCCCCCGGAACCCAGCCATTCAGTACTTATGCAGTGTGAATGATGATTGCGCCCCAACCCAGCGATTCAGTACTGGTTTGGATGTGCTGCAGTGCAGCAGGACAGTCACGAGCTATGACCGGTCGCCTGTGACACCAGAGCGTTCGGTAGCTGAGTATCCGTTGCTTCATGCCCCCCCCCCCCCCCCGAAAGTGGCAGGAAAGTGGGAGGGAGTCGGTGTATCCCCCCCCCCCCCCCCGTGTGACCCGCATCATTACTTACAGCACCTGCCCTTTACATCTCCTCATTCTACACCAAAACTAGAACCTTCAACTGAGAAACTGCTCAGAACAAGTTGATGTTGTTTTATTGCTGTATGCCTTCTGGCCTACTGCAATGCGGTGCCACCCAAAGGGGCAGCTGGGGCTGGTGGGCATTCCTGACTGAAGGAGTATCCCATGATTTTCTTCGTGATGGCAACTTTTTTCGCCTGAATCTTGTTGCAGCCGAATCAATATGGTTGTTGTCTGTAAAAAGTAGGCCCTGGTTGTTCGCCCAAGCTTTCTCTATACAAGATGATGGTTAGGTCCGGCGGGGCTCCCAAACCGCCACGCTGACCATCCTCCCACCACCGCAAGGTGCAAGGGTTGGCCCTACCCTACGTCTTGGTGTAGGGGTCGCCGGGCCTCGTCTGGTGCATCGCTCGCATGTTCCGCCCTTTTTAACCTGTTTCCCCCTTCACCCTCGTTCGCCTTTCGGTGCCGTGTGTTGTTTGGTTGCGCCTAACGGTCAGTGGGGATGAGGGGCGTCCGCAGTTTCCTTGGGTTACTCCACTGGCATGTGCGGCCACGTGGGCTGGGCTGCCCTTTTGCGGCAGAGGCGTGCTGTTGGCGGCGGTGGGGGTGGACGGTGGGTGGGGAAAGGCAGCCTAGTCATGGACTGCCTCTGCTGCACGGGTTGGCCACGCTCATGGCTCTCGCCGCTGAGCCATTGTTGGCCCCCTCCAGTAATGCATGGGCACATTTGCATGCTTTCCGCTTTGGTTCCGAAACCTGCCTAACCCCCTCCTCGATCTGGGCGGGGGACCTCTTGGCCTGTGTCGATGGTGCGCGTGATGCGGGCCGATGGCTCATGGGCGCTTTTCGGTGTCCGGTCGTTCTTCCCCCCCTGACAAGTGTTACGCCAGCCAGCAAACCACTGAGCTCCATGCGGTAGCTTGGGCTGTCAGGTTAGCCGTACGGTTGGGGATGGAGTCCGTTACGATATGCGGCGATAGTGAGTTGTCAATTGCGCAAGTCTTGGGGAACGCTTCCTGCGCGCCGCAGGCAAAGCCGAAGGGAAAGGGTAATTAGCTTTAGTGTACATGTCCAAGAAAATGACCTCATGGACCACACGGCTTGTACTTGACGTTGCGCTTGTTGATGAACTACTACATGTGAACCACAACATGGACCATCCAATGGAGTCATAGGATGCGCTCCTCTCAGTTCATCCCCAACTTGGTGCACAGCTCGCAGCACACAGCCCAAGTGTACAATTGGGCAAACGGATGCTCCCCACGGCCTCGAATGAAAGAGTGCCTGTCATGGATCAATATCATACGGAATCAAATGCACCATTTGTGAAAGATAGAGGCCCAAAAAGGGGAATGTAGCAATCAAACAAATGGGAGAAAAATGTGGTGGTGGGGGGGTGGGGCGGTATGTAACAAAAGTGTGTATGCATGCAGCACTATTCCGCCTATATTATGGTATAATCACCCAAATTGCGCACCGCAGGCACGACAGGGTAAGCGTCCCCTTGGCTCTAAGAGCGTGTAGTCATCTGCAGCACCAACAATCTGTGATGTGTTTGATTGCTAGAGTGCTCTGGGTATCTGGGGTGGTCCCCAGGTTGGTTTGGGTCCCATCCGAGTTGCAACCCGGTGATCCCTAGGATCTAGGGTTAATTCCGCGTTCGCAGGTTCACAAGCTAAGGCAGAGTTGGAGGCTTGGGAAGTCTGGGGTTGATTGTTGAGTAGATTGGGGGAATGTAAGGTGATGGGTCCCGTGCCTTAGGGAACCTTGAGAAGAGGCAGGGCCATTGGCCACACGTGCATATGCCTGCGTCTTAGTTGCTGTGGTGCATGCCCCGCCGACGTGGTGGCAAGAAAGCTAAGAGGTGCCGTAGGGGAGGTCACTGCCATCAGAGATCGGGGCTGGCTGCCACGCGCCGCCGGACACGAGCCCGCTGGCACTCAAGTGGGGTCATGTCCAGCCGGCTGGCATGGTGGCTGGTCAGACGTGTGTTGCCGGGGAACGAGGCCCGTCTCGTCTTCCAATGCCCGTGCCCGAAGGAGGCTACGCTTGGGATGCTGGCGGCCACGGCGGCGGATGTGGCGGTGAGACCAGGGGCGCAGGCCACCGAGGAAGCCGACGACGGTGGAGGGCTGGATGTCAAGGATGACCGGCCTCGCCAACCCACCCAAAGCTGCAGAAGGGCTTGGGTGGGGCATTCCACTGTCCTAGTTGATAGGTTTAGAGCCTTACCCAGGAAAGACACCAAAACCACGGGCTCCAATACGCTCTTCGGGCTGATCAGGAAGCCCGCCTCAACCAGTGCGCGCACGGCGTCCCAGCCCGCCTCGTGGAGGATCCCCTTATCGGTGTAGACGAGCAAAAAATTGTCGCAGTAATGCACCAGTCACACCTTAGGGGGGAGGACGCCTTGTAGAACCCTCGCGAGGGCTGTCTGGCAGAAGTAGGGGCTATACTTCCAACCGAAGGAGAGGCGCTCCAGCTCCACCGTTGGCATTCCCGGACCCGGTCGGAACCGAAAAATTCGGCGGGCCCGGGGGGGGGGGGGGCAAGCAAAAGGACCAAAACATGTTTGTGAGGTCAAACGTGTACCGCAAAAAGGGGCTCTCCGGGCGGTATTCTTGAGAGGGTGTGCACCAAGTCCTCCCAGGAATCCAACCTGAATGGTGGCAGCTTCACTCCATCCTGTCTATTTTGCTTCAGGTAGCTCAGGATGAGGGAAACCTTTTCGGACGTCTTCGGGATCACAAACGGGTAGCTGACGGGGGGGAGGGGGTCGATGGGCACCCGGTACACCCCCGCCCCCCTCAGCGCGGACACCACGCGCTCCACTTGCGGCGATACCCATCTGGACGCCCCTTTCACCACCCGGTCGCCATCTTCCCACTCCTCCTCGACACTGAAGGTCCGCAGGCCATCGCTGTAAGAATCCGGCACCACCGAGTCCCAAAGGTTGTGCGGCAGCGGAAAACTGCCGATGGGCCCCAGGCCCCTATTGAGAATTTCATCCCCCACATCCCCCACCGCCCTAGGAATCAGGGAGGTCGTGATGTGGAGGCACAATTCCCACGTCATTCCCTGCAGGGCGCATAAAAATGTAGGCATAGCTTGGGCCAAGCGGAAATCCTCCGCCGTATCAAAAATACTGCTCTGCCACAAGTCCGTGCGCTTGACAACCAACCAGAGGCTGCATCACATTTAGCTGCGATCCAATGGAAATGTGCGGTAAGGGCGCGCATGAACTCAAGGTAGAGGGGGGGGTCAGCCTTCACCCCCCTCCCCCCCGTCGGGGCCCTTACAGCTAGGCTCTGGCCGTCACCACCTTTCCCTGCGCCCGCCGCACCTTGGCCTCGATGCGCCCAGTAGCAGCCACGAAGGCACTCGCCATCCGGCTTTCCGGCGCCTGCGACTGGCGGGGCCGGCCATTCTCGTGGCGGCTCCTTTTGGCAGGTGGCAGCCTCGCCGGTGGGGCCATTCAACGTCCCCCAACTTGACGCCGTGCGGCGGGAGGGGGGGGGGTCGTAGGGCCGGTGGATCGCCCACTTCCACTGGAGTGCTACGCGGGCCCATGAATACACGGTGGACACTGCCCACCATTCCATCCGGTCGGCCGCTCCTTCTACTGCCGCTGACTGGACCCCTGGCTGCGGCTGACGCCCACGCCGGTCTGTCGCATCCTGTGAAGCGGGACTTCTGGCCTCCAATCTGGCTCGGGCCGGTGCCGGCGGATCCCACTGCAAAGCTGCCATAGGGCTCTATGTCAGGATCCCTGCTGTCATCATCGGTGTCCACATCGGAGTCGATGTTGATGGGACCATCGGCACTGCCTGTTTGGAGCCTATCCCCAGAGCTCCCCAGACCGCCATCCGGGGCACTCAGCTAGGTACGGCCCTCTCTTCGGGGCTCTAGCAGTGCTTGGGTTCGCTTCCTGCGCGTCGGAGAAGCGGCAACGATCGAGATTGCCGACATCGCCCTCCCAGGGTACCTCCAATTCTAGATCTCCAAGACGGGCGAAGAGGGCTACACCACCCGGCCCCTTTCCCGCTACGCCAAAGAAGTCCGGGCTTGGGCTCACGCCTTCGTGGTGGGCCAAGGCCGAAATTCTGAAATGCTAGCTTGGCAAGCGGGCGAGTCTTGCTTGGAGGCTGGCATGGCGGAGTGTCTCGCTGGGAGCGCCTACGGGCAAGCCAAGTGGCACGCCCCGTGCCGCGGGGGAGCAGTTGCCTGCTGGGCCCACAAGCCCGACCTCGCCTACTACAAGTGGTGGGGCCGCTGGCAGAGTACGGCTGTCGCCCTGCAATACGCCACTCGCCCGGCCGTCATCGCACCGACCATTCTGCCGATCTAGAAACGGAACGGACGCCCTAGCTCCACTCCTGCAAGGGTGGGCTTCATGTCTATTTGGGGCCGTGCAATGTACCCGGAAGTTGCGCGAGTGCTGGACACACCTACCAAAAGGAAAGCCCGGGTGCCCCGACCCAAGGCTAGTGGAACGCATCCCCCGCCGGGGAGGGGGGGCGGAGAAACAGGGTCGGGCGGTGCAAAACCGGCCGACGACGCCCCGTCTGATGGAGAATCCCCCTCTAACGACGATCTGGAATTGCCTGTGGGCAGTGAGCATCCGCATCGGGAGGGACCTGTAGAAGGTACCGATCCCCCGGAGTTACCCGGATCACCCTCCGAGCCCGTGCCCAGCGCCGTGGCCGTTGCAGCTGCGAGTTGACGGCGTATTGTACAAGGAGGACCAATCCCGAGGGGGGGAGATAGGGCTGTAGGCTAGTGGACGCGACGCTTGCAGCGATCCGCTTGTGCAGGGCGGTAACGGATAGGGGCAGCCATTGCCGGTCCTCGCCTGCACGGATGGCCGAGGTAATGCCCAGAATGGCCGAGGCGGTGGCCCCCATCCGCGCACGCGCTCTGCCAGCAATGCCTGGGCGACAGTTGGCGGGCGCGTTCGCGCCGCGAACGCTGCCATGGCGCGCAGGCGGGAGCCGTATTGCGCCCGTGTCCAGGGGCGCCACGAAAGCATGGCGCTCTCGTCTGGGGTGCCGGGCTCGTCCGCCTGGGACGCCCGAGCCTAGTGGTTGGCAAGGTCGGCGAGCACGGCGGCTGCGCTATGGTCCCCGGCCCCGGAGATCTCGAGCTCGGGGCAGGGGGTTTCTAGTCAGGACTAGTGAGGGCAGTGGAAATGCCAGTGGCTCCCCAGGGAAGAGCCCCGCTGGGCGCAGCGCTGGCAGTCCCCACTTGGTGGGGAGTCGACGGGGATCCATTCCCCTTGGCGCGTTTGCCATTGCAACACACACCCCACTTCACGGAACTTGACACTCCTCCATAGGAAGTTTTCACCAAGTGCTTCGTGGGCTTCTTCCAAAGTAGGGTATTGCTGCGCGGCCGGCTTGGCGCTCCCCGCCGAACCTGCGTAGCGCGTGGCGTACGCTGACTGCAACTGGTTGACGCAGTCCCATGTGCACCACGCCAACTGCTCTCCCGGGTCCATCATGTCGTTGGCCACCTGAGACTTGAATTCAACCGGGCGTGGTATCTCGCCGACTTCGCCAGCTCACACTCAGACGTACGCCTTCAAGTTGGACAGGATGAGCCGCATCCACTGGGTCAGCTGGGGGCGTTCCAAGGCCTTGTTGATCTCGGGAATGCTGAAGGGCGAGAGGTCAGGGCCCTCCTTCACGGATGCCCTGGCGATCTGTTCGGAGAGTTGCTGAATCTCTTTGGCTTGGCTGGTTTGGATTCGAGTTGTCTCCTGGCTGCATATCATGCCCGTCCATGGCACTCATCAAAAACAAAGACAGAAAAACTGCCTACCCTCACCCCCCGTGTCGTTCCCCACCCCTTGTCGTTCCCCGGGGGGGGGTTGGGGGACCGTCACTTGGTCAACCCAAAATTTTTCGTTGCGGCTCATTGTGTTGTTGTGTGGGTGGCTGTGTTGTGGGGCACTACCACTTGCATCCCTTGCATTCATGGCAGGACATTTTGCTCACTTTCGCTGAAATGGAACTTGATAGCACAACCATGTTTCCCCCTGGGACAAGTGTGATGTTCATCCGCTCCACGGGGGAACCTGTTTTGGCGCAGGTCGTTGGACATTCAGAGCACGGTGATGCATATCGCCGCATCTCTTATGATCGTGCCTGCAAATGTGCGCGTACGGTGGGGGTGTGGTCCCCCAGGGGGGGGGTGGGGGACCGTCACTTGGTGACCATCCCCCAGGGGGTGGTGGGGGACCGTCACTTGGTGACCATCCCCCAGGGGGTGGTGGGGGACCGTCTTCCCTGGGGTGGGGAACGACACGGGGGGGTGAGGGTAAGTGGAGGTGCAAACAAAAGTTGAGACGAGGCTCAACTAGTGGAAGACCACAAGGCGGGTGGTAGGAGCAGGTGCGCACCGTGCTGCCCACCTGAAAACCTATACCCCCCCCCCCCCTCTGCACAGTCACAGCAACCAAGCACTGTGACTACCATCAATCAACACTCGGAAATGAAGGTCATGTGACAGGGGCGACTGGAGCATTTGGCGGCATAGTTGAGCATTTGCAGCCCATGCACAGTCAATCCCCTTTGGGGAGGGGGGGGTTGTCCCAAAAGTCCCCTCGTTGCAATGTAATTTAATGCCGGCAGAATACTAGCGCTCAATCCTCCATTTGTGACAGAATTGGCTGCCACTAACAGATTGACAGATTGCGGTGCCGAACCTGTTTGAATTTTTTTTTGCACAAAGTGCCCTGCTAGTGATGTTATGCAGCTTTACGGTCAGTGTCGCCAATTCATGCATGCAATTCTGGTCCCAAAACTCGTGTGGCGTATGGTACCAGTCACAACATCTTTGCATTTGTTGACGCAGAGGTTTTTTTTGTGTGGTTGATGCAGCAGGGGATTGCGCATCCCCAAGCAGTACAAGGCAGCAACACCCATGTGCAGGGCCCCAAGCCCTTTGCGGGCCCCTCCTCCGACTTATTCCTCTATCGGGCCCTGGACGACCCGGATGAAATAGGTTTGTGTCTGTCACTCAACCTGGAACACACACCTTTCCCTGACTTGAGCCTTTGCCCAACCTCTGTGGCTGCGGACTCTCCGCAGCAGCGCGTTGTTACCCATGGAGAGTACTTTCCTGTGCACAAGCCCATGGGGGGGGGGGGGGTCATTTTCTCCAAAAGTCCACAGTGCCAAAAGTGCTGAAGAAAATTTCTCCTCCGGTTACAATTCAGATGTAGTAGAAAGGTCAGGTTTAGATCCTTGTGGATGGTCCCCATTGGGGGGGGGGGGGGGAGGGCGTCATTTGGTGACCGTTCCTTTCGGGGGTGGAAGGGACCACTGCGCATTCTGGGGGGACTCTCAACAGGGGCTGTGGGGGTGGGGGTAAGCACCAGTTTTTGCCTATTTAACCCAGAAGGAAACCCACACTGCCCCTCCGGCGGAGCAGCCATCCCCAAGGCCCCTTTGTTCAAGCCATTGCGGATGTCAGTGACATAAGGCAGAAGCGATTCAGGCGCTCAGAGGAGGTGTAGTCAAGAGGTATGCCGCTTTTCTGGATGATGCACATAAATCGTGTGGGTGCCTGACATCAGCTTGCTGCCTTGCTGACAACATAGAAATGATGGCTGATCTGGGTGACAGTGAGCGTCGGATTCTGGCGACACCCCATGTGCCCCACACACACACAGCACAACCCGCCTCCATGCCCGAGGTGCATGGTCACCAGGCGAGGCGTACGCCACTGCTGTGGCAGAGGTCACCACAAAGTGATCACCCCCCAGAAGCCAGCAGCGCGTGCACGCCCCATGGAAAAGCAGGGCCCCCGCCGAAGAAGAGACACGCCAATTCCCAACGCCCGCACACACACATGGGACACACTCGCTCCCCTCTCACCAGGCACCCCTCAACCCTCGAAGAGGCGGCAGGTAGCCCCCCCCAGGGGGCATGGATGAAGACGTGGACGCGCCCCCCCCCCGTGCACTATTCGTGCAGTGACATGGAAGAGCCAGCGACATGGAAGAGCCAGCACTGAACATACATAAGGCTCTAGGGACCGTGAGTTTCTGATTCAGTGATAGGGGCGGGAACGGTCACAAAGAGTGCCGACTCTCATGCCAGCACGAATGGGGCCGCCGCCCTCACATCGCACATGGATCTCCCTCGTTAATAGTACAGGCTGCGCCGCCACCCCCCCCCGCCCCCCACCCACCCCTGGTGCCGCAGCGCGACGGAAGGACTGGGCGCCCTAGGTCAAGTGTCTGCCCCCTCTACCCTCCCATGGCCCCGGCGTGGGCTCCCCGAGCGCCCTGTGGGTGCCAGCGCGGCGCCCGAGCCCTGTGAAACCCCCTCCCCATTGTCGTCGCACAGGCCCCCGAGCCCAAACAGCGTCCGCTGGCACGCACCTCCCGCCGCTGGCACCAGTCGAGGGTGCCCCTCGTGGTGCGTGGAGCAGCAATGCCTCACCCCCCGGTGCCCCCTGCATGACTTGCACGTGGGGGCCCTGTGCGCGTCGCATGGGTCTGCATGGGACGTCGCTGCCCCACCCTCCTCACTCCGGCCGCTGCGGCGGCGGCGGCATGTGCGGCTGGGGGTCACTGCTGCCCGGCGCCAGTGGCGCTGCACCGTCCGACGCCAGTGCACCCGCGCCCGCGTCTCGCGCCGGTTGCACCTCCGCGGCCTCCTGCGGGGGCGAAAGTGGGGAGGGTAATGGGGGGGCGGAGGCTGGTGCCTCCCCCATCATGCTGCCTACCCCTCCTCCCCGTCCCTCTCCCGTGTAGCGCAGTGGGGGGGGGGGGGAGCCCGGCGTTGCCCGGTATACCGTCAGTGCGCGCGATATCGCGGAAAAAGCGTCGCTCATGGGATGTGCCGCCCCGGGCTCCGCCGCCGAGGGCGGTGCCGCCACCGAGGGCGCCAGCGCCGGAGGAAGGGGGGGGGGGGGGGCGGTGTAGCTGCCCTCCGAGCCCCATGAGTCCCAAGCCGCTGAGGCTCGCCGCCCGATCCGGTCGCCCCCCCCCCCCCCTGCTGAGGCGCCCGCTGAATTCCGTTGGGGGTGGGGGGGCGGTATTCCCCACCCAGGGCAGAGTACTCTGCACCCGGCCGCGCCGGGCCGGTGGGCTGGCCGAGCGGCAGTCCGGCCGCTGGCGGTGGCCCACTACCACCGGTACCGGCGCCACGCATGGGTGCTTGGCTGGCGGCTCCGGTGGTGGCTCCGGGTGCGCTAGCCACGCCTACAAGATCCGCGAGGATGCCGCTCCCCCCGCCAAGGCCGCTGGCTGGCCTGTGTGCCCCCGCGCGCAACAGTGTGCCACTCCCCACCGCGCCAGCCGGCAATGCTCACATTGCAGTTGCAGGTGGACGGGGCGCAGGCGGCACGGCGCCGGCCTGACATCCGCCGGCGGTGGCGGGCGCGGCCGGGCCACACCCACTGCCCTCGGGCGCTGCGCGCGCACGATCTCGTACGGACGCGCCGGGACCCCTCCCCCTAGGCGGTGCGGCAAGTACCCCGCAAGGAAATAGTCCCTGCGGCCAGCCCCTGGGGTCGACAGCTGGCGGGTCCAGAGCTCCAGGCAGTGCTGCTGGAGCTGCTGCATGTGCTGCCGCATGTCGGGCCGGCACGCGAACACCGGCCGCTCCTTGCGCCCCATGCTGCGGAAGCCCCACGGGGGCACCAGAGAGGCGCACATCCACTGAAAGCGTCCCTCCAGCAGGGCTCCGCTGGCGATCAGGGGCTGCAGCAGGTCGGCCGCCTCCTGCATCACTCGTGCCCGCTCTCACAGCGACAGCACCTATCGGGCGTGCCGACGGCCCGGCCTGGCCGGGAGCGCCCGGTTGCTGTGGGACTCGAAGTTCAAGGCCAGCTCAGCGTAGGTGACCTGGCCTGAGCCCGGTACCCACTGTAGCGCTGAGGCCTAGCGCACCAGGGCCTCCGCAAAGCCGCGCTCCCACAGCCATCCCGCCAGCGGGCCCTGCAGCAGCTGCAGGGGGTCCCGCGCTAGGGTAGGGCGCAGCGGTCCATCCGCCAGCTGCTCCCAACCGTATCCTTGCCGCGAATCCGGGCCCCGACCCCGCGCTGGGTCAAACACCGTGGAGGCCGCGTCTCCGCCCAGCCTCGCTGCCTCCTCCGCCGCGCAGCGGGCCGATAGCACCGCGAGGTACATGCCGCACAGCCTGTATAGCAGCCGCCCGGCCTGGGCGTCTTCGCCCGCGCCCACCAAAGCTAGTGGCAGCTGTCCGACCGCAGAATGGCGTGCCCTGCCGCCCTGCCCGCCGTCCACGTAGCCCCTCCGTGGAGGCAACCTGCAGGCGTTCCCGGCGAGCCTGCCGGTGCCGGTGCACGGCTCTGCCCAGCCCCCCAAAGGTGCCCGGCCGTGGCCGCTCCAACTCCCGGAACGCCCGATAGCGCCGGCTTACCCATAACCCCCTCGCCTAACCCGTCGCACAGCGTCCTGGACTTTAATCGGCCCTTGCCCTCATTGATAGTACAATCGTTGCGGCAGCAGGCGCACCCCCCCCCCCCCCCAACGGCCGGCCGAAAGGGCGCGGGGGAGGGGGGAGAGTACGTCCCACTCCTGGTGCGCGCTGCGCCGGCGGGTGCAGCGGCTGCACGAGTTGCAGATGCCGGAGCTAGCCCGGTTTCCGCTGACACCGCAGGCGGTAGCCAACACAGGGGCGCCGGTGCCATCCGCGGCGGTACTGGACGAGTGCATTGTGCAACTAAAGAGACTAGCGGCCGCTCAGGTGCAGCGGGAAGACCGGGAGCGCGTGCAGGTGCAGGCCTGGCTGCAGGCCGAGTGGGGAACCAAGCCGGGCGCCGTGTACTGGCTCAAGGAGGAGGGGTTCTTACCGCCGGTGGTGTTTATTGCGCGACTGGATGGAACCCCCACGGCCAATGTCCGGGAGATGGACGAGCTGGTGCGCGCGGCATGGGGGCCCATCAACCGCAAGTATGTGGAAGGGCCAAAGCCATGCCCGGAGGCCTTCCTGGCGAAGTACGGGCACCTGCTACATCGGGTGCCCATATTGGCCAAGCGGCTAGGCGGTCTTGGTGCCGCGGCACCGGGTCTCACCAGTGTGGCGCCTCCAGTATTCGAGAGTACTGTGGCTGGCCCGTCAGGCATGCACGCTAGGAGCCGGAGAGGTGCTGGTCTAGGCAATACTGGAGGGAACCAACCGCCCGCCGTACACCGGACCAGTGGGCAGGGCCCTGCAGTCGGTCCGGCAGCTATGCTGGGAGGCCATGCACGGCTGGTGGGTGTGGCGCGTGCCGGGGCAGCGCGAATAGCTACACCTGGTCTTGGGGGACCGGGGCGAGGTATGCCACCAGGTGCGGGAGTCGCAGCGGTACACCGCTTTGGCGACACTAGAACGGCGCCGACCAGCCACCTTTGGGGGGCTAGGGGCGGAGGTTTGCAGGCTCGCCTGCACTCAGGGCATGACGGTGGCAAGCTCGGAGACAGAGCGCTCGCTGCTACGAGCACTACAAGCCGGGGCGACGTGGATCGGGGCATGGGTCCGGAAGCATCAAATTTTGGATTTAGTAGCCTGCCCCTACTGTGCCCCCCCCCCCCCCCCCCCGGAGACGGAGGTCCATCTGCTATGGGACAGCCCGCGGTGGCAAACACAGCGGGCCGCCTGGCTCCCGCTGGTGCAGGCCGAGGGAGCGCAGTTGCCAGCACTGGCCCTCCCATCAGTGTGGCCGGTGTGCCTGCGCGCGACGGGCCTGTTGCTGGCAGCATTGGTCAGACCAGAGGAGGTGGATCAGACGGGGCGGCTCATGTACCACCTGTATGGCATGTATCTGGCGGTGCTTTCGGCATGCATGGGAGCGGAAGTCGCAGCACGTCGAGACGCGGGCGCGGGCCCCTCAGTCTTTGCGATCGCGCGCAAACGCCCTCCCGATGCGCGCCGGGGCTACCCTACGGGGGACAACTGGGCGCGGGCCCACATCCCCCGGCGCCACCAGCGCCGCTGGCTTTGCGCGCCGGCCCGCCGCCGGGGTGGCCGTGGGAGGCGTCCTTCGCGATGGCGCTCCTGCAGTGGGCCAGCCGACTGCGGTGGCTACGAGGGTAGGGCCACGTGACGTACGTGGAGCTGGTCCTGGACTTCGAGGCCCATGCGGAGCGGGCTCTCCCGGCCCCCAGCAACCACCGGCTGCGGGGGGGTCACGTTGCCGCTACGCACCAGGGCCCAAGGGCTGAAAATGGCCTTGGATGCGTTGCAACCGCATTTGCAAGCAGGGGACCTTCTGCAGGGCAAGGTGGTGTGGATGGCCAAATCCCTCTTGCCGCCGGCGGGCTTGAGGTGTGTGGGGAGGGCGGTGCGCCCGGACGCCATGCTGTTCCAAATGCGCCAGCTGGAGGCGCACTGCCGCGCGCTATGGACGCGACGCCTGGCGCGGCCGGGAGCGGGGCGGCAGGATGTGTTCCTATAGGATTACCTCCCCCCGGAACGACCAGGGCTGCAGCCCCTGCGGCCCTTTCAGCGCTTGCCGCGCTGGCGGGTGCAGCGCGACCAGCAAGGGGCAGGAGGCGGGGGCGCGAGCCGCGTGGCACCGCCGCCGCGGGTGGCCCTGTGTGCGCGACACCGGGCCCCGCCCTGTGCCGCCTGCGTGCAGCGGGGCGCCGAGCACTGCTGCCAGCAGGCTCACAAAGGGCACCGCATGGACGCGGCGCAAGCGCACATGTACCACCGGTGCCCAGCACAGAACATTGAAAGAGAGACCAATATTGTCCGGTTACCGGTGGCAATTTTAGGAAATCTGTACCGACGTGCATGCGATATGCTTCTGTCCGTCGCTTGGAAGTTTTCGAAAACCCTTGGAAAGATGCTCGGAAGTTTTGGCAGCCAGATCGGCCCCCCAAAACGCAACCGATATCGGTAGGAATGTTCCATGGGCTTCCCAGCCGACCGTGCCGGGGGAGCTCGGAAGAAATTTTTTAGCCTGAACGTAGTGGAACTTTGGTTGCATGCTTGGTGCCTACCTTGCCTGCAAGATGCCATGGAGAACAGTACGTTGAAGCTAATGTTTGTCTACCCTTTGTTTGCTTTGCCTACAAAATTGCATGGAGAACACTGTGCTCAAGCTTATGACTGCTTCCCCTTTGAGCTCCTTTGTGAATTTGCACTTTTGGTTTTGACATGTGCAATTGCAGTTTGATCCTTGGTGCCTGCTTTGCCTACAAACTTGCATGGAGAACACTGTACTCAAGCTTATGACTGTTTGCCCTTTGTGTCTTGTGAAGCTTTGTGCCTGCTTTTGTGGTTTTCTTTTTGCGTGTGTGTCAGCTATGGGTATAGTAACCCAATAGGCTATCAGACTTCAGACTTCAGACTTTTATGGACCATCACCCCCAACCCCCAACCCCCCAAGCCCCCCATGATAGGCCTTTGCCCCCCCCCCAAAATATCAGACATGCGCTGTGCCCCCCATATCAGACTTGCCCCCCCCCCCCCTTTTCTCTTGCCCAATTCTGCACCTTGCTTCCTTGACCCGTACCCGAATGGCTGTACTGAAATAAGGGGAGGCCCCCCGATCCCTGGACCTCTGCCTACAAGGGGCGGAGGAATTTTGATCTGCCAGAGCGGGAATGAAATAAGGGGCGGCCCCCCGGTCCCGGGTCCTCCGCCCATGCAGGGTGGAACGACCTTGATATGCCGATGCAGTTTTGAAATAAGGGGTGGCCCCCCGGTCCCTGGTCTTCCGCCCAGGCAGGGTGGAAAGACATTGATGCACCGATACAGTTCTGAAATAAGGGGTGGCCCCCCCGTCCCTGCCTCTGCCATGCAGGGCGACCTCGGAACGGTCCCGAGACGATAGTGAGTCAAGGGGAGGCCCCCCGGAGACGAATTTGTTTGGAACCAAGGGGGGGCGCCATCCCCCTCAGGCCCCAGATGTGTATGTATCAAGTAATGTACGTACGTTACTGAAAGAACCACAGTATTGTATAATGTACGCCTCCGGCCAACAGCCAGGGAGGGCCGGAGGTCCGGGTAAAAGCCCCGGACCCCCCAACGCACACACGCATTAAAGGGTAGGCCACGCGAAGTGCGCACGGTAAACCTTGTTTAGGCTACCCAGGGGCTCCTCGGTACGTTCTTTAAGAGAACCTGAGGAGTCCCTTAACGCTTGCTTGCTTGACAAGGGTAGCTGGACTTCCAGCGTGTTTGCGGACAGTGTATTATAGGTCACACTGAGAAGGGTATAATACCTGGAGTGTGGCTTGGTTCCTCCGCCGCAAACGCCCTTTCATTTGCCTTTGTTTTACAGGTGGGCAGGTAGGGTGATTGGTGCAGCAGCATTTTTTTATGCCCTGCTAAACAAGGGCGCAGATCACACAAACAAGTAACTCCGCTCCGCCTGTGGCAGAGCAGGGAGTCCGACTTCATCGACATCTGCGCCTTGCACGCGAGAGCACTCCTTCCCTCCAAGCCCTAGTAGGGGAAACGCGTTGTGGCGTCCCCTGTTAGGCCACAGTTGCTTAGCAGCGCTGTGTTCTCTTGTCATTTCACAGGAGGGTCGCTAGGACCCACGAGATCTTTGACTTCGCAACGCCCAGTAGAGTGTGCGTGTAGGAGTGGTAGTCCTGCGTGGGGGCTTGAGCCAGTTGCCCCAGTGCTCGCCCACCAGGATGGTGCCACTGTAGGGTGTGTAGGACCTGTAGTGCGTGTGTCACTGTCCCACCCGTTTCCTGCAATTTTAGCAGGGTTGGTGGGCTGTGGCAGTGGTTAGGTCAGTGTTTTTGGCCACATAGCAAAACGGCGTTTTCATGCCTTCATAGCTTTTGGCCACCCCTCCCTGTAGTAGACAGATAGACATCCGCCCCCCTACAGGGGCCCACTGTTTCAGATTTTTACAACTAGGGGCTCTATGTAAAGCCCCAACCACCAGCTTTCACCACAATTTTGTTTTGTGGAATTTTACCACACCATCACAGAATTAGAAGGCTCCAAAGTGAGCTCGACTATCCGCCCCCCTACAGGGGCCCACTGTTTCAGATTTTCACAACTAGGGGCTCTATGTAAAGCCCCAACCTCCAGCTTTCACCACAACTTTGTTTTGTGGAATTTTACCACACCATCACAGAATTAGAAGGCTCCAAAGTGAGCTCGACTATGCGCCCAACCCTCTCCCACCCTCTCCCAACCCTCTCCCACCCTCTCCCAACCCTCTCCCAGCCTCTCCCAACCCTCTCGCAACCCTCTCCCACCCTCTTCCAACCCTCTCTCAACCGTCTCCCAACCCTCTCCCACCCTCTCCCAACCCTCTGCCACTCTCTCCCAACCCTCTCCCAACCCTCCCCCACTCTCTCCCACCCTCTCCCAACCCTCTCCCACCCTCTCCCAACCCTCTCCCACCCTCTCCCAATCCTCTCCCACCCTCTCCCAACCCTCTCCCACCCTCTCCCAACCCTCTCCCACCCTCTCCCAACCCTCTCCCATCCTCTCCCAACCCTCTCCCAACCCTCTCCCACCCTCTCCCAACCCTCTCTCAACCGTCTCCCAACCCTCTCCCACCCTCTCCCAACCCTCTCCCACTCTCTCCCAACCCTCTCCCAACCCTCCCCCACTCTCTCCCACCCTCTCCCAACCCTCTCCCACCCTCTCCCAACCCTCTCCCACCCTCTCCCAATCCTCTCCCACCCTCTCCCAACCCTCTCCCACCCTCTCCCAACCCTCTCCCAACCTCTCCCAACCCTCTCCCACCCTCTCCCAACCCTCTCCCAACCGTCTCCCACCCTCTCCCAACCCTCTCTCAACCGTCTCCCAACCCTCTCCCACCCTCTCCCAACCCTCTCCCACTCTCTCCCAACCCTCTCCCAACCCTCCCCCACCCTCCCCCACCCTCTAACAATGGGGCAGGGTGTCTAATCTCAGTGGATTCCGGTAGCAGTAGAGGTGTTAAGTGAACCGTCATGCTTGCCTTTTTGTGTGTTTCTTTGCTGAGGTGTGGGATTTGGGAACCAAGAACGGTGTAGTTCATCGTACAAAAAACCGATGGAAAAACGCCTGGAAGTTTTTGAAATCCCTCGGAAAGATGCTCGGAAGTTTTGGCAGCCAGATCGGCCCCCCAAAACGCAACCGATATCGGTAGGAATGTTCCATGGGCTTCCCAGCCGACCGTGCCGGGGGAGCTCGGAAGAAATTTTGGCTGGGACTTCCGAGATCAACCCTGCAATATGAGTCCCATTTGCTGAGCATGAATGCTGAGCATCCCCAAATATCCTGAGCAATATGCTCAGCATTTTCCTGCCATTTTTTACCTTCTATGCTGTGCGTCCCAGCACCATGTGGCGCGTGGCGGCGCAAGCGCTGCGGGCGTGGCTGCAACCCACGCAGCCGGCGGGGGCCGGCTCCGTGGCGGCGTCCCAGGCCGCCCGGGGCTCGCCAAGCGCGCGCAAACGCCCCGCTCACGATCACCCTCACCAGCGCGCATGACGCGACGAGCGCGCCCGGCAAAGCACGAGTGCGTGCGACGCCCGGAGGAGCCCTCAGCCCCCCCCCCCCCCCCATGCGTCTCCAGAGGGGGGGAGGGGGCACAGCCCAAGCGGCTCCGGTATGTTAAACGAGCGGGGAGGGCTGAGGCAGCCCTTCCCGCCCTCCCCGCTCCCCCCAGGGGGACCCGCCGGGCAAGGGGGAGCACACGGGGAACGGCTGCAGGCGTCACGAGCGCCGGCAGGGCGCCCGGACAGACACACACGCGTGGGGGGGGCTACAGCCGCGTCCTCACCCCCCCCCCCCTCCCTCCCGAGGGCTGGCGGATATTTTTGGGGACATCTCCCGTCGGCTGACGGTGGCGCGGGCGGGGTCACCAGCCACAGGGGAGGGCATTGACCCCCCCCCCCCCCCCCCCCCCCCCGGGGGTCGCGGACCCCCCCCCAAGGGGGCGGGGGCAGGAGCAGGGGACATCGGTCGACCCCCACCCCCATCCCTCGGGGGGGCAGCGCGCAGGGGGCGGAGGCGGCGACCTCCGCAGCACGTGTGGAGCTGGACCCCCCCCCCCCCAGGGGCCGTGCCGGGGCAACCAGGGCAGTTTCTCCCCTCCTCCCCCCCACAGAAAAGGGCACATCGGGTGGGGGGGAAACAAATAGGGCAGCCATGGCGCCCTATGCATGCAAGGGGCACAGGGGGGTGCGGCACTGCTGTAGCCGCCATCACGAGGGGCATCCAAGGGTGCTGGGGGCGGGTCAACGGTGTCTGCCGGTTTGGGGGGGGGGCTGCAGCAGCAACTGGGCACTATGCCCTTCGGAGGGCCGGTGCGTGGGTGGGATAGGGCAGTCCACAGGCAGGCTCTAACCCGCTAACCCCTAACCCTCCCGTCGCAAGAGCGGCCAGGACATTAAAAGCCATCAACCCTCGTTGATAGTACAGCACACACACACACACACACAGCCTGATGATGATTGCACATACACCTGACTTGCATCGAGAGATGCCTGGACAAGCAAGCAAAGAACTGATTGCATGACCATCACCCTGTGGTGGGGCACTTGGCAATTGGCACACACCCACACTCACAAACACACAGGTGGGAGGGGCTGGCGACCAGGTTTACACATTCTTAAGGCAACAAAGTAACAAAAAGACAGACTGTATGGCCCAGGATAGGAACAGTGAAATGGTGGACTGCAACCAGACAAAGTCATTGCCGGCAAAGCGATGGCAGTGGTCCCAGGTGAAAATCGTCTATAGAGGTGTGGGTAGGGCTGTCAGAAGGGTTGTCAAGGGTGAGGAAAGAGTTGTAGAGGGGTTGGAATCGTGGCTGAGGGCATAGCTCAGGGATGTGAAGGACAGCACAGCAACAAGTGGAGGGTGGGTAGCAGAACGAAGCATTTGGGCTAAGTGAAGAGGAAGGCATTGAGAGGTGGAACTGGTGACGGAAAGGTCCATTGTGGTTGCCAACAGACATTGGCGACATTGGCAAGACATTGCTTTAGGAAATGCGTCAGCGCTCCAGTCATGGGGGTGCGGTCACAAGCTGACTCCAGTGGGAGGAGGGGGAGGAACCTGAAGGCCTCAACTCCTGACCATCAGCAACATTTTAGGCTGCCCATCTTGCATGAATGTGACATTCCGAAAGTTGCGACTGGCGACAAAGGATTGCTACGGGTAAGTACAGTACGAATTGCCTTAAACAAACAAGTGTGGAAATGGGCAATTGGCCATTGGCACATGCGAACCAATCAATATGCTGCCCAATGCTGTAACCAGACCAGATATGCTGCCGCACCCCATTTGAATTGTCATGCCTCTCCAGATACGGCTTGGGGGAATGGCTTCAAGATTGTTGAGAAGTTGGTTGGGGACCGCACCCATGAGGCTTCTCAGCCAGAGCTGGCCCGGTATGCCTCTGAGAGTCCACAAAAGATGGCACACATCACCAGCGGCCTGCTCTACGGCATGCTTGCCAAACCAGAGCTGGCCAAGTATTTCATGCAGCATCTCAGCAGCATCACAAAGGACAACTTTCAGCATGCTGTTTCGCTTTTGAAGCCGTTGACGTTGCAGAAGGCACCCAAGCTCTTAATAGGGGCTGCAGTGCAAGTCGTGTGGGTTACAGAGCAGCTTATTAAGGTGTCTTGCTTGCCCTGGGAATAGTGCCGTGCAGTGTGCTGCAAGTCCTGGGTGCGGTGCCCTTGCCTTTACAAAACAAGGCCTGCACGTCACGTTTTGGTTTACAGGCACAGGTGCCCGGTGCTGAGGCCGTGTTGCTGGGGCTGTTCCGTATGCTGCTGGCAGGGGACATCTCCAAAAAGGCATGTCAAGTATCACAGAAGCTGTTTCTAATGCTGAGGTCTGTGAGTTCTTGTGAATGTGCCTTGGTGCACTGCCTGCTTTGTGCATCCCACAAGTGGGCCGGGTGGCTACATAACCCCTGTGGCGTGGGGGGTCCCCACCACTTTAGAGCGGGGGGCAGAATCAGGGGTGGCCCACAAGTGGGCTGGGTGGCTACATAACCCCTGTGGTGTGGGGTCCCCACCACTTTAGTGGGGGGCAGAATCAAAGGTGGCCCACAAGTGGGCCGGGTGGCTACATAACCCTTGTGGCATGGGGGTCCCCCACCACTTTAGAGCGGGGGGCAAAATCAGGGGTGGCCCACAAGTGGGGCGGGTGGCTACATAACCCCTGTGGTGTGGGGGGTCCCCACCACTTTAGAGTGGGGGGCAGAATCAGAGGTGGCCCACAAGTGGGCTAGGTGGCTACATAACCCCGACTGCCTGGGGGGTCCCCAACACTTCAGAGCGGGGGGCAGAATCAGAAGTGGCCCACAAGTGGGCCGGGTGGCTATGTAACCCCTGCCGCCCAGGGTGTCCCTAACACTTCACTCACGCTGACACTGGAGGAAAATATGTTTTCTAAATATGTTTTATTTTTATTTTTAACACTCGCGTGACACTTCACCCAGCGTCAAGGGCCCGGGCCCGGCGCCCACCCCCCCCCTATGGCCACCCCTGATTCTGCCCCCCGCTCTAAAGTGGTGGGGACCCCCCACGCCACAGGGGTTATGTAGCCATCCGGTCCACTTGTGGGCGACCTGTGATTCTGCCCCCCGCTCTGAAGCGGTGGGGAGCCCCTAGGCGGCAGGGGTTATGTAGCCACCCGGTGGTTGGAGTGGAGTGCCTAGCTCGACGGTTCAAGGACAGGGATGAGGTAAAATGGGTGCTACAAAAGTGGGAGAAGGAGGTGCAGGTTGAAACCATCTTGCACCCAATCCCCTCTATGAATGTGGATGGAAGCAGCACCTTTGTAGCTGAGGCATCGAGTATCCCAATGGACCCCGTCCTGCCCAGTTCCATTCCATCCGGAATCGTTGTCACGACACCATCTAGTGATCACCCAATGCTGGGTGCCCTAGTGCAGAAGAAATACTTGCTGATGTGTGCAAAGCACTTAGTGATAGCCAAGGCTCATTTCGCCCATCCTTGCCAGAGGTAGAGGCACTGCTTGGCAAAGAGTGGGGGCAGCCACTACATGTCACAGTTCTAGGTTCGTCGCCGCAACGATTTGAGTTTGAGGCACGCCATGTCAGGGACCTCACCACCGAGAGCTATGTCACAGATTGTGCTCAGATTGTGCTCAGATTGTGGTGTATTACTGGTGGGCCGCCCAAACCGCTATCAGTGCGGATTGGGACACAATGGGTGTGTCGTGGGTTGTCCGTCGCTCATTTTGGCCTCATGTGCTAGTCCACAACGCCGACAGGAGTTGGTTGGATCGTGGGCAGAACGCACTTTAGACGTGTCGTCCATTGATATGTCTTTTGCACCACCCCTGATTGTGGCGCAGGTTTATAATTTGGACAATTCGCATTGGGTGCTCCGCTTGTTGTTGATTGCCCCAACTCGCGAATGCCTCTGCCTTAAGTTTGACCCCCTTGTCTGACCGGCCACACATTGTTGGGGCAAACCAAGAGGAGTTGGTTGTTGTGGATTTGATTGCCGAGCGAGAGGGCATTGAACCACAACAGTGGAAGAAATGGGCAAAGATTTTGGATGCTTTCGGTGCCCTTGCATTTGCAATTGCACCCCTGCATTCCACCTTCATTGGGCAGATTGATGGTCTCAGTTGCCGTTCACCATGTTTCTTGACATTGCATTGCGCCCTGTCTCGACGCGTTGTGAAGGGCAGATTGTGGTTGCTGTGTGAAATGGTTGAAGCTACCCTGTACTTCAGTCGTTCCAAGTCGGCCTCCACCCCGAGGAGCCTTTGGGAGGTGGCTCGGATGTACACCGAACCCAAATCAGTGGACCCCGTTGACACATGCTTTTCTTGTGATGGCACACCTCACATAGCCTGCCACGAATGTAAGGTACTTCATTGTACCTTGCATGCGTCTATCTTGTGTCAATTGGAGATCTGTGTTGGATTGCGCCAATTCTGGGCGGCCAACCTTGCTACTGCTGCTATTGCTTGTGCTGTTGTTGCTGCTTCTGCTATTAACACCCGTCGCGGTGTGTGGATTTGTCACAAGCAGTATGCGGTGCCTCCTCAATACCCCCCAAATGTTGATGGTCAAATGAGAACCGACCAAGCATTTTGCACCGAGCCGCAAGGGGAGTTGAAAACGGCTCTATTTGGGATGTGCACCTATAATCCCACAGTGCAAGGCAAACTGCGCCATGCAGATACCAAGGCCGACTTGATTTTCAAGCGTGTCTTTTGTAACTACTTGTAAGTAGTTCCGACAGATGTTGGCCATGGCCCTGTCAGGACTCTTTTCTTGAGCTTGATTTTGTTTCTAGTGCCCCATCCCACTCATATTTTGTTATGTCGGCCAAGTGCCAACTCATTGGTGTGCATGATGGTTTGGCCTCGGTGGGGCGCCACTGACACAAGTGGCCGGGAATCGACTCGGGGGCCTTGTGCCCTTAAACAAAAGTACCACCGACCATCGAAGCGTTGACTGCTTTGTTTAAAACGGCAGCGGGGTGGGGGTGGGGACTTAGTAGAAACGAGGTAAAACTTAGTAAACATAAATCTATAAAAATAAATCACCTTCGAAGAGAGGTTGTTAGATCAAGCGCAGGCGCCGGCGTCCTATACCCCCCCCTTTTTGGGGGTCGTTCGCGTAGCGTACCCCAAGGCATGATATTTGATGTCCAACCCCTTGTAAAATCATTATTTTGCCCAAAAAGACAATACCCCAATGGATTTTTTGATTCTGAGGCCTCCATCCCGTGAAACTGGATATCACTTTTTTGAGGGGTGGGGGTGGGGGGTGGGGAGGGGGGTCAAAAGTTTTCGCTCAGAAGGCTCCAAGCAGTGGGGACGCACAGGCCTGTTGCATCAAGCCCCGGTCGAATGGTAACACAGCCGACTGTAATGTTTTAGGTCGGCGGTTCGAATCCTGGTTGGTGGACTGTCGTCGGCCGCGCCGCCGCCATTTTCGCCCGAACGGGGTTTGAACCGCCAACCAAAAAGTCTGTGGTCGGCTGCATTACCGTTCGGCCACTGCTCGCCCTAAGAACAGTGGTCCTCCCCGCTGCTTGGAGCCGGGTCTGCCACTAACAAAAAACCCAAACTGTGTGTTTATGACTTATTGACTGCTGGTCTGGCTAACTGACTGATTGGCTGATTGTCAGCCTCTCTTCGAGGTGCAGTGCCGAAGGCAATAGAATTTATAAAAATTAATTTACTTTTACTAAGTTTTACCTCGTTTCTACTACGTTTTACCAAATCATACTAAGTTCCGTCTACGTCTAGTACTAAGTTTTGCCAAATCCCGGGGTCACTCACGACACAGATTGGCCGGCTCATCATCTTGCTGATTGGGAGCCTACTACGCCCCCCATTGTAGCGAATGGCAATGGCAGCAACACAGCACCCGTGGTGCGACCCAAAAAGCAGCGCAAGGTTCGCTCCCCGGCAGACACTTCTATGCCCACCACCACCCGCACCACGCGTTTTGGGCGTCGCAAGAAGCCCCCTCCTCCAAAGGATGGTGGGTATCTTTCCGAAGGAGACTCAAACCGTGAGGAGAGGTACACAAAGAATCACCCCACCCCACGACGCCGTCTTGAAGGCACATGTCTCCGAGCTTGGATGGATGATTGCCAAAGTTGTGCCTACCAAGAAGTTGTTTGGTGCATGGGAGAGGTCCTCGAGCCAAGAGCTTGGTCAAAGGCCTTGGCCTGGTGTGACAACCTCAAGCAGCGTGTGGAAAATTGTGATCGCATGATGTCACCCAAACCCCTACTCCAAGCATGGGCAAGGCAATGGAGCCGTGGCGCAAATGGACAATAACAAGGATGGGAGGGGAGACCAATGGGTGGGCATTGGATGCACCGCAAGTAGCAGGTGTACCACAGATTAGTTGTTAGGTTAAGGTCTATCAAGTTTGATGAGCAGAGGGAATAGGAGAGGAGGGGGTTGAGGGGAATCCAACAAATATTGGATACTAAAAACGCAGTGTACAACAGATTAGTTGTTGTGACAAAGGGGAGAGAGGAGGTGAAAAAAGGGGCATGGCACATGGGGAGCGTTGTTCGCAATGTCTTGAACATGCGTCACAAAGGCCGGTGGCATGCGTTCGGCAGCGAACATGCCCAAATAACTAATGGGGTCCATCTACAACAATTTGCTGCAGCAAACTTAGGGACTGATAGCCACAGGTCCAACCATCAAGGCATTGGAATCCCAAAGGCTCGGCGGATAGTGGGATGCCTTTGTCGCGAAGCTGCCGAATAAGGGGGCGCATGTACAGCTCACTTCCCTTGGAATCCCACAAATACATGTGCATGGCGGGCTCAACAATTGCCCCCAACACAAACCAATGGACCCCGGAAGAACAATCACTATTCGTCAAAAAAAAACGAACGTTGCCACCAATGACCCAAAAGGTCCGTGGGGGTGAGTTTGCCTCACTTCACCTCTCCAAGTAGCAATGGTGGTCAGATTGGTTTTTTTTTTTATCAGCACACTCAAAAAAAAATGGGGGTACTCGTGCTGACAGTAAAAAAAAATGATATAAGATTTTTTTTCCTGAGTGTCACGTGAGTGACTCGCGTGACATTTGTCAACACTCGCGTGACACTTCCCCCCCTTGACGCTGACCCCCCCCCCCCCCCCCCCGCAAAGTGGCACAGAAGTGCCGGCTGTTGGCGCCGAAGGCACAAAAGTTAATTTTTTTTTGCTATGGGAGGGGGTAAAAACGCTTTTTCAACCCATGTGTCTACACTCAAAATACTCGGAATTTTATGGAGAATTTGATCATGCATGAAAACCATGAAAAAAAAGTTGACCCTCCCCCTACCTCTAGCCCCAGCCTGCCGACTGGGACCCCCATGTTTGGGGTGGAAAAAATTTTGTTTAAAAATTTTTTTTACCCCAACATACATACCTCAAAATGATCAGTGCGATGAGGTGGTCATTTTGAGCCATATATGCTGGGGTCTAGGAGCCCCGCCTTCCGGCCGCCCCCCCTCCCGGCCCAGCCCCCCCCCCCCCCCCCTCCCCTCCGCCTAGCAAAAACCCGGACCCTGTGCGAACATGCTGATGAACAATGGCTGGAAATGTCTATGGCGGGGACATCCAGTTCAGCCGACCGACCATTTGATGCCCCCTCCCTGAAAGTGGCTGGAAAGTGGGAGGGAGTCGGTGTATGGCCCGTTGCTGTGCCCCCCCCCCCCCCCCGTGTTGTGCATGTCGTGGTTTGCTCCTTGGACGGAGGGTACTTCATTACCGTAAGACTGCTTGTGTGGATGTTAGACCCTGTCCGTTGCTTGGGTTGGTATTGTCGCGCGGTGTTCCCCTGGCATGTCCACCTGACATTGTCACCGGGCTTGCACTAGTGGGCGTGCCCAGCAAGATACGATGGCTGTAATCTGCTCTAAAACAATTTGATGGTGCAAGTATGCCTCATGGCTGGCCCAGTAGCCGGAACTGATTTTGGCTGCGCGCCTGTGCGTCGCGTTGCACAAAAATGTTTCTTTTTTACCAGGAACAAATCACCTTGAAGAGGACTGGTAGGTCAAGTACAGGCGCAGGCACCATGTACCCCCCCCCCCTTTGGGGGTTGTTTGCGTAGGATACCTGAACGTGGGACATTGTATGTTTAACCCCTTGTAAAATCATCATTTTGGGAAACAAACTTGTTCCCCAATGAATTTTCCGATTTGAACCCCCCCCCCCCTCCCCAGTACCTGGGCACTGCTTTTTGTTTTTTGAGGGCAGGGGGGCTTGGTTGGCCTATTGTGGCCACTATGCCTTGACCTGGACCTGTTGTATTATCAGTGTAATTCATTAGAATTAGTTGCGCTGTTCCTAGTTCATAGTTCAAAAGAATCTTTGAGCTGTTCCTGCGTAGTTCCAAAAAAAAAACTCTGCGCTGGTCCTACTTAGTTCCTACCCTGATGCACTTGCTACCTGGCACATTGCGTTTCTTCATCGGGCACTGTGGTATCTATGGTCAATGTTTGTGCCATGGTTCACATCTTCTCATGCATGTTTCCTCTAGTTGTTTTACAAACATGTAATTCCAGACAATCTCTGTGCTGTTCCTACATAGTTCCTAAAAATCTTTGCGTTGTTTCTACATAGTTCAGAAATACGCCAAGAAGACAGCTGCTCTGGACTCAGGTCCCACAGAACCTTTTTCTTCGATATGGACCCCCGAACAAATGGCAGGGGTCCCAAGTTCTATCTCCGGGTATCCAAGATTGCCCCCCCTATGGGGCCCCATCGGTGAGGAGTCAGCCGTTCTCAGGCTGGCATGGGTTGGTTGAAAAATGGCGATTTCTGGGTGACCTCCGACAACCCTTGGGGACCCTTGGGCCAGGCTTGGGTGATAATTCGGTGACAATAGGAGTACGTATAAACCCTTGGGAGCCCTGTAGCAGCAATTAGGCCCTCCTTGTGGTGTTTATTTAGGCCTATTGGCACCATGGTGGGCAGTACCATCATTTGGTGACAAAACGTATATGTACATATGGTTCCAATGGTTTTGTCATCTTTAGCATTATGCCACAGCCCTATATCCCAGTCGGCCCAAATTTCAGCCACCACAAAGCGAGGGTGCTGGCCGTGGGCTAGACCCCCTGTTGGAGGCCAGAAAACACGGGGTAGCCCCCCCCCCCCCCCCCGACAGCGTACTGTGACCCCCCCCCCCCCCCACACACACCCAGCTCCGCTCCACCCACCTCCCCTAAGCGGACGAGACAGCCCGATCTAGGGGTGGCCTCCCTTCGGCGGACGAGACAGCCCGATCTAGGGGTGGGCTCCCTTAAGGGGACGAGAGAGCCCGATCTAGGGGTGGGCTCCCTTAGGCGGACGAGACAGCCCGATCTAGGGGTGGCCTCCCTTCGGCGGACGAGACAGCCCGATCTAGGGGTGGGCTCCCAAGGGGCGCGGTGGCGAGCATGGCAGAGCGGCGCGCGGCCTGATCAGGGGTGGGCACCCACGGTAGAAGGAGGGTGCGATAGCCCTCCGACGACGGCCAACCAGGTACACGCCCCGGGATACCTCAACCTCAACCTCAACCACAGCCCTATCTTCTCTTACTGGTAGGAAACTTCTACACCACTGAGTGTTCCTGCTAGCTTTACATTTCCCTTGTACCTAGGGCAATGGGCCCCCCGAAAGCCTCGCCACATGCGTAGGGCTCGCCACCCTTCTTCGAGGTGCCTTGCTAGGCAACAGAGTTTGGGTGGACTCTGTTGGGTTAAAAATATGGAAAGGAGTGGGTTAAATCTATGGGTCAAACTGGGAAGCCCGCGCTCGTGATATACCCATATGGTGCAAATATGCCTCCTGGCCGGCCAATCGGCCGGCATGCTTTCTTTGCTTTGTGCCTACGGCATTGCCACCAATGCACCTCTCCGCTCTTGGAAAATGAGTCCTGGATCTGGCCCTTAAAGGGAGTCCCAGACAGGGGTAGTGGCGGTTGCAGGTGGTTTCTTGTGGCACTCGTGGCACTCTTGTGTGTGCGCTCGCGTGCCTGCATGTGCGTGTGTGCATGCGTGCATGCATGCATTTGTGCATGCATGCGTGCGTCTTCTGGATGTCTTTTACTTTTTGAAAGGTCCTACCTTTTGTATGCACAACATTTTGTCGCTTACACCGGCCTCACAGAATTTTATTACACTCCGGCGTGTCTTTGCCATCGTGTATGCCATGCAGGTGGATTGCTCCTTGCACAGGCCATGCCAATGAATCGGTGTTCGTCGTGAATCTGGATTTCTTTTCAGAATGTGGGATGCAATTTTGTGTGCTCTTAAAATTGTTTCTAAAGTTGCATCTACAAGTTTGGGTATAACAACTGTGTGTTTGTATGTGTTTGTATGTGCTTGTGTTTGTATGTGTGCCAGGGCAATCCGTTTCAAACGCACATAAATTGCAGAGTCCAACTCCTATCACAATTCTCCAGAACAATGGGCATATGGATTCTACAGTCCTGTAGGCATTTGGAGTTGAGCATTGCAGCATAGACTTCGGAACCCAGCAGCCCATCCGTCGCAGCCGTTGTCCCCCTCTTTCCTCTGTTATCCCGTCCACAGTAATAACAAGGCGTGGTTGTTTCACCCCAACAACCGGGACCCGTTGTGCTGTGCCGTGCTCACCGTGTTGTCGCTTATTTCCACGCACGCCAAGTACAACATCCAGCCCAACCTGCAGACGGATATTCAGTTCTGTCAGCAGGTGCTGCGTTCCCAGTGGCGGATATGCAGCACAACGTTGGGTATGCCTGCCCCTGCTCAGTAGGAGGTGACCCTGTGCCTGTTTGGCAGGAGCTCCCCCCCACCCCCCCACACACACGTCACAGACATGCTGTCTTTCTTCCTTCCCTTGCTTGGCATTAGGTTTAAAGGAGAACAGACCACAGTGTTTAGGAGCAGCACAGGATAACAGAGGCCAAAGGTGTGCTCGGTCAACTGGATTGCCCGCATTTTGGAGGTAGGATGCGGCCAGTACAGGTGCGACTGCCGGTGCTTGTTAGCATCATTGGCACACAGTAGAGTTTCAACGGGAACATTGGATTTCTATGTGTGCATACACCTGCACTTTCAATGAGGTTACAAAGCTCCGTCCAAGATTACTCTCAAAAATGGTGCAGTCCACAGGGGGGCCGTCTCCTCAGTACGGGTACGTGACCCCCCCCCCCTCCCTGCCCTCTGGGCCCACTTAGTTGCCAAGGGTCAATAGCTACCGGCCATCCATATGGTGGCGCCAAAGGCACCCGAAAAATCACCTCGAAGAGAGGTTGTTAGATCAAGCGCAGGCGCGGGCGTCGTATACCCCCCTTTTTTGGGGTCATTCGCGTAGCATACCCCAAGGCATGATATTGGATGTCCAACCCCTTGTAAAATCATTATTTTGCCCAATAAGACCATCCCCCAATGGATTTTTTGATTCTGAGGCCTCTATCCCCTAAAACTGGATATCACTTTTTTGAGGGGGGGGGGGTGGTGGGGGGGGTCAAAAGTTTTTGATCAGGCTCCAAGCAGTGGGGAAGCATATCGCTGTCAAACAACCGCTGGTCGAATGGTAACACTAGAATTTTAGGACGGCGGTTCGAACCCTGGTTGGCTGAATTTTGGCGGCGGCGGCGCCGTATTCACCCGACCGGGGTTCGAACCGCTGACAAAAAAACTTCGGCCAGCTGCATTACCATTCGGCCACTGATTGGCCTGATGTGCCTTGCCTCCCCACTGCTTGGGGCCGCGTTTGCCACTGACAAAAAACCCAAACTGTGTGCTTCTGTCTGACTGACTGCTGGCCTGGCTAAGGGACTGATTGGCTGACTGTCAACCTCTCTTCGAGGTGCCACTGACAAAAAACCCAAACTGTGTGCTTCTGTCTGACTGACTGCTGGCCTGGCTAAGGGACTGATTGGCTGACTGTCAACCTCTCTTCGAGGTGCACTGCCGAAGGCAACAGAATTTTTTTTCCTTCCTCTTGCCCATGTGGCACCTCTCCCTGCCCAGGCGCTGGAGTGTGGATAGGAGGCACCCCCCCCCCCTGCCCATTTTGTCCACTTTGCACCCTAACCCTGCACCTAAACCTACCCCTAACCCTAACCCTACCCCTACCTCCACCCCTAGCCCCAACCCTAGCCCTAGCTCTCACCCTAGGCTCGGGTTGGAGTGAGTGTTGGGGTCCAAAACGGAGAGCAATGATGTGGCAAAAGCAGCCATGAACGAAATTTGGGGGATCTTGTTCAGCCCAATCAACATGGCTGGCATGGCCAAACAAGTTGGCTGCAAAGGTTACGGTTAGGTTTATGGTGATGGTATGGTTAGAGGGAGGGCAAGGGGAGGTAAGGGGAGCGTGTGCCCCCACCCCAAAACGCAGCAGACTCCACAGATTGGGAGACAGCAGACTCCTCAAAACAGGACACAACAAACTCCACAGGTCAGGGGAACACAAACACCACAGATAAGGAGACAACACACGGTCGGTAGAGACGGCCACAACTCTGGGACCAGAGCACTAGTCCCAGAAAAAGAAAGGGAAGGCAGCATGGGCAGGGCCCAAGCACGCATGTGGGCTGTGCAACAGACCAGTGTGGAGGGGCCAAGGGGCGGTGCAGTGTGGCCACGGACAGTGGATCCATCTGCAGTGTGCACGGTACATAGCAGCCCAAGCTTGGAAAGTGCTCAGGGAGAAGCGGGAGTTCTAGTGTAATTGCAAGAAAGCACCGGTGCAAAACTGGTTGAAGGAGATGGACAAGCAACGACAACGGTGCTGGCAAGAGAAGACCACGGCGAAACGAGTAAAAGAGGCGAAGGAACGACAAAAAGACAAGAACATCGCCCCCAGGGCAGAAGAGGCGGATTTCGTCCACCACCCAGGGGAGGATAGCAAGGGCAGAGCAGGAGAAGAGCAGTAGATGTGGGAAGAGTTTAGAGGAAGCCCACATCAGAGTAAGGAAAAGACCACTGAAACAAGAGGAGCATCAGAGGGAAGGAAACGGGACAGCGAAAAGCAACCAAGGAAGGCAGGGGGAGCAGCAAGGGAAACCACGGCGGGGGCAGGATCACAGGACACAGTGGGGGACCAAGAGGTGGGCCAGGGAGTGCAGTTGGTCGGAATGAAATACGGGGACTTGGAGGGGTGTCGGGGAATAATTGAAGAAGTGGAGGATGGAAAGGCCCAAGTACTGCTGGTGGGAGGAGAGAGGCGAGTACGGGTGAACAAACAGAAGCTGAGAACTAGCATGGAGGTGGAGCCGGTCGAAGTCTTGCCGCCGGATTTTGCAGAGGTCGGTGTGCAGGCCCAGTTAGGGGTCTCACCCGGGGCAACCAAGGAAGAAGTCAAGGCGGCGTACAAGAAGATGGTACTCAAACTCCACCCAGACAAAAACAAGAACAACAGGAGAAAGCAGCGGAGTTGTTCAAGCGATTGAACTCGGCTTATGAAAACTAGAGAGTAATGGGACACCAGCAGGGCAGGGAGGGAACAACCAATCAGCCCCACAGCCACACTACACAAACCTTCAGTTCAACCCGACATACTTCAGATCGAATTTCTGCAGACAAAATGAGCCGCACGGGGAGATCCCACAGTGGGCCCAGCAACAGAGCCGAGAGGAAGACAGAAAGGACCAAGGGGCAGAACACACGTGGAGCTCGTCGTTGTGGGGAGCAAGAAAAAGTCGACGGGCGGAGCTGCAGCTGACAGGCGTGCCGTCACCACAGGGATACAACCAGGGGGGGGACATCTCCTCGGTCCCGGTACGCGACCCCCCCCCCCCCCCCTCACTGCCCTCCGGGCCCACTTAATTACCAAGGGTCAATGGCTACGGGCCATGCATAGGGTCGTGCCGAAGGCGCCCGAAAATTTTGTCCCCTTTGCTGGGGACCCCCGAGAATGCAAGGGTTAGGTAGCATTTCCGCGCACTTGTTTGATTTTGAGGTAGCCACTTTTGATTAAAGCTTTTGAGCGCCAAATATCGCAAGACGAGGCGCTATAAAAATGTCATTTGTTGCGAGGTGCTTTCAGCGGAGATGAGCAAGATGGGCCGCTATACAAATGTCGTTTGTTGCTAGCTGAAGATCCTGCATTCGGAGCAAAACCCCGGCCCGAGTGTAGCGCCAAATTCTTTCTGGGGCGAACGCACTGCAATCATTCTTGCTTTCTTGTTTCTCCTTCCCACGCTTTGTTGCGTGGCCCCTCGAGTTGGGGTTAGGGGCCCACAATCCACGCTTTTTTGCGTGGCCCCTCGAGTTGGGGTTAGGGACCCACAATCCACGCTTTTTTGCGTGGCCCCTCGAGTTGGGGTTAGGGACTCACAATCCACGCTTTTTTGCGTGGCCCCTCGAGTTGGGGTTAGGGACTCATAATCCACGCTTTTTTGCGTGGCCCCTTGAGTTGGGGTTAGGGACTCACAATCCACGCTTTTTTGCGTGGTCCCTCGAGTTGGGGTTAGGGACTCACAATCCACGCTTTTTTGCGTGGCCCCTCGAGTTGGGGTTAGGGACTCACAATCCACGCTTTTTTGCGTGGCCCCTCGAGTTAGGGTTAGGGACTCACAATCCACGCTTTGCAGCGTGCAGGTGTCGCATTGTTGGCACCTATGCAGGGCGGTCCTTAAGGGACGGGATTTTTTTTTTTGCTAAGGACCGCCCTTAAGGACCGCCCCAAGGGACCACCAACCACCACCAACCGCCAACCACCAACCGCCGCCAACCGCCAGCGGCGACCTACCGCCAACTGCCAACCACTGCCAACCCCCACCAACCACCAACCACCAATCACCAACCACCAGCTCAAACCCGTCATCAACCCCGATGCCGAGGAAGAGGCCGTGGCTGATTTGCCTAAGGTTGAGGAAGAGGAAGATTGGGACAATGAAGTGTGTTGATGAGGCAGAGGAGTTTTTGGTCCTCAACAGCCTTTGCTGGACTTTGAAGGTGGTCCTAAGTCTAAGCAACACATTCTCAATGTGCTTGTGAACGATGTGTTGCATGCATCTCCAAGGGATCGGTTGCAACGTGCGTTGCAGCAGGCCGGGCCTACCAGCAGAGCCTACATTATACTTGAACGGTGAGGACGGTCCCATCGTCCGGGATACGTTTGCTACTTTAGTTTTTTGCGAGAAAAAAAAGCCAAGCCTAGCCATGTTCTATTTATGTGCTCTCACTTGCCGTGGGAAGAAGATGCCCGACGTGGCCACTGCTGAAATCGAGCACTCATCGGTCATTATGTGTCACGGCCAGTTGATGAGTGAAGAATTTCCTGTTCCCAAGTTGCATGCATGGAATGGCATGCTAGTGCAGAAGGTATTGAAGTTTAGAGGTGAAAATTGCCGTTTTTGGAAGTTGAGGGCAAACGAGGACCACATGTGGTTTGAGTCTTCTGCACGATTGAGTGCACTCACCTCCGAACTTCTTTTGAATCCTCCTGAGTATGCTCCTACGATTGGTGTTCCCCCGTACCCCAATTTACCGAGCTGTGCCATCAATGATGCATCTTTGTACCGTGAAGGTTGGACCGGCCGCACCTACCTCAGGTACATGCGTAGTGTGCAACCATGTTGTCCCTTTGCACACCATGCGGACACATGTGGGGAGGCACATTTTGAGGGACGAACGTGGCGCAGATGCCTGCGGCTTTTGTGGAGGTAATGCGTGCACCACAGAATTGCTGCGCAATGGCCAGGGTAAGCTTGTTTCCGTCATATTGACAAGCTGTCCCCTGAGCCCACCAACGTTCCTTGGGGGGCGATGGCCAAGGCTTCGGCACGCAATCCGTACACAAACCGGCCGATGCACTGCACCTTGTGTAAGGCCACTGTGTGGTTGTACGGCATGAAGATGCCCTTCGATGCAAAGCATCCCGATGTCGCTCCCCCCGCCACCCTTTGTGCCCCAACCTCAGAGCGCGACGTTGTCCTCGCTTGGACTACGCATGTCCTCCTCCTCCTCCTCCTCCTCCTCCTCCTCCTCTTCCTCCTCCTCCTCTTCCTCCTCCTCCTCCTCCTCCTCCTCCTCCTCCTCCTCCTCTTCCTCCTCCTCCACTGAGGCGTCATCAGGTGCGGAACGCTCACGCCCTTTGAAGAGTGTAGGGCAGCGCAGGAAAATGGACTTGTCATGGACAAGGCTCGGAGGGAGAACTTTTTAAGTGAGCCGCGGGGTAGTGAAAAAAAAAGGGACGGAACGAGCTGTATTTGTGTATACAGCGAAGGAAAAAAAAACTATTACTATAGAGCGGTACTTGTGTGTACGGCGAAGGAAAAAAAACCTATTCCCACAGAGCGGTACTTGTGTGTACGACAAAGGCTAAAAAAAACTAATCGGGTGCCTCGTAGGCTTGGGCAACCTGCCAGGCACCCGGTTGCTCTCCGGTGTGACGGGCCGTGTCGGAGAGACCAGCATATATATACGGCCCTCCCCAGGCAGGGGGTGTGGGCGCCTACAACCACCATTGCAATGGTGAGGAGGTAGAGTGGAGGCCTCCGTTGTTGTAGAGTAACCCCTTAGGCCATCGCGTCTCTACCACACTGGACTAGACCTCTGCTAAACCCTATCCCCTAGCCCCCCCCCCCCCCCCCGAGCAACTAGCAGCGACTAGCTAGTCCCCTAGAGAAGCCCTCCTCGGCGGCTAGCCCCCTCCCCCACCCTGGGGGCCTTCGGCCCACTTCTACTCGGGGGGGGGGGGGGGGGGTTGCGTACAGAAGCGAGGAGCCGTCCCTCCCGTGGATACAACACAAATACAACCAAACCATTGCTTTTTGGAGAGAAATTGAGGTGGTACACAACAGACCTACTCAGGCTACAGGTGGACTGCATCCTGAGGGAATAGAGGAAACGGGGGTGGACAGGAGACTACCCGAATGGAGGAATACGAATGTACCTCCTAGGACCAGATAGAGTCTACCTAGTGCAGATAGTGGCAGGCTGTGCGTGGGTGCCGGAGGAAAGGATATGGGCACCCGAAGTGTTTATCGTGGGAGAAGGGATACACTTCACAGTGGACGACTCAGTGAGACCAATGGCCCAACTAAACCACGCTAACATCATAGCAGCAGAACTGGGGTTGAAAACATATGAACACTAACTCACACAACAACACAAAAGACCACACACCACAACAAACACACATGGGCACAGAGATGCGGGGGAGACGAGAGAGTGGCAGGGCACTGATGTTGGCGGCGACCGAACCGCAGGTGCTACACACCACAACAACCACTCACGGGCAAGGAGAGGTGGGGGAAGCTAGAGACTGGTAGGGCATTGATGTTGGCAGCGACCGAACCACAAGTGATCCAGCAACGGAGGGAGAGGGTCACCAATGGCGGACGCAGCCCCGTCAGGACTCGAAGATTGAGACTGATTTGGTTGCCAGTGGCACAGGACACCACATCACTAGCAGCAACGCTGACACCACTCAGAATGCCCCCCCCCCCCCCCCCCCCAAGCACCACACCCCAGCGACTAGCCTTGCAGCTCCGCCAACGCCGCACCAACACCGACACCAACAATGGAGGAACGCGCTCACCCATGCAACAACAATAGAGGGCAGCCCGGGACAGCAAAGGACAGCCCAGAAAAGACGCCCGGGGCACCGCGGACCCTGGGTGATGAGCCAACGGACTCTTTACAAGGGAGGGGGGGGAGGCCGCGGACTCCTCCCTCTCCCCAACTGCGGGGACGCGTACGAAGGGGAACTAGCCCTGGTCCTGAATCCTTAGACTGACGGCGGGCACTCCACCGCCGCGCCAGCTAAGGCCATCATGCGAGCAAACAGCATGCAACTACGCCCAGGACAGACTGGGATATGTGGGCCAGCAGAAGCAAGTGGCCAAAACCGCCCACACCAAGCACACCGACACCAACAAGGAGCCCCCTTGAGCCAGGATCTCCCTCCTCAAGGGGAAAGAGGGGGCAGGGTGAGACGAACCCACTCCCACTCCCCCTCCCCCGCCCCCTCCTCTACCCCCTCCCTACAGCAACACGCACCCCGCCGCTCAATGCCCCCAAGGCAGAAAGAATGGAGAGGGTGGGGAAGAAACTGGGCAGGGGGAAAGGGACGAACCAAGGAGGGTTTCAGGACAGGGCAGACCGCGCTCGCCGAAAACGGTGCACAGCGCAGAAGGAGAAGAAAGGAAGAACGGGAAAGAATCATTGTGGTTGTTAGAAGCCCCTGTCAGGAAAAGGATCCTGCAGATGCACACCCCAGCGCGCTCAAGTCAGTGCTGGAGTCGGCAAACCCAGCATGGACTAGGAGTGTGCATCTGGATGCACCTGGTCAACAGCACGGGCAACAGCCTGTCTCCGGGACAGCCGACCCTGGAGTAGTCAAACAGGACAAGTCATCCAGGGCTCTGTTGACACGACCAAAATACGTTCTGGGCCCACAGAGGGTCAGAAGGAGCAGTGGCGAGAGGCCAATAGGCGCCGCCAAAGCAAGCAATCAGATACCGAGGCCTTGTGCCAACCCCCCCCCCCCCACCACCACGCCAAATCGCCCCACCTGGGACCCCCCCCCCCCCCAAACTGACCCTCCGGACCGCCCCCCCCCCATTGCCCCTCCCTGAAACCCCCCTCCAATCCCCTCCCCCCCCCCCCCCCCCCCCGGGGGCCTTCGGCCCACTTCTACTGGGGGGGGGGGGAGTTGCGTACAAAAGCGAGGAGACCCCCCCCCCCTGGTGCAGTCTGAATGATGATTGCACTCCACCCACCGAGTTCCAACGACGCCCCCCCTTCAGTGGTCGACCGCAGAGCTGGGATGATGCGCTTATAGCAAACAAAGACCATGTGGTGGTGGTGTCTCCGGGCGCGATCGCCGAGTAGCTTTTCAGTGTGGGGATTCAGTAGAACCACCCTGTGGGCCAGCTGAGCAACCTTGGGAACGCAGTAGAAGGCGGCTGGGGGAGGCATTGTGCTCGTTGGTAAACAACTGCTGCATCAACCCCCCCCCCCCCGCGCTTCCCATCATCCTGCAATGAGGCCACTGCTGTGCTGCTCTGCACTTGGAACGAGCATGTGGCGCACTTGACGTGTGGTTCATAGGGCGTGACTTCGTGCGGCTGTTGTCCACGGCCCTGATGCTCTTCAAAGTGAATGAGCTGCAGGAGTTTTGGGATCTGCTGATGGACCCCACGTCCGGGAACATTGACACGGTGTTGGCCAAGCCCACGGAGTCAAAGTTCCTGCAGATGCGGTTGTCACTGGAGATCGAGTCCCAGCTACTCTTCATGTTCCACCGCGTCCCCCTTCGGCAGTACCGCAAGTGCCACGCCTGGTCTCCATCCCATTGCCTTTGCAGTGCCTTGGTGCTCCATTTCGCTGTCGCCCCAAACAAGGGCCATATCCCACTCGGGTACATGTGTCTGTATTGTGTGCGGCAAAAAGTACTGTCTCACAGTTGCATACTGCATGATGATGTGGTAAGTTGCGTCGTTGAAGGGTCCCGCACAACACTGACCAGTCGTGAGCTGCTGGTAAGTCCGTGACCCTTGGTGGTTGGCCAATGACATGCATTACAGCAGAGCTGTATTTCTGGAGAAGAAATTGCATGCACATGAAGTAGAACCCTGCGACGGACGAATCGACTGGTGGTATCTGACTTTTTGGCGCGCTTTACACAGGGACATTGCCATTCTCCACGGGCACATCATGAACATGAACATGAACTATCACAATAAGGCATCGAACAGTAACGACACGGCCCCAAGTCCAGGCAACAGCAAAGCCCTGCCTCTTCTCTGAGTTTACCAACCTCCTCCTGTTGTCAGAAACAAAGAGTTTCCAACCCATTCCGAACCTCGGCTGCACCACATGGACCAACCCTGTCTACCCGGCACATGGACTGCAAACGGGCTGTCAGAGAGGGTACGCCCCGCACAACAGGCCCCAATCATTATGATTCCTGTCGTTTCATGCTTTCCCAAGGGGTGGGGCACTTCCTGACCGACCCCTAAGCACGACCTTTTCGCAACCATTTGACGCCACTTGTGCCGTGCTTGCAGGTTCCAATCCCGACACCTGTGCACCATGGAACAGCAGGAGCTGTTGCCTGATCTGATCCGATACGTCTGTGGGGCATTTCATCCTTCGAAAGCAATGATTTCTGATCAAACCCGGATCCCACGTTGGCAGGTCTGCTCCAATACACCCATGAGGGGCCAGAGGTGTGGCAATAGGACATTGCTTAGTGGCAAGCCCGAGAAGCAGGGGTTAGCTAGCCACTTTGATTTCTTCCCCTCTTTGGGGACCCCGAGACGGCAGATTTTGTGCGGCACATTGCACATCCAGCGTGCACACCATGCTGTCTTGGTGAATCTTTTTATATGTTGTGTTGTGCTGTTACCAATAAATGGAACCAAAGGGTAATTGGCTTATTAGTAGCGCCACGACACACACACACACACACACACACACACACGTGCAGCACCAACCATGTGTTCGTAGTTCATGTGTGGACCTTGCAAGAGCCCCTAGCACACTAGCAGCAAAGTAGGAATGTAGGAATGTTGAGCCTCGCAGTTGGAGCATGATTCGAATTGATGCCTCGGTACACACGTGCACACCTACACGCAACCATAGCACAGCTGTCATACATTTTGCCTGGTCCAAGGGGTATCAGGAAAGGAGTAGCATTGGGGCTCTGCTACTTCTGACCGAGGGGGCAACCCCCCCCCCCCCCCCAACACGCTTTGCACGTTGAGCCGGGGGCCGTAGTCTCTGCTTTGTAGAGAGTGATGGTGTGAAGAGCTCAGCGTTCACACCAATGTTTTTGTTCCCTTCCTTATGTCCTCGACAGTGTACACCAAAGCTAACTACCCTTGACCCGTGGTGCCTGTCGTATGATGGAAGCGCTTTAGCAACCCTCAACATTGCTGCACACCTATCAACGACCCCATGAGCTCTGTTTAGATCTTGCACTGTGCTTTGTCTGCAGTTCTATGACTTGATGTTGGCATTTACATCTACTTCCCATAAGCCCCCCCCCCCCAAAAAAAAATGTGTACTCCCTTTAAAATTTATACCCTCCTAGGCTTAATGGGCATTTTGCCAAAATCTGTAACCCCTTGAGCCACCTACAACCAGATAAAACACAAACAACCCCAGGCTACAACTTGAGCACCACTGCAAAGGTCAATTGAAGAACGAAGTGAGTTTGGTTTGCTTCTTTACAGTGGAAACACTAATAAGGGCATGGGCTATAGCAGCAGAAGATGCTGCACTAGCTCCATCAGCACCTGTGACAACACACATCCTCAAAATGTTCATCTAGGTCAAACTTCTAGTCAGGCAGAGAGCGGAGGCTGACAACCTCACCATGGCATCATTCATCAGAAAGGCCATCAAGTCCCGGGTCTACTTTGTGCAGTTCAAGATCAGGTCCAGAATCTGCATTTTCCATGCAGCCAACGCAAATCAAAACTGAATGACAAGCGAAAAAGAGCATGCAGCACCTCCCCAACCAAAATTTATACCCCCCCCAAAACCACTTTGAAGAAAGGTTGTTAGATCAAGTGCCGGCGCAGGCGCCATATATCGCCCTTTTGGGGGTGCCGGGTGCCACTTTTTTTACGGAGGGATGCACGGTGCGTAGGGGTTGGGTATTAAAATTTTTTTGTGTATTGTGGACGATGTGTGTTGCTTTAGACCCAGGCCCTAAACATGTGGACCCCCTGACCAATGGCGAGGGTGTTCAATCTGAACTCCAGGTACCCCCGGTCGGCCCCCCTATGGGCCTTTGCCGGTGAGGACTCTGCTGTTTTGAGGTCGGCATGTGCCGGCAGAAAATCACTTTCTGGACGTTGTTAGATCAAACCCACACAGGCCCGCCCATATATGGGAACACGGGCCACATGCCCCCTTTTTGGGCCTACTCGCGTACCCTACCCCAAGGGGTTGAACTATTGGTTTAACCCATTGTAAAATCATTATTTTTTTTATTTTGTTCAATAAACGCATCCTTCAATGAGTTTTTGGTCGGGACCCCCCTAGACGCCCTCCCCCATTTTAAAACCCACTTTTTTGAGGGGTGAGTGGGGGTGAAAAAATGCCAAAAAAATCTCCTCCTTTCTTTTTTTTGGGGTCGAAAATCATGGATGTTTTTTTTTTCCCTCAATTTGGAGCTGAAAATTGTTTTCGGGTCCCAACTCCAAAGGGTTTGTGTTGGCGGAGTAGGGCGAGCGCTTCTGTTTTTTATGTAGTTCAGCCATTTTTGCTACGCTGGCATTTTCGGTGACCTTGGTGACTTCATGGTACCCACTCTAAGGGGTGCAATTGGGGATGTTGTGACAGGATACACATGTTATGGTACAAAATTTGGTTTGGAGCCTCTGTCCAGGGCCAATTATTGCCCATGTGAAAGATGCAAAATGACCGTTTCCACTAAAAATGGCTTACATGTTTTGGGTGAAAATTGCGCTTTTTCCAGCGACCCTTGATGGTCTTCAGTGAGTCGATTCAGACCTTATTCCTGTGATTATGATTGGGCCAATGGATGCTCATTATGAATGATGGCTAAATGGCACGTGCTGAATTTGGATCAACTCAACCGCCACATGTACCTATTCTACTTTGCTTTCGTGAAAACCTGCTTTTTATTTCTTTGGATGGGAGATGATCTTGATGGACCTGATGGACCTGATGGACCTGTGAGTCGTTTGGGTGTGCATTGCTCAAGGCATATTCTCTGCGAGGTGGACTTGCTGAAGGCAACGGAATTGTCGAAAATTTGACTTTTTCGGGAACCCTTCTCTCACCCTTGGGATGGGTGTGGGTGGTAATTTGGTGACAATACAGGTACTCTAGCACCCATGGGGGCCCACGCAGTGGCCACTAGGCCCATGTAGCCCGGGCCATGGGCCCTCCAAAAGTCCCGAAATGGCTGTTGTTCAAGTTGCTTGTTGGCGTAAAGCCTCCAATACATTTCAATTCGGACCCAAGTCTGATTCCGCCTTTTTCTTCTGCATGGACTGAGCTGTTTTCAGGCCGGCATGGGTTGGCTGAAAAATTGCAATTCTAGGGTGGACGACCCCAGGTGGGAGTACGTATAACCCCATGTGGAGCCATGTAGCACCAGCTAGGCCCTCTTAGTGGTGCTTATTGGGCCTGTTAGCACCGTGGTGCGCAAAAGTTGGTTAGCCTATAGCCGCCACTGTCTCTCTTTGAGGTGCCTTGCGGGAGACAATCATCCCCCCCCCCCCCCCCGGCTTTACTGAGCGTCTTGCCGAGATCTATACCCCAGGTATTTCATTTGGGCTGGGGTTGATTCATTGTAGGGGTTGTTCTGTGGGCGTTGGTATTTGGCATGCTTACACTTGATAAAACAGGTGTTTCTCTCCTTCAAGAAGTGGTTCGCAGGCAACACACACATGCTACTCATAATTACAATTGTGGTGGGGTATTCTTGCTGTGGCTGTGCACTGACTGGTGTTACCAGTGCAACCCCTTGTCCCCAGGATCTGGTGACCCCACTCATGATTTCCATGGCTGGCCTTCGCACTCTTTTTGAATCCTGTGACACAGACTGGTGGCATACACATGCATAACACATGATGCGATATTGTGGTCGTGCACAAGGTTTCTAGAGCAGTACGGGACTGTGGGGCCCTTCTAGAGCCAAAGGTGTGCTTGGTCCAACAACACGGCCCCACATCTTTTTCAAACCCCCCATCAAAGCTGGAGCCCCACTGCCACACCTGGCAGGCTGCGCAAAGTGCTCCCCTTCTGCTCGTCTCGTGGCGCTGTACTCTGATTTGTGGTATGGCCTTGATAGACTGGTAACCCCGGCAGAGAAAGACCTGCACCACACCCTTAATCCCGCATCATGTACGCAGATGGGTGCATGTGTGTGTGTGTGTGTGTGTGTGTGTGTGTAGTGGGGTGAGGTGTGTGGTGGAGTCATCGGGAAGTGGCAGATTGTTCAGTGTGGCTTTGTAGATGCCCCACACGCGGTCCGCGGTCCGTTCTGCAGATGTTTGGGTTTTGGTTGAAGATTGCAGAGAGCAACAATACTTTGAAGTGGCAGTGTGAACAGGCGCTACTGTATGATTGGATAACGTTCAATCTTCGACGGCGCTCATCCCCTCCTGATGAGCTGATGAACTTAGAGGCTGGGATGCTGGTCATGTATCAAAGCTTGCCAAAGGTGTTGAGTGCATGCATCGCAGAGGGTGGCAGACGGCAGGTGGTATCCTCATGTTGCGGTCATTTGCCTGCGGTACATCTCTGGAGTGGACCACAGAGGGTGGCTGCAGGGGGGGGGGGGGGGGCGCAAAAAAAATTCGCGGTATCACCGTTTTTTCATACCCCTCCCCCCTAGGGGGGGTACGGCCCGAAAAAAAATATCCCACCCCTATGTGTAAAAAAGTTTCGCAACCCCAAATTTTTTCCTAAAGAACACCACTAGTTGCTTTTTCATATTGTGTAAGCGTAGCCTACATAATTCTTTGAGGACCCCAAACATTCCCTATTTTGCCGGTACAAATTTGGACCCCTACATACCCCTGTCGGCCCAAATTTCAGCCACCACAAAGCGAGTGTGCTAGCCGTGGGGCCCCAAGAGTTTTGGCTTGGGGTAAAATTGGTCAAAATTACCTTCCGGTTTTTCTAGGAATAGTAGCAATAGCACAGGTAGCAAACTATGTGTGGCATAGGTGAGGGTTCGGCAATAGCGCGGGTAGCAAACTAGGTGTGGCACAGGTGAGGGTGAGGTGAGGGGATCCCTCCTTTGCATGCCATACTGCTTCATACCCTTCCCTTGTTGCAAGTTTTTTTACGACCCTAGTTGAATTGGCAGCGTCTCAACTAGTTTTGTGCACAAGCAATGTTGAACCCCAATGTGGGCTTGTTGGACATTGGTGGGGTGCAATGTAGTGGCATTGTGAGCCCATTTAGCGTGTTGGACCTTACCGTTTTCGGGTGCCACTACCTCATACAGGATTTCTACAACGTTGTTGACAACGGGATTGTCCTCAATATCTATGCCGGTCATGGGTACACCCTCCTAGAGGCCATTGGTGTTGCTATTGGGGCGGAAGCTACTTGGATCACACGAGGTGGCGGGTGTGCTAGTTGCACTTGTACATCATTCCAGGTCCTGAAGTTGTTGCATTTCACCTCTTTTGAAGACACGGAATTGATTCCTTGGGATAAAAGCAAGGAAACTTTGCTCCGCCTTGCAACCACCCCTCGTTCCCAACCGGAATAGTAGCAATAGCACAAGTAGCAAACTAGGTGTGGCATAGGTGAGGGTTCGGCAATAGCACAGGTAGCAAACTATGTGGCATAGGTGAGGGTTCGGGATCCCTCCTTTGCATGCCATACTGCTTCACCGTCCCCTTCAACCACGGGAACGCACATTGTTGACTTTTTTCTGGGCAAAACGGTCCAGTGGGAATCCCAGCCCGCAATCGACTCCTACCATGCCTACACGACAAGCACCCCAATTATGGAGCAATCCGTTGTGCCTGCAGAATTGCCACTCCCACCCCCACCTTGTCCGAAAGTGCTGCCATTTGGAATCAAAAATGCAAACCATTTGCGCCGAGCATATCCACTACTCTCTAGTGCTGCAGGTGCTGCAGGTAAATGCTGGCACCTCAAAGAAAAAGTGCACCACCAAGAAGGCCTACCCGGCTAAATGTAATGTGTGGACCGCCTTGGATCTCCATTGTGTGGACCGCCTTGGATCTCTATTTTGTGAACCGGCTTGGATCTCCATTGTGTGAACCGGCTTGGATCTCCATTGTATGAACTGGCTTGGATCTCCATTGTGTGAACCGGCTTTGGATCTCCATTGTGTGGACCGGCTTGGATCTCCATTGTGTGGACTGGCTTGGATCTCCATTATGTGAACCGTCTTTGGATCTCCATTGTGTGAACCGGCTTGGATCTCCATTGTGTGACCCGGCTTGGATCTCCAAGGCAAGTCATTGTGGGGCAGGTGCCATACCTTGGCACCACGGCTATGACGTGTCCATGGTTTGATGGTGTCAAGTGGGTGGAAAGATGGGCGGCGTGGGGTCCACAACGGACATGGGGCACCCGTTGAACGGCCAAGATGAGCCATCGGAACCACGCAGGGTCCATCACCTAGCACTGTAAGGCAATGGACATGTACACATTGGCAAGGAAACCACAACGACCGGGTGGGAAGATTGACGTCATGGTGTCCACAGTAGACTTGGAGCACCTACTGAACGGCTATGACGGGCAATTGTACCACGCGAGGTCCACCAGAAATGGGCTTCCGTGCCGGGCCCTTTGTTTTGTGTAAGGACGGATGTTGCCACCAAAGGCGCCGGAACACAAATTTTGGCCCGGAAAATTTTTTCCACGGAAAAAATTTCCCCTGCATATGTGTAGTCAAAATGATCAGCGCGACGTGGGGATCATTTTGAGCCACGTATGTTGGGGTCGGACCCCTCCCCCCCCCCCCCCGGGCACGGCAGGTAGGGCAGCCCCAGCCCAAACCCCCCTCCCGGCATGGCGACCAAGGAGGGGGAGGGGGGGGTTGGGCAAATGGGCTTCCGTGCCATCCGCCCCCTGCAAAGCAATTTTCTTCCCACCCTTGCCCGGGTTCTCGCCCCATGCAGTGTGCATGGGGACTCTTACCGCCGACAAGAGGCCAGGGTGGGGCGCTACAACACGATGCGTAGCCGGGAGTACTTGGGGGCCTTTGTGCCCTTAAACATAATACCACCCGTGTCGGCAATGCATGTTGTTTGCTGGTTTGTGCCATTGTGCTGCAAAGCATGCCATGGAGAGGGGGCCACCGACAGCTTCATGTCGCAAATGGCATGTTGGACATGGCCTACTACCCCAAATAGCCAAACAGAGGAATGCCAACGAGTAGCAAAGGCATGTTATGTGGTGGGAACACCGTGATTATGTGTGGTACTTGCGACATGGGAAGAAAAAGTTTTTTCTGTAGGACCCACTTTTTTTCGTACCCTCCCCCCCTAGGGGGGGTCACCCCCGAAAAAAATATCTCACCCGGTATCAAAATTTTTTTTCTTCCCCCCCCCCCGTGGGTGGCTGACAGTAGGTGGTAACCCGCCCCAACACATACACACGCACACACACACACAACCCCCCCCCCCCTCACAAACTGGTGACCTGGCACCAGTATAAAAACCCTCAGGATGGTAACTGGTGGGCTGGAGGTCCCAATAGCACTGCCAACAGAACAGGGGAGCACAGAATGATGAGGGAGAAGCAGCTAGCGGGGCACGCTGGACCACGAGACGATCTGCAGCTGGCCCCCCAGTGTGTGCAGAGAATTACATCGGGTGCGCCTGTAAAAGGCCCCTGGATAAGAGTCCTGTGCGAGGGAGTAAGGGCCGCACCCCCATAATCGCTCCGTAGGGGAGTGCAGCCGAGCAGGACAAGAACACGCACTGGCGGGGTGGCCGCAACGGAGGATGTCAGGCCGTCCCAGAGAGGACGGTCCGAGGGGAAGCGCCATAGATCCGTACCCCTATGTGTGCTGCAGGTGTCGATGGGGCCCTGGCTGTGTGAGGACACAACAGGCGCGAGGTGACGGCCTACTGTGCCCCTTTTATGCGGCAGCAGACCTTGAGACCCTGGCGCACCGGTGGGAGGCCTGCACCGCGATATGAGGGTCGACGGAAAGATGAGAGAGTCTGAGACCCTGGTGCACCAGCGTAAGGCCAGCACTACGATACGAGGGTAAACTCTTAGATGGCAGTGTGCGATGTCCAGGGAGAGAGGGCTATGGTGGAGTGGAAGGTCCTTGGGATGGAGAGAGACCCTGGTGCCCAGCCATGTGGTCGGTACTGCAATGCGAGATGGTGCCATGAATGAACCTGGCGTAAGACGGCAGTGTGGTAGGCCAAGAGAAGTCAACAGAGCAGCGAGTGTGCAGTTGAGTAGTGGAGAGGCCGCGGAGCAGCTGTGCATCACAACCAAGGTGTCAGTTGGAAAGGGGCTCCGGTGCATGGTGGACATAGGGACGAGATGGTGGGGCGACAAGAGTGCGACATGCTTGTAGAGGGCAGTGGCAGACTAAGAGGGAGCAGGGGCATTGGTGGGTGGGGGCACACATAGCAACAGCCCCCCTACCTTACAGTGAGCAATGGCACAACCGCCCATACATGACATGCTGCTCGGGGCAGTGTGAGACGGCCAGCGGGTCCATGTGGCGATGCTCCCAGCGGGTGAGTGCACATGCTCATGCCATGGGAGCGTTGTGGACATTGTGCAAATAGACAACATGTACAAGGTGCCGGATGCCGCCCCCAAGATCGCTTCGGATGGGGCGGGGATGCGGTGGAAACACAACGGAGTGTACGCCGACGTCCCCGTCTCCTCCGGGTCGCCAGCCACAGATGTACTGGCGGCTTTCCCATTGCACGACAAGATCCTCTAGGTGTCCTTCATGATGAAAGACCTATCGGAGGCGCAGGCGGCGGCCGTCAGAAGGATCCCGGGGATGGAGAGACCATATACGAGGTTGGCAAAGCGGGCAAAGGGCCGAGGTGATCGAGTACGTGACCGTAGACCCACAGACCCACAGAGATGGGCTAAGGTGAAGGGCCACATGGTCAAAGCCCTGCCACAACAAGCGGACCTACTTAGGAAGAAAATGCGCTTGAAACGACACGAGGCCCCTAGTCGCGGGAACGGGGCACTATCCCCCCACCAAGGGCATGGCGCTGGAGGGCCAACGGACAATGGTGATGGTGAAGATCCACGTGGCAGCCAAGCAGAGACAAAGTATCCATGGGTGAGCCCGCCGAGCAGAGCAGGCGGGCAGAGACACGCCCCAACAACTCATGCTCCGGTGGCAAGAGATGGCACCGTGAGTGCTAGTGGGGTGGCCTCAGCAGCCGATGGGCAACATGTGGTGATGAATGATGGACCGGCCCCGAAGTATGGTGGCGCCGGTCGGGAAAACAGCACTGGCCGGGCTGAGTTCCTCCGAGCAGGGTTCGCATATATTTAGACAGGTCCTAGCCACAACAGAGCTCAGCTGTAGGCGGGTGGACGATAGCAGAGGTGCATGTAACAAGCAGTGGACCCAAGATCCCGATGTTCTATATACCCGGCCCCGCTGTTGGCAAGATGGGAGGCGCGTAAGGCATAGGTGATGCAGATGCGAGAGCGAGAGAAGCAGTGCATACCAACATAGAGCTATGCAAGGCCCAAGGGACCTATGCACCAAGGTAGTCGCCGGCACCAACACCGTTGTGGCCTCCCAGAGCGTTGGCCTGTGAGAGCACAGTGGGACACAGCGATGTAGCAGCTACACCGTGGACCGTTGCTGGTACTTCGTGGCACCAATGCAACCCCTCGCCAGCTGAACGAGGAGGGCCCGACTCGTGGTCTCACGTGTACCCCTCGGCTTGACCTCGCAGGACGCTAGCACAATGGTATTCTACAACTGATCCCTACAACTCACTACCACCCTTGGGAGGTGCACGCCGCGGTCGCCATCTTGCATGACAGCAGATCCTCCAATGACAAGGGCAGTGACCACTCCCACAAGGTCCGTGCTCGACACGTCGCCTCTTCCATGGCATAGCTCTAGCACCACCACTAGGCCCGCGGCCACTGGGGCCTAGCACTCCATGCCCCTCTTGAGCGCCATCTACCATGGTGGGCACGTCGTTGTGGACCACAATTGCAAGCGAGACCCCTTCCCTAGGATCCATGGCCAGAGGTCAATCACAAATTGTAGCACTTGTTCCACGTCATAGGGCAACAACGAGAGTTTTGATGAGGGGTTGCCGGAAGAAGACCGGCACTCATCACACCCTGAAGAGAGTGGCAGTTGCTGCTACCGTGGGTGGAGCAGCGGTAGCGAACGAGAGTCCCACACAGGCACGGTGCGGGTGAAGGGCCTCACGTTGCGCACAGTGGCGCTGAATGTGCGCAGCTACAGACACAAGAAGACTGAAGGTTGGGCGACGGCAGCCCGGTTTCACGTGGATGTCCAGGCCCTCACTGAGACCCTATCCCGGCCTCAAGGTCTGGTGGAAGGGGAAGAGTATGATCTATGGAAGTCAGGTGCGGAGGGGGCGGGGGGCAAAGCCCTCCTCATACACCACGGAGGCCATTTCAGACCAATCCCCCCTGTTTGGCCCCTGTGTCAAACAATGGTTTTCCCCGGGGATGGAGGGGAGGGGGTTTTTGAAGTACACGTTAGCCTGTCTTGTGCTCAGGGGACACCCGGGCTATATAGAGCGTCCCAGGTGGGGCTACACAGCCTACCCTACTAGCTGGGCGTGGGAGGGTGGGGGGGCACGCGCAAGAGCGCTCCATGCTGGATTTTGTCTTGGCGCCGCATGGTCCTAGTGAAGATAGTGATCCCGGGCACCTGGGTGTCGCCCATGGGTGCCCAGCCCCGACCCTTCCCGACAAGGCACCAGGACATCATTGCAGAGCAGGGGCAACGAGTCTGCGAGGAAAATGACAGGTGGGCCCAGAACCACACGCCACTTCACGTGTCGCCAGTGCAGGCTTGAACAAAGGCGGCATGGGGTGTTTTGGCGCAAACAGTGGGGCCGCCGGCAGACCGCATGGGTGCACGAGTTGAGACTGAGGATCGGGGAGTACTGATGGCGCTCAAGCGATGGTAGCTGAGATCTTTAGACCCAACAGCTTGATCAAGGGCTGCCATACCTAGGGGCTTTGCGGCGGAGAGTCCAAGTGCGGTGGGGCAACGTCTTCGTGCTGGTCACAATAGTTGACAATGCCCATAAGGGAGGCATGCGGGGCAGGCAATCATGCACCAGTTTGCAAGGTAGATGGAACAGAAGTGGGGCCGGCCGGCGAGCATATTCCCAGACTAGGGGGCGGGGCCAACAACCCTCGATTTTCCCGTGCCGGCGTTTTAGGGGGTGAGCTCAGGGCACCTGGAAAGTCAAGCATCCTGACCACGGCGATCAAGCAGTTCACGACTGTGTCCCTAGGGACACTCCAAGAGGCAGTGCCGGCTAAAGGCAAAACTACCATGACTGGAGCCAACTATGGGGTTCGTCCAGCACGTCCCCAACCGTCAGACACCATTCCTCCGTGCCGAACAAGACACAGCCCATCGCCATGGCAGAGGAGCTAGCGAAGCTTGTGGCCATCCCGATCACATAGTAGACCAAGCAGTGCGTAGGCGATAGGCAATGGGTGTACCAGCGAGGGCACGCGGCGGGAGATGCAGCCCGCATGCAAACCATGCTGCTAGACCACACAGCGGCTGTCATCGTCTACAAGAGGGACCGCAGCAACACATACGGCGTAGTCGATCTAGGAGGAGTAGCATTCCTCCTACAAAAGCGAGGGTGGAACCCCCCAAGGCGCGCTAGTACCACGGAGAGATCTAATGGGCGCGCATTGTGGCGCCGATGGGAGTAGACACCACACAAGCGTGGTGCTTCAAGGTGGGGGTGTTCCAAGGATCCCCACCATGTCCCAGAGTGTATTTGTATCACGAAATACAATACATGGTGGCGGTAGGCCCAAGGCGCAATGAAATCCCTGGTGTATGGGCCAACGGAGTGGAATACATGTTTGACACGTAACGATACTCAGATGATGCCGTGGTGCCAGCTGAGTCCGAAGACGCCCTGGTTGAAATGCTGGAGCAATAGGACGCGGGGGCCCCACAAGTTAGAGTGCGCCACGTTTCCACCACGGAGGAGTACCACCAAGGACTTCATTGAATGGGGACAACGCGGCAGAGAGGGAGCTACTCGGGCACTCTGTCACGCCAAGTGTGGCCAAGCGACTCGCTGCACAAAGTGCCAAGGCATCTGGGTAGTGGTTAGCCAGCACCTGAGTGAGGCGGTGGGCACAAGGCACAAGAGAGTACGGACGGCCCTCTTGGAGTGGGCGACGGCCACCATTCACCTCACCAGCTATGTAGAGATTGCAAAGGTGTACACAGAGCAGGTGCAATCGCAGGTAGTGGCTAGGACACAAGGGGCATTGCCGAAGGAGACATTTACAAAATGGCGGTGCTCATGAGGCATTTGCGGAGGAGGAAGCTGTGCATGCACTTCCGGGTCGACTCCGGTACGTTGTGGTGTGTCTTACGCCTGGCCTTGGGAGTGAAACACCCTAGGTTGGCCTTGTACCGTGCGGCAGTACAGCGGTAGCTGAGGGGCATGAACCACACCAGGACGGCCTCAGCGGAGTGGGATGTTGCGCAATGGGGTGGCAGCGATAGAGCGCTAGCTATGTCACACCTTGGCAGGTCGTGGAAATGACATCGCCACTATGTAGGGGAGGGGGCGCCCGAGCCTTGAGGCTGCCTTGGGACGAGTGGACAGTGCTTGCCCGAGGAGAGGAAGTGTCAACCTATACAAATGCGGGGTCCACCAGAGATCCGGATGTAGCCTAGGGCAGCGGAGTGGGGCTAGTGGTCAGCATTAGAGTTTGCTGGTGGGGAGCAACAGTGCCCTTGGACAACACCACGGGGGAGCTCTTGGGCATTGCCCCGAGCCGCCATATGGTGGTGCGTATGCAGGAGTAGGCACACGGCTACCGTGGTGGAGCATGCACTGGTAGCAGCGGCTGTGGCAAAGATGGGGCCAGAGAGGCAGTGCCACCTGCTGAGAAGGGCATTGCAGTGGACAGTGGAGGAGGCTGCAGCTGCCCAATGGTGGGTGAAATCGCACGAGGAGGTGCTTTTTCAAGCATGTACACTCCGATGAACGCGTTTGGTTCGGTCCATTGGGGAATGGTCAATTGTTCCGACAGTTGCCCGAAGCAGACGACACCAATGTGGACCCGAACTGGTGGTGATTCGAGATCGGCCAATCCTTGGGCGCTGCGGAGGCGGTGCAGGCGGAGGACCACAGGCTGACAGCGACCGCACTGGCATTTCATGATGCCCTGCCAACGGAGGAAGCGGCCTCGATGCAATTATAAGTGAGCCGATGATCTGGGCATTGCACGCCTCCATCCCCAGACACGGGACTAGACACGGGACTTCCGGGAAGCACGATGGATGCAGTCCCTCCCTTACCTGTTCACCTTGTATGCGTTGCTATGGAGCCGCCAGGTCACTTTTATGTGTTCCCCGATGCATGTGGTTCGACTACCATCATGGTGCTACGTTGGGCGTAGTAGCAGCGCCCCACGACGCCGGCGGCGCGTGCTACACCACCGACACAGGTGGCACTACTCTAACCTGCCGCGCTGGTACGTCCTATGGCTGACACTCATCCACGTGGGACTACCCACGTGGAAACTCCCGCACGTGCACGACACCTGTACTCAGCCGCACACGGCACCCTTACGTCAAACACTCGCGCGCCCCCGATTGCCGGGCGTGATCCTATGGGATCTGGCACAGTGACTGATACGCATGTCCAACGACGTCCACCCCAATCCGGGGCCCAACCCCCCTCCCCGGCCAGACTTGTCCTTCTTCACTCAATGCAAGGGGGCCTTTCCTATCACGGCAACGCTGGGGGCACCTCGTGGCGGAGATTATCGCTGAACAACCCGCAGTTATTGCTCTACAAGAATTTCGATGCCGTGCCGGATCTCATCATGAAGGTTGGACGGCCGCTATGGATGGCGAGTACCTCCCCATCACCCATGGAGACGAGAACCCGGACACACAATTCCTCGTCCACAACTCCATACCCAGATACATATCCACACTGCCCTCCATGGGGATCCAGGCCCGTGCCATCAAACTCGCTCTCCCTGGCCACACACCGTACGTCATCGCCAACATCCACGGGCCATTTTCGCAGGACCAACGTGAAAAGCTGAATGAATGGCTTGTGCAATTGCTGGACTTGGGCATCCTTATGGGAGACTTTAACAACGATTGTGTGTGGGGACGCCCTTCTCAGCCAACTAGGTAATGGCACCCGCTCCTCGAATCCGGAGCCTTGCTGGACCGATTTTGGCACATGCGCCAAACACTGACCCTCAAAATCTCGCCACACATTGCCGGGGCCGCCGCTTGGACGCCGTTCCGTTTTCTCCCGCGCAAGGGGCATTCGGCCCCCATCTCTGCGGACACTATCGACTTCCTCGATGCGGGTGACCACAAAGCGGGCAGAGTCACAGTGACAAATCCATTGGGACCGCGGCGGGCGCCGCCGCCGGTCATTGGCAATGTGTCCCACTGGCCTTCCTCGTTATTTTGCAAGCTTTCGCGTCACATCTCCCAATGGTCCAAGGCACACTTGACTAACCAAGATCACATCATGCACCCGTTTGATAGGGCGGACGCCATCATTGCCGCAGCATCTAGCTTTGTACAAGGGAACCCCCTTCCTCAACCAGTACAAGATCCGGTCGACCAACAACTGGCTGACGAGTTGCACCGCAACCCTACCTCCAAGAGGGCCCAACAAGCTTGGGCGCACCACAGGGCGACCAATAATATGAAACGGGCCCAACGACACCCAAGACACTTCCAAAAATGCGCGGTACGCGGCCGCTCTACTTTCTTCAATGCCCTAAAATGGTGGCCGATCACTCCATTCCGCATGAACAGCCCGCAACCCGACACGACCTTAGCCGCAGAACATTTTCCATACTTCGCGGGAGATCCACCATGGAGACCAGAAGAGGCCAAGGCTCTTCTATCACAAGTCTTAAAACCAAGCCGACCAGTAAGCCCCGATCCTCCCTTGTGGCAATCTTTCACAAAAGCGCTGCGCCAACCCAAGACGGCAGGCATGGACTACGTTGCGCCACACCCGTACCAGTGGTCACCTGGGGAAGTGCATTGGGACCTTTACATAGCGGTGCGCCACGTGTGGGAAAGCGGCGACGTACCGCACCACTGGCTGCAGACCAGGATAGCCATGATCTACAAGTCTGCCCCCCCTGAGGCGGCCCGCAGTTACTGGCCCATCAGCGTAGCCACAAGGATGTACTCCATTCTGGCCCGCCTCGTATTGGACACCCTGCGAGGGTCCATCGACGCGGCACTCTCCGACCCCCAAGCAGGATGTAGGCGGGGCTACACCACCTCGCAACAAGCCCTCCGCATGTCGATGCTTTTACACCAATTCGGGGACGGGGCGCTGGTATGCCTCGTGGATATCGCAAAAGCTGACCCTAGCATACCCCATGAGTGCCTCACCTACGGACTCCGGTCGATGGGAACCCCGGCCCAGATCTACAACATGGTGGCCAGCATCTACGCACACAGCACGGGGGTGTACGGAGACGTCCGTTTTCCGTTACACCGTGGCATCAAGGAGGGGTGCCCCCATGTCACCAACCTTTTTTGTTCTGGTGTATGAGGCCTTCCGCCAAACTCTCACTAGGGAATTTCCCAATAGCACCATACTGGCCGATGTCGATGACATCGCCATCATCTCCCCGGACCAACGTGAGATGCAACGCGTCCTGGAGCGCGTCGGTCAGTTGTCTGCTATACTGGGCCTCAAGACGAACCCTTCAAAGACACAGGTGTACTGTTGGGCCCCGCCCTCCCAACGTCAGGGTGTGGCGCGAAGAGAGTCTCCGACCAGTGACAGCATCACGTGGGGCGATGCGCGATTGCCGCTTTTCTTTTCATACCACTACCTCGGTCACCTTTTGGCACATCCGACTTGGGAACAAAAGGCACGTGATGACTTCATGGGGACGGCCGCATGAGATCTGGCGCGATACCAATACTTGCCATTGAATGCTTTCGAGCGGGTGCAACTGCTAAACACCATCTTGATCCCGCGGTGGACGTACCGCACCTTGTTTCTCCCCAACGACTCCATGTTCAAAGCCTGGACGCCAAGCCTTGCAGTTCGTGCTTATGGCGGAGGGCATGGAACTCAACAAGATCGACATTCACAAATCGTACAACGTCCTCCATGTCACATCCCCCCACCGCCTGGGCGGAATGGGGTTGCACCAACTTTTCTGGGCCCACAGGGCACGCTTCATCACAATGGTACAGAACACGCTGCGCTCACACCCGGGATCCATTGGCTGCGACGTGAACCAAGAACTACCCTCCCGAGCGGTGCGTATCTGCAACTACTTGGCTGTACTCACCCAACTGGGTGCTCGCACCGCGGTTCAGGTCGCACTTCCGCCGCCACCGGCGCAACCTCATCGCCAGCGAAAGCTCCGATGAAGGCATCCCCCTGTCAGCCCGTAAAGAACAGGTGCGGGACGCCCTCCACACACGCCACTACATTGCCCGTGTGGGGTGCCACAAAGACCCTTCGGCGGGCATGGTGCCCATGGGATACCACCCTGTCACCATCACGGCATCCCGTGCTACTCCAACTAGCAACCGCCAGCCAGAACGTCCCTATACTCCGACGGCAGCCTTCAAACAGTTGAGGTCGCCGGCTTGGAATACCAGGGGCCGGCGCCACAGTGACAAAAGGGCCTCTTCGCATCCTCGACGGGTGGTGGGCCCACAGTAGTCCTACATGGCTGAAATGTACGGGGCAGCCATCGACACAGCCATCGCATCCGACGGCGACACTCAATATATCGACAACATGGCCGTCACAAAATGCGCTTACCGCCGACCCACGCATGAATGCTCCGACGCCGACATCCGCCACAAAGTGTGCGACAAGGTGCAACACAAACGCGTCGCCGCGGAGTGGATCGCCAGCCACCGCCTTGAGTCGGAGGCCCGCAACGCGCAAGAACGCGAACAAATTTGGCGCAATAGGGAAGTAGACCTGCTCGCCAAGATGGCCACGAGCCTACTTGTGCCGGATTACGATCCCCAACATCCCGAAGATATTGCGATCTGCGGCGGGCCCACCCCCACTCCGTCGCGAAAATGGATCCTCGAGCGGAGGCGTGTTGCCACTTTCGACGGTGCGCACTGGGTATCTTGGCTTCCGATGCGCGGGGACCGACGCATGCTTTGGGTTAAATGGCTCTAGGGCCAGGTACGATGGGATGGTACGGGTGCGCCGTGGGACCATACCACCCCCCAATGTCCCCTTTGTCCCCTCCATCACGGTACCACTGTCCACAAACGCCTCATACACTGCATGCGTTGGAAAGTTGCATTTCGCAACATGTGGCTTAGCACTTGGGAACCGTGGCAAGATGCAGTAACTGAATGGTGGAACAGGGCGTCGGCGGCAGACCTACACCATGTGTCCTGCCTTCGCATTCCACGGTCCCTATGGGACCGCATCCCCCGAGCACTACGGGTAGACCTCAGGGAGCGTGTGGCCTGGCACCAGTACCACGCCCTACACGGCGTATGCCAACTGCCAGTGAAATATCTCGACTAGTGCTTGTGTCCCACTGCCTCAGACCAGGAGGGACAACGGGTGGCCTCGGCAATGCAGTATCTGGCCCAGCCTTGGTTTCTGTATCAGCGTGCCGTTCTTGGTGCCTCACTGCTGGATTCATACCGCGACGTCCTAGATGATCTGGTGCGGCAATCACGGCACTGGCACTCCCTTCTGCGGCGTGCCAGAGTGTGGACAACCTCCGCAGACTGGCACTACCAGTGGCACAACCGACGGGTTGAGCTCTTTTCGGTAATGAGCCAGTTGTGGGCATCTGCCTCGCCGCCCACCGAGTGGAGTTCCCTCGGCCTAAGCGCCTATGTCGCACAAGGCCCGGCATCCTGGGCCAACGCCTGCCAGCGGACATGGCCCCTGCAAAGCGACGAAAGCTTGTCACCCTTGAGGATCTGTGGGGGCTAGCGCACACATGATCCTGCATTTGCTTTTTCCTCTCTACTCTAACGCATTATAGGTTTGCCTTATGGAGTCGCGGTTTGCCTACCGCACAAGAGAGCCCTCTGGTATACACATGTGAACATTGGGTCTTTGCCATGTGCCCCGCGTTGCGGGGGATCCACTGTATCATATGCTGGAGTCGCCCACTTTCCCAAGCACAGTCTTGAGTACTCTTTGAACTTCTGGGGTCAGTCAAAAAAAAAAAAAAATCGCACGAGGAGGTGCAACAACTAGTGACGACACAAGACGCCCGGATAATGGGCAACATCCTGGCGGACGCCCAAGCAACAGAGGCGGTCGCCCGCAGTGCACGAGGGGCCAGAATGGCAGTGCCTGTGCAGGTAATGCTGGCGTATAGGGCACGCCCCACTGAAGGAGGGAGCACGGAAATGGAGTGACGCGAGTCCCTGCGGACGTTAGTGGGGTGCCACACAGCACAACGTGCATAGCAGCAGAAGGAGAGGGCACCCACAACTCCCACAACTGGGCGGCAACACCCCCTTGTGCGACAGAATTGAACACACAGAACAAGCACTGCGGCTGATTGGGAGCTCACAAGCAACTGACGCACAGTCATTTGAAAGTCAGGCCCCTTGGGAAGAGGAGCTAGAGCTGGAGCTGCCAGAAGCTTTGGGTTGGAAAAACGCAGCAATGGAGGCTTGCTTCACGCGCTTAGCAGGGGGCTCAGTCCTCGCCTCCTCAACAACCTGTGGAGCAAAATCAATGAACCATCTCACCATGGTACCTCCCCCCCCCATTAACCCCCCCCCCTTCCCTGTGGACCCCGGAAATTCCAGATCCATATAACCCCCAGGGGGGTTTTGCTCTGTGGGGGTTTATCCATGCTATACTAATAAGCAGGTGTCACATCTCTCCAGTTTGCATGCGCCAAACCGGGTGGCTAACGGTGGGTGGTATCCTAATTCCACAATAGTATGCCAGTGTGACATGCCACCTCCCGTCCCCTGTGAAATGAAGCGCCATCCCACACCGTGACACGCTTTGTGTCTGCTCAGCATCCGGAGGTCACAGGCCCGCTGTTGCTGCACCTCTGTTCTGTCATGGACCACGGACTTCTGGGAGCGACCGGGTTTGTGCCCCAGCCCCAGGGCACTGGCCCCGATGCTGCACGGCCCGTCACAGCGCAGGAGATCGCAGACAGTGTCAGGATGGCGATGGAGTTGATGGTGAACAACCGAGTCGTGAGGTGCTGTCAGCCACCCGTGCAGTGCTCCGCACCCTGAGTGCCGTCAGCCTCCGAGTGGCTATAGCATCGGGATACAGGGGTACTAGCAGAACCTCTCTCTCTGTCTCTTCTCATTCTTTTTTCGAATAAAAGTGAGACCTCTGGGCGCTGCTTGCAAGTAAACGCCGGCAGTTACTGGTCAACCGTCAGCAGTCACCGGTCAATGTTCTTCAGGCGACCGCCCACTGCGGTCAGGAAAGTGCCAACCGTCGCCGCCCCCCCTTCTGACCTGAACACACTTAAGCTGCAATGTGCATCCCTTTTCTTGCTTCCCTTGCGTCACTTTTACACACTTTGAAGTCAGCCAAAAACAGCTCCGTAGAACTGAATTCCGCAGAAAAAAATCGCCAAAATAAAAATCAGTTGTCCCTATTCGGGGTGCTGTTGCGAAAATTTTGCGTAAATGAAATTCAAAACACCCAATGCCAGAATTAGTATGCGTCAAAACGGTAACATTGGTATGGAATGTACCAGCCGTCCACAGATGTTGTTCAATTTGGTCATTTCAGATGCAGGGGCGTCCTAGTCACTGAGTCACAGATGACCCTGTTCGCTGTATTTATGATTGTTGCTCAAGTTTTTGAGGGCTTTCATCCACATTTCACACAAGGTGCCAGTATGACCCCCATGACCCGTCCAGGCTATTGGGTCGGAACTATGCTGTTGGGGGACGGGCCTGAGTGGGAGATAATAGTTGTCAAACCCCGAAAATACCAAAATCTCGAAAACAGTGAAATCAACCACGTATGTTGGGTCCCATTTTGGGGCCGCTGAGAGCTGCCAATGGTTCCGCTTGGCAAAGGGCACACATGGCATTACGTTCTGCAAGGGTAGTGATGCCCCCCACCCACCCATTCTCTTTGCAGTGATCTGGCTCGCATTTATGAATGTCCGTCTCTGGACCAAAGACTGCGAGCTTCCTTCCAGAAGCATTTCAGAAGGGCCATTGACCATTGCCTTCAGGTCTCTACTGTGGCGTGCCCTCCTGCTGTCCATCTCCGCAAGTGGTGGTGGTGGTGGTGGTTACTGTTGTCTTGGTTGTCACTGTTGTTGTGATTGTTGCTGCTGTGACAGCTGTTGCTTTTGTTTCTGTTGTCCTGCTTGTTGTTGTTGGTTTTGTTTTCGACACCTCCACACTTCCTGTTCTGCCCCAATGCCCTCCCCCCCTGCCCCCGCCCCTCAACTTCCATTTTGGCTTTACTGCACTCATTGATCTCGCGCAATGCACGCACGCACCCCGACACACAGAGATGCACTTGAAGGAGGGGAGGGGCCACGGCCGCTCCTGCCTTCTAAGGCCAACGCCAACCATTTTGTAACTGCCAAACCCTGCCCCCAGCAGGTTTCCAACCACCAACCGAAACCCAGGGCTGTCTTCAAGAACCCAGATTTTTTTTGTTGGTGTTGAGGACAGCCCTTAAGGACAGCCCCCAGGGACCACCAACTGCCAACCACCAATCGCCACTAACCGCCACCAACCGCCACCAACCGCCAACCGCTGCCGACCGCCACCAACCGCCAACCGCCCAACCCTCGACGCTCAACAGACGTGGTGGTAATGTATCCGCCTTTATGGAGCCCCACCCTCGGTCCTGTGTCACAATTTACAAGCAAAATGGTGGAGAGCATCCCGCAAATTTCAAACGAGTCATAGGAACGGCTGAATATGAAGCCTGTCGGGTAGCGGACACCAGGGGGGCAATGCTGCAAGTGGGACATTTATTCTACCCACCACAACCCAACCTCCCCCTTCCCCACCAAAAAGCCTCGATCAAGAAAAACAAGCCACAAAAAAAAAGCATGAAACTGAACACCGGATGTACTCCACGGTACCCTCCATCCTGTCTTGAACACCCCATCCACAGCGATGGCCTGGTCCTACTCTTACCTCTTCCGTCGCCACACACAGAACGCCCGCCAGTCCACCCGCCAACATCGCCCTCCACTGCACCAGCAACAGCAGCTCAAGCCTGGGGTGCCTCCATCGCCGTCACACAAGCCTGGGGTGCCTCCATCGCCGTCACATTCCCCGTCGCACCACCCTCAACCCGGTGCTGGTCCTGGGACCATGGCCGAGCTGCATCTTCCCAAGCGAGCCGAAAGTGACTCCGAGGATGAAGGTATGCTTTCGAGGGTGTGGGGAGGGGGGGGCGCGTCATGGGAGCCTTACATTGGGCCCTCCCATGCAACCTCCATGGGCCTGCAAGCCACGCTGCAACCGGGGCCAGACGCTACACATGGCTGTGCTGGGGCTGTGATGCTGCCCATTGCCGGGGGTTGGGAGGGTCATGAAGCAACAATCTTGAGCGAAATTCCTGATGCAATTTTCCCGCCTGTTCTGACCGCGGGCGCCTGCAGCGCAGCGCAACTATTTGGCCGGCAGGGCAGGCGTACGCATTGCGGGTCCCCCAGTCAAGTGGACGGTTTTTGCTGCATCCAGACTGTTTGTCAAAGGGGGTCCCAACCGGGGGTGTTCCGCCAATGCACCGTGTGGTAGGTAGATGCGCCACTGGGATTCATTTCGCTCAGAATTTCGTCCCTCTCCTGGCTATCGGACTTCCGTCTCAGCTTCACTCCAATCTTAATGCCTTCCTCACCACTATCATCGTGGCCGTGCCATGTTCCCACAGCAAAAGGCTCGTGGCCCTCGGTGTCGTCTCTCCACTGGCCACTCCCCACTCCCCACTATCTCCACTAACACTGGCTTCGCCACCACCACCACGACCACCATCCCCTCCTCGTCCCCCCTCCTCCTGCCTCTCCTCCTCCATCAACACCCCTCAACTGCGGTACTTGGGCATCAACACTCTGCTCTAGCTCACCATTACCGTTGGCATTGCAATGCAATACAACATTAATCCCAATCACATCCGGAAGGGATAGCAAAGGCCCACCCCCATGGCCCACCTCCGCGGAAGTCACTGGCTCCGACCCATGCAGTCCAGGCCCCACCCCGCCAGAACCTTGGCAGGCGTTGGCGGGAGACTAAATGTGAGGCGAAATGGGGGAGAACGCACCAAAGGGAGTGAAGAATGGGTAAAACGTGGCAAATCACGATGAAGTATGGGAAATGGAGGTTTTTAACTTGAGACATCTCAAAGCGGGGGTTGCAGACCCCCTTTCCGCGTTTTCCCCAGTTTTCTGACTCTGGGCAAATTTGCCCATTCCAACGTCCGTCTCCTCTCTTTGGGATGTCGGTGGTCCGAGAATGCCATTTTCGGTTTCCATGTTTTGCTCCGGTTTGCCCCGTTTCCCCTGCATTTTCCCTGGGTTTTGCGTTTATTTCGCATTGTTCCACGGCATTGGTAGCGGGAGTTGCTTTGGCGTTGGCGGGCGTGGAGGTCTGGGAGTCGAAGTTCCCCCCAGCCGTCAGAATCGCCCGGCTGGAGACCTCCGAAAGAGCCTGGCAGCTGCCCGTCCCCAGAGAGTGTCTGCAGATCTGCAGAGTGAGTGCAAAGCCCTGGCAGCCCGGGGGGGGGGGGGGCACACTATCGCTGGAGGGGACAGAGCCCCCGTTCCCCTACATCCATGGCCTGGGACACGGAGACAACGGGGGCTGTGACTGTGTGGTCGGGATCGTAGAAACCGGCTTCGCCCGCATTAAGGCGGAGCTGCCCAGCCTTTTAGCCTTTTGGATTCTGTGGCGGGGGAGGGGGAATGTTCAGGGTGGTGCGTTGCTGGGCGAGCCTGGGTGGGTTCGGCCTCCGGAGCAAAGGCGTGGCTGGGCACAGGGGTACATCTGAATGGCTTGTATTTCAAAGACCTCAGAAGCCCCCCCAACCACGCCCCCCCGCCCAAAAAAAAAGAGGTGCTTCTGGGCTCTTCTGTGGCCCACGGCTGCTTTGCCCACGCTCTCTTGACGATGTACTGCTATGCATGCAGTTGGGATAGGGGGCGACGTCCGGGGGTTGGGGGCCAATAGACTCGGGCAATACAGGACTCATTATGATATTAGAAGAGTGGAAATACAATCCTGTTGGAGCGTTCTGTCTGTCAATTTGACCTGGGCGCCTGGTACTTTGCCACTTGAGACCCAGGTCTGCCCCTGACCGAATGAGTGTCCTGGACTACCATGCTTCGCACCCGCCACAAAAAGAGGCAGGCATCAAGCATGTATTAGAATGGCTGAACACCATAGGAGGATGACCCCCCCTCCCCTTCCTCCCGGCCCCCCTTCCCTTTGTGTCGCGAAAAAAATAAAATTTACAAAAGGAAAAATTGATTTGGGCCACTGTTGGTCCACAAAATTTCCGGAACCCCCCCCCCCCCCCCACCCCAACCTCTTCTCCTTCTCTTCTAATACATGCTTATCCCGCCCACCGACAGCCACCAGAACGAGGTGAGGTGGTTCGGTTGTCATGGGACCTAAAGTACCAGGATCGAACCCCTGTAGTGTTCTTAGTACAGCAACTGCACACAACAGTGAAGGGCGCCCGGGTCCCACTGCAGAGCCGTCTCATGTTGTGGCATGTCCCCGTCACACGTTCGTTCTCCTACAGGACACCGCCGGCTCCACAAGTCTTCCTCCCGCTCCTCCACGAGCTCGGGGTCCTCCACGGGCTCGTCGCGGAGGGGGCGCTCTCCCTCCCCCCTGGATGCAGAGGGCAGTGACTCTGACAGTGAGGCCGAGCACCCCTCCTCCAGCCCGCACCACGTCCTGGGCGCTCTGGAGCCCCATCTCGGTGCGTTCGCCCGGGAGTGCGCCCATGCCCGAGAGGTGTGCACGGGGCGGACTGGCAATGGTGGTCAGGGTGCGAGGCTGCGTAGGGGCCATGGTAAAATGCCAGCGCTTTTGGTCACTACTGGCGCAAACAACACATAGCCCTATGCCCCCCTCCCCCCCCTCGGCTGGCGGGCCCCCGGCACAGTTTCAGGTGGACTTTTCTCGGGTACGGGGGAGAGGCCAGGGTGTTTCGGGGGACAAATTCACTGCAATCCGATCGGTCCAGATCAAACAAATCACTGCCCTGGTTTGTCTGAATGTTTGGGTGGGCCTCGACTTGATTCGTAGTGGGGATATGGGGCATCAGGTCCGCACCAACCTCCCATCTGCCCGCTTCTACAGTCTATTGTATGTGAAAGGGAGCGGATGGCTCTTCGTGGGACCAGGCCTTTGCTTCGCGGCTGGTTGATACTAAACCGGGGGGGGGGGGGGGTGGGGGTCTGAGGGTGGGTTGGTGGGTTGGTCTGGTTTTCCCCTGATTTTGGCCCCCAGCGGGGGTGTCAGCTATTTTGGGTGGGTGGGTGGGTGGGTGGGCGTTGTGCATGGGCTGAGGCACATTGTGACACACGGGGGTGCTGCAACGTTGTACAAACCTGTTTTGCTTTTCACTTTTTTCATGGCCACAAAGAATGTGAATGTGGGATGCTCCTCAGGGATCACCCCAGCGCAAGCACAAGAGGCACCAGTAGCATCACACTTTATTGCAAGCCAAGAGAAACAAGGGCAAGGAGAAGGCTGCAACGAACAAGCCATTTGGGATTGGGGGTCTTTAAGTCTAGGGGCAATGTTGACGTTAGACCAAGCTCTGTGACTCCCCCCCTTCCCCCTCGCCAGGGTAACTGGGTGGGTCGGTGGGTCAGCCAAAATCTCGGGGAGGCCAACTTACCCCCCACCCCCCTCCCCCCAGTATCAGGAAGCAAAGGCCTGTGTGGGACCTCCGCCCCTGTGCGTCACCATTGCTCGTTGGATCCCCTGATGCAGTGGGCTCTGATGCAGGGCCTCTGTATCTTTTGCGCCGTTGAGTCTTTGGGGATTTTTTCAAGTTGGGAAATGGGTGGTGGTGGGGGGGTGGGGTGGATGTGCACCACGTTGTCATCGGCGTCGTGTTGGTCGTTTGTAGAGGCTTGGGCGGAGCAGGCACACAGATGCACAGGCAGACGCAAAGGCCGGGGCATTGCTTGTTTGGCAGCAGCAATCTCACCCCCGCATTCGCCTGCGCCGATCGGATCAGGTGAAGCAGCCTCCCAGTCCAAGTGCGGCGGAAACTGATGCTGAAGCGGAAAGCGTAGCACCAATCAGCAGGTGTGTGGTTACTTAGTGTCGTGTGTGGTACATTACCTCCGAGACGCCAGTCTTTTGCGCAACCATTGCCGAAGCAGCACAGCGAAGCACGGCACGGCACAGCACAGCAAAGCACAGCACGGCACAGCACAGCACAGCACAGCACAGCACAGCACAGCAAAGCACAGCACAGCACAGCACAGCACAGCACAGCAAAGCACGGCACGGCACGGCACAGCACAGCAAAGCACAGCACAGCACAGCACAGCACAGCACAGTACGGCACAGCACAGCACAGCACAGCACAGCACAGCACAGTACAGCACAGTACAGCACAGTACAGCACAGCACAGCACAGCACAGCACAGCAAAGCACAGCACAGCACAGCACAGCACAGCACAGCACAGTACGGCACGGCACGGCAAAGCACAGCACAGCACAGCACAGCACAGCACAGCACAGTACGGCACGGCACGGCAAAGCACAGCACAGCACAGCACAGCACGGCAGGGCAGGGCACGGCACAGCAGGGCACGGCACGGCACAGCGCGGCACAGCACAGCACAGCAGGGCATGGCACGGCACAGCACTGCACAACACTGCACAACACGGCACGGCACAGCACAGCACGGCACAGCACAGCACAGCACAGTACGGCACAGCACGGCAAAGCACAGCACAGCACAGCACAGCACAGCACGGCATGGCACAGCACGGCACAGCACGGCACCGCACAGCACGGCACAGCACAGCACAGCACAGTACGGCACGGCACGGCAAAGCACAGCACAGCACAGCACAGCACAGCACGGCATGGCACAGCACGGCACAGCACGGCACCGCACAGCACGGCACGGCACAGCACAGCATCACACCGCACGGCACGGCACGGCACAGCACAGCACGGCACAGCACAGCACAGTACGGCACGGCACGGCAAAGCACAGCACAGCACAGCACAGCACAGCACGGCATGGCACAGCACGGCACAGCACAGCACAGCACAGCACAGCACAGCACAGCACAGTACGGCACGACACGGCAAAGCACAGCACGGCACAGCACGGCACCGCACAGCACGGCACGGCACAGCACAGCATCACACCGCACGGCACGGCACGGCACGGCACGGCACAGCACGGCACAGCACAGCACAGCACAGCACAGCATGGCACAGCACCACACAGCACAGCACAGCATAGCACGGCACAGCACGGCATGGCACAGCACAGCACGGCACGGCACGGCACAGCAGAACACGGCACGGCACGGCACGGCACAGCACAGCACGGCACCGCACGGCACAGCAGAGTACGGCACGACACCGCACCGCACGACACGGCACGGCACGGCACAGCACAGCGCAGCACAGCACGGCACGGCATGGCGCGGCTCAGCGCAGTGCAGCGCGGTACGGCACGGCACAGCACAGCACAGCACCACACCACAGGCCACAGTACACCACAGCACCGTACGGCAAAACTTAGTCCCTGCAGTTCGGCAAAGCTGATCCCCCAGCCCCCCTGTCTTTCGCTGAACGAAACTCCCAACCCTCAGAACGCAGAGCGTATTTTCCGTGCCTTGCAATTGCACTGCTTAGAACTGCGGCTGGTGTGCGCACTCCTCACACCTTCTCCCCAGGGCCTTACTCTCCTTTGAGGCCCTGATCGGCAACTACCTCAAGTCCGACTCTCACGGCATTGCCGCGGAGCTGGCGGTGTGGATTTTGGCGCAGTTGGGGCCGGAGCTGAAGAGCGTGGCCGCGGACGGCAAATCAGATCTGAATCACGACGCAGTATGCCCCGGTGCATGACTGCCCGGCCCATCGTGAGAGTGATTGTTGTCCCATTGAGCGTCTTTAGAATAAGTGCAAACCAAAGGGGGGGGGGGCTCCCCCAACTCCTTCCCCCAGACCAAAGGGACCATCGTGGGAAGAAACGAAATGTACAAAAGGGAAACCCTTGTCTGGCCATTATTGGTACACAAACTTTTGGGTCACAGACCCCCTCTCCACCCCCGCTCAAAAGACGCCCCGCCCCGCCCTCGAGAGACCGGGAGTGGAACGCCCAGCATCCCCCCCCCCCCCTCCCCCTTCAACGGCCCACACACACATTACCGGACAGGTCAACGGTCTGCAACCGGACACCTCATTTCATATTGTTTCGACAGATATCACGATAAAAATTTGAATTTACCAACGAAACACTCCTGGTTCACACATATGGTCAAGGTCCCAACCCAAAAAGACTATCAGGGAGAAGCCCAATCTCTCTTCGTTTGGCCCTCTGCAAACTGTTCCCTCCCCTGCATCAGGTGCCGCCTGTCGCTACAGCATAATACAGAAAATCACCTCGAAGAGAGAGGTTGTTAGATCAAGCGCAGGCATGGGCATCGTATACCCCCGTTTTTGGGGCTCGTTCGCGTAGCATACCCCAAGGTATGGTTTCTGACGTCTAACCCCTTGTAAAATCATCATTTTAGGATTAAAAATGACCCCCCGATGATTTTTTCCATTTTGACCCCCGTACCCCCTCGCACCTGTGTACCCCTTTTTTGGGGGGGGTCAAAACTTCTGTGTGTATTGTGGCCGCTGTGTGTGTATTTGGACCTGGGTCCTGAAGAACTTTTTTCTTGTATATGGACCCCCGAACCCATGGCGGGGGTCCCGGGTCCCAACTCTGGGTACCCCCAGCCGCCCCCCCCCCCCCCGCATATGGCCCCTAGTGAGGACTTAGCCGTTTTCACGCTGGGTAAGGTGTTTAGTGACACCTGAAAATCACCTCGGGTTGTTAGATCAAACCCACGCAGGCCCGTATATATGGGACAACGCCACAACCCCCCCCATTTTCGGCCTTTTTGGGCCTATTCGCACCCTACCCTACCCCAAGGGGTTGAATTGATGGTTTAACCCCTTGTAAAACCATTATTTTGTCCAATAAACGCACCCCCCCGATGAGTTTTTGGTCCGGAGCCCCCTAGACCCCCCCCCCATTTTTTGAGGGTGGGGGGGGGGTTGGGGGGTAACCTACCTGCTTATGCAGTTTTTCACCCTCACCATCGAAGTTTTTGAAACTTATTTTTTGATGCCGTGACCACACAAAATGGCCATCCAACGTATGTAAAGCATGTTTTAGGCAGTATTTATGTGGTTTTCGCCTTATTTGGGTATTGAGTGCGGGGGGGGGGGGGTCTCCCAAGGGATTGGTACACAACCTGCTAATTTTCACCCTGGGCAGCTCAAAAATCGAAGATTCCAAAACTTACTTTTTTGATGTTGTGATCACCTAAAATGAACATCCAAGATATATAAAGCATGTTTTAGGCACTATTTACGTAGTTTTTACCCTATTTTGGGTGTCTGTTGCTTGGGGTAGATGGGCAAGGTGGACGTGCCCAAGGCAATAGAATTTTTCAAAATTCGATTTTTTATGAAACTCTTCCGTTGCCCCTAGGATGGGTTTGGGTGATCATTTGGTGACAATACGGGTACTTGAGCAGCCATGGGGACCCACGTAGTGACTGCTTGGCCTATGTAGCCAGTGCCATGGGCCCCCCAAAAGCCCCAAAATTGCTGTTTGTCGGTGGGTTAGTGGCATTTGGTGTGCGCACAAATTGCTTAAGCAGTTTCCCACCCTCTACAGTTCAAAAATGGAAATTTTTTCAATTTTTTTTTGATGTCCAGCCAATGCCGGGAGCTCACCTGTACAATAACTGTGATCAGTACAATAGTTACAATGACAATAACAATGATAACAATGATAACAATAAATGTCAGGTGAGCGTTTGCAAGAAATATCATGGAATTGAGTGCCAAGCTGAGCGCTCACCTTGACATCTACTTCATAAATGTATGCCACAAATTCTATTGCCTATCGGCAAGACACCTCGACAAGGGAGGGAGCACAGTCAGTCAATCAGTTAGCTAGTCACGAAGTCATTCAGAAAACCCCCATCCCCCCCCCCCCAACAGCAAAATAGGGTGAAAAACACATATAGGGGGTCTAAAACATGGTTTACGCAGGATATTTGATCATTATGAATGGTCACAAGCTCAAAAAAATCAGATTTGAAAAATTCCATTTTTGAGCTGGGGAGAGTGGAAAATTGCATAAGCAGGTTGTGCCCCAGCCCCTTGCCCCCGTCCAAACACCCAAATAGGGTGAAAAGCACATGAATAGTGTCTAAAACATGCTTTACATAGGATATTTGATCATTGTGGATGGTCAGAATGTAAAAAAAAATCAGTTTCGGAAATTTCCATTTTTTGAGCTGCGGAAGCCGGAAAACTGCATCAGCAGGTTGTACCCCAGCCCCCTTGGGACCCCCCCTCCCCTGCAAAAAAAACCCAAAAAGGGTGAAAAACACATAAAGAGGGTCTAAAATATGCTTTACATGTGGTGTTTGATCATTTTGGATGGTCAGAATACAAAAAAAATCAGTTCCAAAAATCACCTCGAAGAGAGGTTGTTAGATCAAGCGCAGGCGCGGGCGTCATATACCCCCCTTTTTTGGGGTCATTCGCGTAGCATACCCCAAGGCATGATATTGGATGTCCAACCCCTTGTAAAATCATTATTTTGCCCAATAAGACCATCCCCCAATGGATTTTTTGATTTTGAGGCCTCTACCCCCTAAAACTGGATATCACTTTTTTGAGGGGGGTGGTGGGGGTGGTGGGGGTGGGTGGGGTGGGGGGGGGGGGTCAAAAGTTTTTGCTAAATAGGCTACAAGCAGTGGGGACGCACGATGTTGGTAACATAGCCAGCGGTCCAATGGTAACGCAGCCGATGCGAGATATGCAGGCGTCGGTTAGAATCATGGTGCGCTCATTTTCGCCGCCGCCGGCGGCGGTGCCAAAGTGGCGAGACCGGGGTTCGAACCGCCGACCACAAGGATGCCGGTCTGCTGCATTACCACTCGGCCACTGCTTGAATTGCGGCGAAGGGCCTCCCTGCTGCTTGGGGCCGCATCTGCCACTGACAAAAAACCCAAACTGTGTGTATCTGTCTGACTGCCTGCTTGCTGGCTCAGGGACTGATGGGCTGACTGTCAACCTCTCTTCGAGGTGCACTGCCGAAGGCAATAGAATTTGCATTTTTGAGCTGCCCAGGCTGGAAAACTGCACAAGCAGGTTGTGCACTAGCCCCCTTGGGAGCCCCCCCCCCCAAAAAAACACCCAAGTAGGGTGAAAAGCACACAAAAGGATCTAAATCATGCTTTACAGCGGATATTTCATCATTGTGAATGGTCATGCGGCGCATGTGCGGTGGCTGGGCATCGGGTTGTGGGATATAGTCCCATTTTATGGATTCCTAACACGCCTCGCTGCAGTGTGGCGGAGAAAAGAAAATGAAAACGCCCGCCGCACTCTGACAGAATGGTAGGGGGGGTGGGTGCACAACTCTGTGTCTCAATGGATTTGCGTCCCTGACAGACATTCCTCACACTTTCAAGTGCACTCGCCCTGATGTCCAGCACAGTAGCCCCCTTGGAGGCCGAAAAACTTTTTCCGTGGGGGGGGGGGGGGGGGGCATTCGGGAGTGGGCAAAGGGGGATCTTTCGACCAGCCTATATACAACCGCCCCCTTTTCCCTTCCCCCCTCCCACAAGCACTAGGCAGTGCATTTCAAATGGCTAAGCGGATGGGTGGACGTCAGGGCCTGCGGGATGCGTCAGACTGAAACGGGGGTGGGGGGGGGGGGGTATTGTGCCTTGTTTTTTGGACAAGCGGCCGAAAGAGACCCTGTCCCGGGGGGTCATCAGAAAGTGGCCACTTGTCCACAGGGCAGTCCCCGAGAGCAACAGAAAAACACTCTGCGGGAGCCCGTCAACGTCACTCAGGCGGTTACGGAAGGGGCAAAGCAAGGGCAGTGGTGGACAACAAACATGTTACATTTTTCGCCTCCCCCGCAGCAGTACCTACCGCCACGCTGGGTCATCGCGCCGCGGGTTGACCAGTGGTGTGCGTCACACGTTCGTGAACGTGGGCTGCGTGCAGGGCTCCTTTTAACAACTCGGCACCACTGCGGGTTGGGGGGTGCCCCCCCCCCCCCCCCTTTGAAAATTTGGGCCAAATTTTCCTCCAGGCCTTCGGCCGATCAAAATTTTTCTCCAGCACATTCAATGCCAATTGGTTTGGACCAAAAATTTTCTTCGGCGCCTTTGGCACCTCTCAGAACTCATCTCCACTGGGGGGGAGGGGTGGACCCACCCACCTACCCCCCATAGACCCACCCACCCCACCCACCACCCAGCCTGCGCGGCCGATCCTCCTCCGTCCGGTGGGCATGGGCACAGCACGTCTGGACGTGCCATTGCCTTTCATCACGTCCGAAGATGCGACATGAACTGTTGCCTCGGCACACCGTATCGACCCACCGACCGTCTGCTCTGTAGCTGGCGTACCACGCCTTCCATGCGCAGTCGCTCACCTTTGTGGTGCTCGACACGATGTATTTGTACGTGGCGGCCGCCGATCCGGCGGCCACCACCGTTTCTGAGCGGAAGACCCGGATTCAGCGCTTCATCAGGAAATCCCAATCGAAGCTGCAAGTCGAGACCAAGGTGTGTGGTTTGTCCAGGTGGCGGTGTGTGGCGTGTGGCGTGTGGCGCGTGTGGCGTGTGGCGTGATGGAAGTGTTGTTCCGTGTGTGGTGTGCGTTGTGTGTCGTGTGCTCTGTTGTGTGTGTTGTGTGCCGACACAACCGCTGTGGCGCCTTCAGTCATTTCCCTCATCTTGTAAGCGCCCCCCTCCCCCGCAGACCCTCCTCCTTTTGGAACCCACCCTCCTCACCCCCATGTGAGCGGGTGAGCAACCTACCCACCCCATCCACAAGTGGAGCATTCCCTCCTCAAAAGGCGAAAACATATGAACATCCAAAAGTGCCAACCGGTATCATTGTTCAGCTTTTATGCCCCCCCTCCCCAAAAAAAACACCATTTCCCGCCTCTGCCTCTGTACCGCAACCCCCACCCCACCCCGCCCGCCACATGCACCGTGCCCAGCCACAGGCAGTTGACAACACGAGCCCCACAGGATGCATGGATCCGCCCCTGGCCTCCTTTTTGGTGGGCCTAGACGCACCCGCGATCGAGCACCGACCTGCCGCGCCTGCATCCGCCGTTGTGCCGCTCTGCCCTTCCTCTTTGGTGCGTATTCCCGCAGATCTACCAGCTGCTGCTTGGGATGGACAACCACGACCCGCTGTTTGCCGTGCGGTGGTTGGCAGCGTGCATTGCCAATGATAAATTGATCGGGGTATGCCCCGTGTGCCGCTCGCAGAGACGGTTGTGGCTTGTTGAAAGGGTCAAAGGGGGGTCGAGGGGCCTCCGCGGCTTCCATTACTGCCCCAAGTGCCCACGTGGTGCAGTGCACTGTGCCCCAGGAGCGCTGAAGTGCAAGCAGAAGCGTGCGTGGCAGGTGAGTCTACCAGGGCATGATGGGCAACAGATGGGAGGGGGGGGGCAGGGCGTTGCTTTAATTTTCATTCCGGCAGGGGGGGGACCCCTTCCCCCTGAACCCCCTCCCCCCCTCCCCTAGACCCCCTCTCCCCCTCCCCCCTCCGCTCCAATTCACCTGAGAATCAGGGTTCTGGGAACCTTTTTTCGGTTGGGCAATTTTTTCCTCCCGCGCCTTCGGCGCACCTATAGCAGGGTTCTTTGGTCACTCCACTCGTATCATTTCTTCCCCCTGTTGCAGACACCATGTCCCAGCGTCCCATAAGTACGTTCTTTAGCACCCCGGTCCAACTGTGACCACGCGCAAAACGCGACGACGTTATAAACGCGACCCTCTATTTTCGCTTCCAAGATAGATGGACTGGGAAGAAAAGGTTAGAGGCATTCAATGTTGCACAGAAAGCATGTTTCACACTTTTTCTGAACACTCCAAGGGCAACTCTGTGCAAGTTTATAAGACACGCAGACATAATGGCACGACAAGACTGCGGTTCAGAAGAGGATGACATTGGTGCGTCCAGCTCAGGTGAGTCGAACTCTGATTGATCTACGGCCAACAATTTGATAACAATGAGCATTCCACTATGTTTCCTGTTTGTGTTGCCTGGTGGTGTTTAGGTGAGGGCACAATGTATGGACCCAAAAAGATGATTTAAGTACCTGTGTCCAGACATCATGACATTATGAATGTATATGCTAAATGGGTCAATGTGGTGCATTTTTGCAATTCTTGGTGGATATGGTTCATTCCGGCAGGGGGGGGGGGGGCTCCCCCCCGGACCCCCTCCCTCCCTCCCCTGGACCCCCTCCCCCCCCTCCCCTCCGCTCAAGCAACGCCCTTGGGGGGGGACTCCCTCAGATTTCCTGGTGCCAGGGAATGCACGGGGGTCCCGGTTCAGTCAACCCAAGGACCCCCCCCCCCCTGAAGGGCCCTCCATGCCACTTGACTGAGACCTTTGGGCCACCTCTTCCCCATTGTGGGGACCCCCAGATGGCACGCCAAGACGGCATTCCTTGCATTCCTCCCCCTGCACGGTTGCTTTCTAATGGGGGTTGTGAAACACACACATGCCAACCCCAGCGGGAACTACCCCCCTTGGGTCACAAGGTCCCCCCCCCCCCCCCCGCCTTCAGAGGAGCCACATTGTGGGCGGGTGGCAGTCCGCTGGACCGTTGGGGCTGTGCCATACGCGGCATCTCATCTCCTCCAGCAGCACAATGAGTGGGTCTCGGGCACTGTGAGGTCCTCCCTAAACACAATTTCCTCTGGCCCAGGCCATGGCTTCGGGAGCACGACAATCCCCCCCCTCACCTCCGGGTCAGAGGCCACCCCTCTGACCCAAAATTTTTGTGTCTCTAAAATCGGCCTCAAATTTCCGACCTGTTTACAAATTTTAATTTTTCCCCTGGGGAGACTTGTCTGATGTGGCTGGGTGAGAAGACTCAGCTTATGCCAACTATTGCTCTTGCTTGACAGGGAAAAAATTCCGAAAGTCAACACCAAAAGCAAAACCTTGCATTTTCCAAGCTGTCAAAATACATCCGGCACGCTGTTCCAGACCTCCTGTGCAGCAAAAGCAAAGCTCGTTGGAATCAATGACTGTTCTCCACAAGGTTCAGGTTCCAAGCACCTCAGTGTGCGCAACACGACTTCTTCAGTGTACAACCCACTTGCACTCCCCACGACGGAGCGCATCAGCAGCACTTGTACTTGATTTTGTTTGTGTCGGCTGCTTTGCGCGAATGAGCCAACTAACAGACCACTCCCCCACTCCGCGACTCTTTCGATTCTGCTGACCATCTTGGCAACCAGCGGGTCACTTGCCTTCCACAGGTGGGTGGGCCTTTTGGGGTTGTCCAGGCCCCAAATCACACACCGGCCTGAGTTGCGCGCATGCGCCTTCCTCAGGACCAGTACCAGTGCCATCACCATTGTGCCCCCCGACTCCACCGCATAACGAGCGCACATCTCTGCAGTGCAACACGCGGGCCTACGGGGCCTGTGCTTCCTCTGCAGTGGAGCAGCGTTGGGTGCAGAATTGCCGAGAAGGTCACAGGGGGGGGGGGGCGGGCTTACCTGTGAGGCCTGACAACCCCCCCCCTTGGACCCCCCCAACCCATACTAGTTAGCACCTGGTTAGAATTGGCAACTGGGTTGGCGCCCGGAAATTTTTTTGAGCCTGGAAAATTTGTACCACACGTCGTTTCCCCCCACTTGTTTACATTCAAAATGCTCACAATGAGTAAGGGAATGCCATGCCACGTGTCTTCTTCTGCTTCCGGGAAGCCTTTGCTGATTCAGAGGTACATCTGTTGGAATACGGTACTGTTTTTCATTTGTTGTGAGTGGTAAAACCAAATTTCACCCCACTCGTACGCTCAGAATGAAATGGGGAATTCAAAAAGGCCCCCAAAATGTCGAAAATTTTTCGACCCCCCCCCCCCCCCTCCTGGACCCCCATTTAGACATTCAGTCAATTGTTACCGACCATTGATCCCCTCCCGGACCCCCCGCCCACGCCGCGGGGGTTGGTGTCTAGAACTGAACTGCAGACCCTCCCATGGACAACCCCCCTCCCCCCCAAATCGGCGGCCGAATCCGGCCAATTTCGCCGATTTGTTCTGCCGATTTGTTGGGTTTCTGAATTTCGCTGATTTGTTCTGCCGATTTGTGGGGGTTCTGTGATTTTGCCAATTGGTTCTGCCGACTTGTTGGGGCTTCTGGGATTCTAGGACACCTGATTTGGAGGTGTCACTCTAAGATGTGTATCGTTTATTTTGGGACACTGGATATTACCTTTTCTTTCTATATTGGTTGTTCAGATCAGCGGCATCAAGTGTTTTTACTGCCCACAAAAAGACACGTCTCTGGTCCCCTGGGAGTTATTGTCCCCTGATGATCAAATTTTTCTGCGGGACAAGTACCCTGATGCTGGTCAGGGGGCAGTTTGCGACTTGTGCGTTCACTCTGCACACCCCAGTGCGTTCTTCAGCCGCCGTTCTTAAAGCACCTCATCATCAGCCCTCCAATCAGTGGATTCTGGGTTGCAACTGCCTTTGGTTCCTCTAGCTGTGTCTGGTGCAGCCAATTCTCTGGCCAAAAAAAAATTGGTCAAGGAATTGAATCCACGCCAGCAAGTCAGCAGAATAGGGTACATACCACTGGACCACCGCCTTGTACTGCCATAGTACTGGTCAGGGACCATGTACAAACCGAGAGACGATTGAAGATCAGAGCCGCACACCCACCCAGCACACAGTGAGATGCAAATGGGAAGCCTGTGTGCATTAGACGAAATTTTTTTTCCAAAAATTGAGAGATATTTTGGGTTTCCACATGACTCCAACGACTGAGCAACCATAAGGAAGGTGTGTTTGGGGCCTGGGACTGAGATCCAGGGCTCTGGGATCCTGTTTTGCCAAAAAATCGGTTCGCTGATTTGTTCGCCGATTTGTTGGGATTTCTTCGCCAATTGGGGGGGGGGTTCATGGAGAGGGTGTGTGCGGTGGTGCACACGCACGGGTCTATGGCTGAACCTGCACAGACCATCGGTTACGGTGTGCAACCCGCCAGACACCCGTTTCCCGAGGAGCCCCTCCGCCCCAAGGCTCCGTCCCCAAGCCTCAGAATCCCATACCCCAACGCTTTCCTGTGCCTTTAGGAGTCCAGCGCCCTCAAAAGCCTTGCGGTGGACACCCCCGCGAAAAGCGACGATGCTGAGGGCGGCGGTGCCGTATTGGATCCCACTTTGACCCTTGGCCGACGTGCGCCGACGTGCTCCGGCTCGGGGCCCCCTTTGCACTACTATGAGGAGTACTGCAAATATCGCCTGCAGGTCTAGGAATGTGCAGAGGGTTTCCCTGTCTGACCAGGCCGCACACTGTGGGTGTTACTGCCGGCCCAGCATGTGAAGCCTATATGCAGTCCCCATGCAGCCCCCCGTAGTCCCCATGCAGTCCTCATGCAACCCTGTACCAGTCCGCATGCATCTCATGTAATCCCAAAGAATCCATACAGTCCGCCCAAGTTCTAGAGAGATGCTGCTTCTGACGTATGAACCAGACATTGTTTGCCCCAACGGTCTGCGTGGTGACACGACGGAGGGTAATGGCATCCTCAGTTGTGATGGTGGCCATGACACTGTCAATTATCACCACCGGTTTTCCAAATTGTTCATGGGTTTGTCCAACATGCATTTCTGACTCGTCTGATGTTGAGTACTGTTCTCGTTTGTTATGCTGATTATGCTCCATCTATTCACGACTGACGGGCGGGTTGGCATCAAGGCTGAGTATGTGTGCTGGTTGGCAGGGGCGTGGAGAAAGGGGTTGGTTTTTTTTTTGAACCCTGTCAGGGAGGTCAGAAAGGGGGGTGGATAGATAGCGGTGGAGGAAGAGTCGGGATAAATGCCACATGAAGCCAACCGAAAGGTCTTTTTTTGTATGTGCTGCAGCACCCCCCGTCACACACGATACCATGCCCCTTGCCACAAAATTGTTTGGCCTTACAATTTGTGTCTGGGAGTTCAGCCTTTCATACCGCACATAGGGGAGCTATGGCGGAGGCAGACATGGCGTCGAGCACGCAGCCTCTGATGCACCTGGGTCCCCTCTGTCCAGCTCGGGGGGACAGCTGTGGCACAGTTAATCAGCCTTTATGGAAAGCCCCCCCCCCCTCTGTTGCGTAAACCCTGGGTGGTGCCGTAAGCCGAACCTATCAGCACAGAGCACAGCGGCGCATAAAGCACAACAGGCACATAGAGGTGTACCCTCTACCAGGTCGTGGTGGTGCATGGCGTGCGCCTGCGCGGCTCCCCAGTGGGCCCACGGGCCCTAAGGCCCATGGATTAGGAAGAACTCAGTCCAATCGCCCTGCCCTCATTCTTGATTTCACACAACTCTTGATTAGAACAGTCCAAGAGTCACCAACCATGACTGCTGCGGCTTGGCTGGGGGGTTGGGGGTCAGACTAAGCATCAGCCTGAAGTACCTTTGTGCATGAAGCCAGCTTCCACAGGGGTCCTTGTTGTTCATCAAGTTCTTTAGGCTAGCTATTTCTCATAGTCATAGCCCACGTTGTTTCATGGTAAAAGATAGGGGCCGACAAGTGCATTGGCACACCAAAGCTCATTTTAGGGCAACCATCATTGACAGTAGGTCACTAACTGAAGGCTTGTCTGGTCAACACCCCATAGAAGAGTGGGCCCAATGCATTCATATTGAGCCATACAATGGAAAGGTGCTTCTTCAATGGGGGCTGCTTGCTCAGGACAAGGGTTGGGGATGGCATGGGCACTGAGTCCTCCAGTTTCCCCCAGCCCGAATATTTGGGCCTGAATCGATGGATGTTCTCTCCTGAAACGGGGAGAGGGCCTTATGTGCTGACGCGTGCTATTCTATCCTCTGTCATGAGCAGTGTTCTAAGCGGGAGGGGGGGGGGGGGTGCAAGCGGCTTTGCGTCACGCTGTGGGAATGTTGAGGTGTTCAGTGTGCGAACCCCATTTCACAAGTCTGATGGCCGTTCGTGCAGGGTGTGCCGTTGTTGCACCTTGGGCCATGCCGCAGATGTGTGTGGATGATACATAGCGTTGTTCTGCAAGTGTTGAATGGGATTGACCAGTGCACGGTGCTGTGCTGTGTGGATGGGAGCAGTGTCACACACTGTTGCAGCAGACGGCTCTGGGGGTCATAGTTTTGCACATCAAACCCCAAACACGGCGTAGCCCAGCAAATGCTTGTGAAACAGGTTGGCCATGGTTGGGAAAGCCAGGGCTTTGTCAAGCGGTTCGGGAGCAGGCAGTGGCAGCCACAAAACCGTTGCAGCATAAGTTGGAGTTGGAAGGATACGGTCTGGAGGGCGACAGACAGTTACCGCTGGGGGTGACCTCCCGTCCTTTGAGTGCAGGCTGGTCCCCTATCACTCCCTCCCACGCCCACCCCAACCGGTTCTGAGATCTGGTTGAGGGCACAGAGAGGCATGGGATAACCAAGAAGACTGTCTTCGTCCCTCTCAGACCCCCTTTTCACCTCAAGCCCCCCCTCCCCCCTTCCTGGCCAACATTCTGGTTGAACCCGAGTGATTCATAGAATGGTTCATGGCCCGTTCCTGGCAAACCAGCATTCTCGTCGCCATTGAGACAATGTTTCCCAGCCGTTTGCTCCGGCCCACAAGGCCTGAAGTGGTGAGGAGGGACCAAGCCTTTTTTTAGTGGCGCGCACACCCTCCCCCAGGGGGGGGGGGGTGCCTGCCTGCCTTTTTGGAAATTCTGGGTGCCCTCAGCGGAAACACCCTCCCCCCCCCAGGGTGGGGGTAGGCCAAGAGTGGGTTGGCCTTTTTGGGGGACAATATTTGTAAGCAAAATTTTCATTCTGCCCCTGAGCAGTGGGAAGCCAGATCTGGTCAGTACCCTAGCGGTACTGCACTGCACCTGCGTTCTACAGGTCGTTGGTTCGAACCCTGGGGCTAGTGTCAGCAGGCTGCGCCAGGCTGAGATTCTTTGAGGGAATAGATTCGAAGTAAAATATCTATACCACTCCGGAGGCATTGCGTGTGGTTTGATATTGGGTAGGTACTGTGGACAAGGCGGTGAGTGGGTGCCTGCCTCCTTGACTGGACCCCCCCCCCTAGGGTAGGGGTAGGACAAAAGCAGTGCCTGCCCTGAAAAAGTGCCTGCCTCCTCCAAGATTTCACCCCCCCCCCTCCCCCCCCCGTATCACAAAAAAGGCTTCGGAGGGACCCTGCATAGTAATGAGGCATGATCGCAGCATATGCCGATGGAGGGAGACTCCGCGGCAGCACTTTTCCGGCTGCACCACGATTTGTTTTCCCAGTCCCTGCAATTGGAACATGAACCGCAATTCATTTGCTGACACTATGTAAGGACCGGATGCCCCCCCCCCCCCTCACACCTTCAGGTCAGACTTCCGCACCACCTCAGACCACAGTGATTCATGGCCACCTAGGCACACTCCATGACAGCAGCAGCAGCACACACACAGACATCCACATGTGAACTCATGGTTCGGTCGCTTAGTGGTAGGTCTTAGTTGTTGAACCTCGCAGTTTTAGCATGATTTGAAAGATTTGGGCGTCACACTCACACACACGCTCTCTCTCTCTCTCTCACTCGCTCGCTCACAAAAAGGTATTGTATTTTTGGGATACGGCCATTCCTGCACCCACATGGTTGAACCCCCCACTCTATCCCCCCTTACATAAGCACGGCATGCCCTCTTGACCCTGCCTCTCGCTGCAAAGGTCAATCAAGAAAAAGTCCAAAAGTCCATGAATGCGCCCACAGCCTCAGCATCGCTGGAACCCGAATCGCGGCGAGTGGGGATGGCGGATGTGGTGGTGAGTGATTTGTACGGCTGCATCCACCATAGCAAGCGCCTGTTCCTCGCCGTGTTGCCAGGGGTGCTGCGTCACGTGTACGGCAATGGCCGGAAGGTTGGAAACACTAATGCTCTGGTTCGTATGCTCCTGGGCCGGGTATGTGCGCCAGCCCATGCAAACTGCTTACATTGAACAGGCCTTTCCGCTTACCAAAAATTTTGGAAAGTAACTGCTGTTTGGATTTGGCCAGTTAAATTCCCATTATTCCAAAGGGCCACTGTGGGGAATCTTTGTGCATGCATGATTAGGTGTGGTAATTCCATGGCATAATGGGGAATAATGGGGAATAATGGGAGAATGGTAGGGAATAATGGGGAATAATGGGAGAATAATGGGGAATAATGGGGGAATAATGGGGAATGATGGGGAATAATGGGAGAATAATGGGGAATGATGGGGAACAATGGGAGAATAATGGAGAATAATGGGGAATTATGGGAGAATAATGGGGAATTATGGGAGAACAATGGGGAATAATGGGGAAGGGGTGATTTTCACACCCACTGTTTTCTCAGAAATGTCGGACAACTCAGATTTTCGTGTGCACAATGGTATTTTGTATGTTGGTGTCTCATACCTATACAAGCCGCCGCAGAAGTGGGTCGCCCAGTCACAGGTGGCCAAGTTGCAGCATGCGGTGCAAACTGTTGCACATGGTGTAATGGGTCTCTGTGCTGCTGGCAGAGGCCGTGCTGGGAGGTGGGCTACCGCACAGGAGGCCTTGAAATGTGTGCCTGCACATCACCGTGCTACGGCTACCTCTATTTTTGCTTCTGCTGGTGCTGCTGCAGGCGGTGTCACTGCAAGTGGACAGCCCGCTGAACCACCCACTGCTCCTGTTGGTGCTGTTGCAGGCAGCACTGTTGCAGCAGCGCCGTTGGTGAAGGTACAGGTGCTACCGCAGGCAGTGTCACGGAACCATCCGCTGCTCGTGCTGGTGTTGCTGCAGGCGGCGCTGTTGCAGGCAGCGCTCTTGCAAGTGAGCCGCCTACTGCTTCTGTCGGTGCTGTTGCAGGCGGTGGGACTGTAAGTGAGGCACCTGCTGCTGAAGTTGCTAGTGCTACTGCGGGCGGTATCACAGAACAATCGACTGCTCGTGTTGGTGCTGTTTGCAGGCGGCACTGTTGCAGGCAGCGCTGTTGCAAGTGAGCCGCCTATTGCTTCTGTTGGTGCTGAAGGTGCTAGTGCTACTGCAGGCTGTCAGACTTTGCCTGCTAGACATTCTTCTGGTTCACAAGGGGACGCAGATAAGGCTTGCCAACTTCCTTGTGCAACGTCCCACTGTTCATTTCATCGATGCATTGAGCAAGTTTCGACCCCAGATGATTGACGTTGCTATGAAGTTTATGCTGAACATGTTCCAGAGTTGTGCGGCTCGCTGTCGCTGGAATCGGTGAAATTGGCCGTGGAAACCACTTTCTGTGCCCCACGGATGGAATCAGCATACAAGGGTCAGATTGAAAAAGAATTTGGTTGTTATGGACTGTGCTGGAAATAGGACACATTGCACTCCGCCGCCAAGGTGGAGCGGTGCAACAGTCATTACAAAATGACCCGATCTGAACAGCAACATTCACTCAAGCAGCATCACCATTTGGGGCATTTACGCCTCGTGATGAACGGTGTGGCACCACCTGTTGCGGCAGAATGAGCGGAGAGCTGAGCCTTCTTTGTTTTTGCATGTGATTTGTCTAATTTTGCTCCCATTATTGTGCCATTATCCCCCATTATTCTCCCATTATCCCCCATTATCCTTCCATTATCCCCCATTATTCTCCCATTATTCCCCATTATTCTCCCATTATTCCCCATTATTCCCCATTATTCTGAATCACCTCGAAGAGAGGTTGTTAGATCAAGCGCAGGCGCGGGCGTTGTATACCCCCCCTTTTTTGGGGTCATTCGCGTAGCATACCCCAAGGCATAATGTTGGATGTCCAACCCCTTGTAAAATCATTATTTTGCCCAATAAGACCCCCAATGGATTTTTTGATTCTGAGGCCTCTATCCCCTAAAACTAGATAACACTTTTTTGAGGGGGGTTGGGGGGGGGGGTCAAAAGTTTTCGCTGAGAAGGTTCCAAGCAATGGGGAGACACACTTATGACACACCCAGCTCCGGTCGAGTGGTAATGCACCCAGCTGCAGAATTTTTAGGTCGGCGGTTGGAATCCTGGTCAGTGAACGCCGGCGGCGGCGGCGCCATCATATTGGCCGCACCAGGGTTCGGGCCGCCGACCAAAAAGTCTGCGGCCGCCTGCATTACCATTCGGCCACTGCCTATGCTGAGAGCAGTAGGTCTCCCCACTGCTTGGACCCGTGTCTGCCACTGACAAAAACCCAAAGTGTGTGTTTCTGTCAAACTGACTACTGGCCTGTCTAAGTGACTGATTGGCTGATTGTCAGCCTCTCTTCGAGATGCACTGCCGAAGGCAATAGAATTTTGGAAAGGAAGGTGCCTTTAGCTTTGGAAAGCTCCGAGCCCTAACATTGGCCCATACAACCCTCACTCAGCCCAAATACAATTTGCATACAATTCTCATGCAATCCCATACAGCCTGCATGCAGGCCCTGTAGAGTCCCCGCATAGTCGTGGTACAGTTCATGCCCCTATAAGGCGCCTATCTAGTCCCCATATAGTCCCCATACCCTATACAGTCCCCATACAGTACCTGTACAGTGCCTAAATAGCTGCCATACAGTCCCCATGGGGAAAGGGGTTCCGCATCACTAAGTGTTACCTGTCAGTGGTGCGTTGCATTTCCGAGCATTTTGGCCTTTGTGATGCTGAGTGGAGCCGGTGTGGATGCACTGCCCCTTACAAGCGGGCTAGGTTAGGCCACTACAGCTTTGCACAGGACGGTATTCGCGGGTGCTCAGTAGGCCCAAAGAGTTCTGATCCAACCGGACTTGTTCCCTGAAACAGGGCTCTTAGCCGTCGCCATCCACAGGCGTGGGTTCTGTGGGGGCTGTTCAACGGGGTAGAAGCTGGGTGCATATTCCAAAAACATTGAACCGTGCGCGCACCGCGCGACACCCCCAAGGACCGTATTGGGGCTGTATAGGGACTGTACCGATCCCGCATCAGCTGCGAAAAGCTTGGGAATCGCTGCATGTACAGCCTGCTGGCGCTGAATGGCCACCACAATGGAAATGCGATCACCACTTTATGCACACCCTCAAAACTGCACGTTTCCTCCCACCTTCCAGACACAAATGACCTAGATCAACAACAACATCACACAAAAGACATGGCAATGGACACTGTTTGTACCACATGGTAACCACACACACACAAGCTCAACTCTCACTGGCTTTCTGCAGGACTGGCTTTGGCAAGCGGACGTATACGACCTCAAGCTCATCATCAGCACTGGCACTCCAGTTCTGTTTGATGTTGATGGTTCGTTGTTGCAGGTGTGGATGACCCCACCTCTGATCTGTGCCCTGGCTCAAAAAGCAACCGCTGAATCTTGAGGCTGACCCCAGTTGGAGGCATCCTCGTCGAATTGAAGTTTGATTGTGCTTCCAAAGTGAGTTTCTGATGAAAGGAATCTGATGATTGTGGGAGGGTCATGACGGGTAGTTATGTGGGGCGCCTAGCTGTGGGTCCTTCTGACACTTCATACCCGTTTTTTTTCGAGGGGCTGATTTGGTGCGCCCTGGCCCCCAAAATGGGGACTCTGAAATGGAGACATTGTCACAGTGGCATCATGAGCAGGCTCCCCACCTCTCGCAATTTTTGAACCCACCCCTTCACCCCCAACCCAATCCGTGGGAAACGACCAACCCCCCCATCCACAAGTGGAGGATTCCCTCCTCAAAAGGTGGACAAGTACGCACACCCGGAAGTACCAACCGACATGCTGACTCAGCCTTGATGGCATCCCCCCAAAGCATGTGGAACACTTTGTCCACTTGCTGCTGCTGTTGTGATGTCTACAATTTACAAGCTACTTGAGGGTCCCAGTGCCACCTCTAAAAAAAAGAGGGCTAGGCCACATGCTGCAGTGGTGTGTGCAGGTGCTGCAGCGAAACTGTTGTGTTCACAGTTGTGGGGCACTGAAGGGATACAATGTTTTCCATGTGTAAAGGCATGGTAAGACCGCCTATTACCTTATGCAAAGGGCTTCCCTGCTTCCATGGCTGCTAGTCGTAGTACAAGTTGCGCGCTTGACCAGTCTCTTCTCGCAGCACCACTGGTGTTGAGCCCCAAGGGTCCGATTGTTGTGCAATTGTTGCCATGATCTGTTGTTCTCAAGATAATCATGGATCAAATGTCAGTATCGCTGGGACTGTTCTTCCTTCTGAATATTGAGGAAAGTTGAGGAAAGAGGCGCGGTTTGCTTTTTGCGGTTCACTGCCCGCTGTTGATGGTCAGCCAACGGCGGTTGTGATGCCGAATGTCATGGGACAACCCACGTCCTGGCCTGAGCTGAAAGGCGAAGTGCCATTTGTGAAAACCATTGGCTCAGGTGCCAAATTACCGAATTACCACTGTGATACTGCATTAACCCCTCCTGGGGGGGGGGGGGGGGGGCATGAGCGACAATACGGCAGAGCACCTGCCACATGGGGTGTGTCATGGTGCACCCATGCCTCACTGATTCTGGATGCAACTATCCACAGACACTGGAATCCATAGCTGCGTGTAGGTCTGCTGCTCACAAATTTGCATTGCTACCCCACAGTCATGTTTGACATGGTTTCGCCCCTTTTTCGCGTTTCAACCATTTTCCATTTTCTTGCCCTGTGAACAGCCACTTCACTGGCATCAAAATCTCCTGTGGAGGCGACGCCGTGAACCCAAACGCCACCCCCCCCCCCCAAGATCTGCAAAAATGGGCTGCATGGATGGACCCGCAGGTGCAACAACAGGTGCATGCTCGGGTGGCAAAATATGACGCCATGTCTGTCTGCGGTATAGCTCTCCTATGTGCAGTATGAATAACCGAATTCCCCATTCCCCGCCACAAATCTCTCCAAAGGCCAACCGATTTGTGGCAAGGTGCACATTATCGTGTAGAATGGGGGGTGCTGCTCGGCTGTGTCTCAAGCCACATCTGTACCCTCTGCTGTTTGTCTGTTCTGCAGCTGATCACTCTCTCTTTGACGTGGAGCGTCCCATCTCAAAAGATCTTGTGGGAGCTGGTCCATTCTCAGTACCAAACGTACACCCGTCAACAACTGCACAGCTCCGCAGAGCAGTCAAAAAAGCAGTCAGAAAAGTCTGCTTTGTTCTCCTATGAGGACCCACCCATTCCGTCGTCGCTGTCACAGTTCATAAACAACGTACTGGACCAAACGGGCTTCAATCCGCAGGTGCTTGTTGTGCCTCTTAGGGCGGGACGGTCGTGTGGTGTGGTGCGGTGTGTTGTGGTGTGGTGTGGTGTGGTGTGGTGTGGTGTGGTGTGGTGTGGTGTGGTGTGTTGTGGTGTGGTGTGGTGTGGTGTGGTGTGGTGTGGTGTGGCGTGGCGTGGCGTGGCGTGGCGTGGCGTGGCGTGGCGTGGCGTGGCGTGGCGTGGCGTGGCGTGGTGTGGTGTGGCGTGGCGTGGCGTGGCGTGGCGTGGCGTGGCGTGGCGTGGCGTGGCGTGGCGTGGCGTGGCGTGGTGTGGTGTGGCGTGGTGTGGTGTGCCGAAGGCGCTGTTACCAAAGGGCAAAGGCCGGGATGTCTACCCACGGGTACAGGTAAACGGGCTGGGCTGTGTGTGTTGTGTGCGCGCTGTGTGTAAGTGTGTTGTGGCATAGCCGGACCAGTGCACTCTCGCACTTGGCCGACACTGCCTTGCCGACGCCTGCGCGCAGTCACACAGGGTCTCATTTGCCCACTGCACCCTGCGTGCCGCGCTGCACCACCAGTGCCTTCTCTGTGGTGCCGCATTGCTTGGCGCTCGGCACCACACTGCACTGTGTGTGCCCTGCTGCTCCGTTGTTGTGGGCAGGGGGCAGTGGGCAGTGTTACGCACCGCCTGGGGGCTGTGGGCAATGGAAATAGCGCTTCGCACTGCCTCACTGCCTGGGGGCGGTGGGCAGTGCAACTCCTGCAATCCGCTGCCTCACTGCCCGGGGGCAGTGGGCAGTGCAACTCCTGCAATGCACTGCCTCAGTGCCCTGGGGCAGTGGGCAGTGCAACTCCTGCAACGCACCGCCTCACTGCCTGGGGGTAGTGGGCAGTGCAACTCCTGCAATGCACTGCCGCACTGCCTGGTGGCAGTGGGCAGTGCAACTCCTGCAATGCACTGCCTCACTGCCCTGGGGCAGTGGGCAGTGGAACTCCTGCAATGCACTGCCTCACTGCCTGGGGGCAGCGGACAGTGCAACTCCTGCAATGCACTGTCTCACTGCCCTGGGGCAGTGGGCAGTGGAACTTCTGCAATGCACTGCCTCACTGCCTGGGGGCAGTGGGCAGTGCAACTCCTGCAATGCACTGTCTCACTGCCCCGGGGCAGTGGGCAGTGCAACTCCTGCAATGCACGACCTCACTGCCTGGGCGCAGTGGCCGCACTCCTGCGGGAAGAGGCAGCGAACATGGCAACAGGGCTGGGGGCGAACTGCGTCACGTAGGCACTGGTCAAACCGTTCACGGCGAATGGGTCGGCAATGTGGGATGCCCAGTTCTCAACAGGGCCCTCACCAGTCACGATGGCCTGCACGTGGTAGCCGAACATCGAGAACATAGCAAGACGGCCGTTCTTGATCTCCTTCACCTTCAACTCAGCGAACGTGTCAGGGTCGTCAGCCAATCCCAGAGCATCGAAGGCTTCACCAGGGTGCAGCTTATCCAATCCCTCACCCAATGGGCCAGACTCAGCTGCACGGTAAGCCTCAACGGCTCCCATCAACAGAACCTGGCAGGCCAGGATGGCCAGGATGGATTGGGCGTGGACCAGCTGAGGCTCACCCAAGTAGTTGATACCACCCTCACTGAAGATGGCGGCACCAGCCTTGAACCAGACAGCGGAGTCCCCGGCGAAGGAGATGCCTCCTCCGTAGTTGGCAAGGAACTCTGGGGTGATGCACCCCAAAGTGCCCAACATGGCCCAACTGGCATGGATCAGCTCGGCCTCACGGTACTTCTCCAAAGTGGTGGGGTCAGCACCCAGTCCAGCAGTGTCCCAACCGTAATCACCAGGCAGCTCACCAGTCAGGTATGCAGGCACGTTCTGGGTGTAGGGGCCCAACCACAGGTTCCGGTCAGGGCCGTACCAGAGGTCAAGAGGGGTGACGGACTTCTGGAACTTGCGGCCAGACACAGCGAACATGGCAACAGGGCTGGGGGCGAACTGCGTCACGTAGGCACTGGTCAAACCGTTCACGGCGAATGGGTCGGCAATGTGGGATGCCCAGTTCTCAACAGGGCCCTCACCAGTCACGATGGCCTGCACGTAGTAGCCGAACATCGAGAACATGGCAAGACGGCCGTTCTTGATCTCCTTCACCTTCAACTCAGCGAACGTGTCAGGGTCGTCAGCCAATCCCAGAGGATTTCGAAAGCTTCACCAGGGTGCAGCAGATCCAAATCCTCACCCAGAGGACCTCCGTTCACACGGTAAGCCTCAACGGCACCCATCAGCACAACCTGGCAGGCCAGGATGGCAAGGATGGACTGGGCGTGCACCAAGTTGGAGCTGCCAAGGTAGTCCAGACCGCCCTCAGAGAAGATCTGAGCACCAGCCTTGAACCACACAGGCTCGCCAAAGGACACACCGGCGTACTTGGCCAACAGCTCAGGGGTCAAGCAGCCCAAAGTACCCAACATGGCCCAACGAGCGTGGATCAGCTCAGCCTCGCGGTAAGCAGCGAAGGTGGTAGGGTCGGCGGCAAGACCAGCAGTGTCCCAGCCGTAGTCACCAGGGTACTCACCAGTCAGGTAGTCAGGGGTGGAGGCATCAGAGAATGGTCCCAACCACTTGTTCCGCTCAGGGCCATACCAGGCCGCCAGATTGTCAGAGACACGGCCAGACGCAGCGAACATGGCAACAGGGCTGGGGGCGAACTGCGCCACGTAGGCACTGGTCAAACCGTTCACGGCGAATGGGTCGGCAATGTGGGATGCCCAGTTCTCAACAGGGCCCTCACCAGTCACGATGGCCTGCACGTAGTAGCCGAACATCGAGAACATGGCAAGACGGCCGTTCTTGATCTCCTTCACCTTCAACTCAGCAAAGGTCTCGGGGTCGTCAGCCAATCCCAGAGGATCGAAAGCTTCACCAGGGTGCAGCAGATCCAAATCCTCACCCAGAGGACCTCCGTTCACACGGTAAGCCTCAACGGCACCCATCAGCACAACCTGGCAGGCCAGGATGGCAAGGATGGACTGGGCGTGCACCAAATGGTCGCTGCCAAGGTAGTCCAGACCGCCCTCAGAGAAGATCTGAGCACCAGCCTTGAACCAAACGGACTCGCCGAAGGGCACACCGGCGTACTTGGCCAACAGCTCAGGGGTCAAGCAGCCCAAAGTACCCAACATACGGTAGGCAGCGAAGGTGGTTGGGTCGGCGGCAAGACCAGCAGTGTCCCAGCCGTAGTCACCAGGGTACTCACCAGTCAGGTAGGCAGGGGTGGTGGCATCAGAGAATGGTCCCAACCACTTGTTCCGCTCAGGGCCATACCAGGCCGCCAGATTGTCAGAGACATGGCCAGACGCAGCGAACATGGCAACAGGGCTGGGGGCGAACTGCGCCACGTAGGCACTGGTCAAACCGTTCACGGCGAATGGGTCGGCAATGTGGGATGCCCAGTTCTCAACAGGGCCCTCACCAGTCACGATGGCCTGCACGTAGTAGCCGAACATCGAGAACATGGCAAGACGGCCGTTCTTGATCTCCTTCACCTTCAACTCAGCAAAGGTCTCGGGGTCGTCAGCCAATCCCAGAGGATCGAAAGCTTCACCAGGGTGCAGCAGATCCAAATCCTCACCCAGAGGACCTCCGTTCACACGGTAAGCCTCAACGGCACCCATCAGCACAACCTGGCAGGCCAGGATGGCAAGGATGGACTGGGCGTGCACCAAATGGTCGCTGCCAAGGTAGTCCAGACCGCCCTCAGAGAAGATCTGAGCACCAGCCTTGAACCAAACGGACTCGCCGAAGGGCACACCGGCGTACTTGGCCAACAGCTCAGGGGTCAAGCAGCCCAAAGTACCCAACATGGCCCAACGAGCGTGGATCAGCTCAGCCTCGCGGTAGGCAGCAAAGGTGGTAGGGTCGGCGGCAAGACCAGCAGTGTCCCAGCCGTAGTCACCAGGGTACTCACCAGTCAGGTATGCAGGGGTGGCACCCTCGGAGAACGGGCCCAACCACTTGTTGCGGTCAGGGCCGTACCAGGCAGAGGAGGGGACACTGGCCGTACTCCTGCGGGAAGAGGCAGCGAACATGCCAACAGGGCTGGGGGCGAACTGTGCAGCGTACACAGCGGTCAAACCCGTCACGGCGAATGGGTCGGCAATGTGGGATGCCCTGTTCTCAACAGGGCCCTCACCAGTCACGATGGCCTGCACGTAGTAGCCGAACATCGAGAACATAGCAAGACGGCCGTTCTTGATCTCCTTCACCTTCAACTCAGCGAACGTGTCAGGGTCGTCAGCCAATCCCAGAGCATCGAAGGCTTCACCAGGGTGCAGCTTATCCAATCCCTCACCCAATGGGCCAGACTCAGCTGCACGGTAAGCCTCAACAGCTCCCATCAACAGAACCTGGCAGGCCAGGATGGCCAGGATGGATTGGGCGTGGACCAGCTGAGGCTCACCCAAGTAGTTGATACCACCCTCACTGAAGATGGCGGCACCAGCCTTGAACCAGACAGCGGAGTCCCCGGCGAAGGAGATGCCTCCTCCGTACTTGGCAAGGAACTCTGGGGTGATGCACCCCAAAGTGCCCAACATGGCCCAACGGGCATGGATCAGCTCGGCCTCACGGTACTTCTCCAAAGTGGTGGGGTCAGCACCCAGTCCAGCAGTGTCCCAACCGTAATCACCAGGCAGCTCACCAGTCAGGTATGCAGGCACGTTCTGGGTGTAGGGGCCCAACCACAGGTTCCGGTCAGGGCCGTACCAGAGGTCAAGAGGGGTGACGGACTTCTGGAACTTGCGGCCAGACACAGCGAACATGGCAACAGGGCTGGGGGCGAACTGCGTCACGTAGGCACTGGTCAAACCGTTCACGGCGAATGGGTCGGCAATGTGGGATGCCCAGTTCTCAACAGGGCCCTCACCAGTCACGATGGCCTGCACGTAGTAGCCGAACATCGAGAACATGGCAAGACGGCCGTTCTTGATCTCCTTCACCTTCAACTCAGCGAACGTGTCAGGGTCGTCAGCCAATCCCAGAGGATCGAAAGCTTCACCAGGGTGCAGCAAATCCAAATCCTCACCCAGAGGACCTCCGTTCACACGGTAAGCCTCAACGGCACCCATCAGCACAACCTGGCAGGCCAGGATGGCAAGGATGGACTGGGCGTGCACCAAGTTGGAGCTGCCAAGGTAGTCCAGACCGCCCTCAGAGAAGATCTGAGCACCAGCCTTGAACCACACAGGCTCGCCAAAGGACACACCGGCGTACTTGGCCAACAGCTCAGGGGTCAAGCAGCCCAAAGTACCCAACATGGCCCAACGAGCGTGGATCAGCTCAGCCTCACGGTAGGCAGCGAAGGTGGTTGGGTCGGCGGCAAGACCAGCAGTGTCCCAGCCGTAGTCACCAGGGTACTCACCAGTCAGGTAGTCAGGGGTGGTGGCATCAGAGAATGGTCCCAACCACTTGTTCCGCTCAGGGCCATACCAGGCCGCCAGATTGTCAGAGACACGGCCAGACGCAGCGAACATGGCAACAGGGCTGGGGGCGAACTGTGCAGCGTACACAGCGGTCAAACCGTTCACGGCGAATGGGTCGGCAATGTGGGATGCCCAGTTCTCAACAGGGCCCTCACCAGTCACGATGGCCTGCACGTAGTAGCCGAACATCGAGAACATGGCAAGACGGCCGTTCTTGATCTCCTTCACCTTCAACTCAGCGAACGTGTCAGGGTCGTCAGCCAATCCCAGAGGATCGAAGGCTTCACCAGGGTGCAGCTTATCCAATCCCTCACCCAATGGGCCAGACTCAGCTGCACGGTAAGCCTCAACGGCTCCCATCAACAGAACCTGGCAGGCCAGGATGGCAAGGATGGATTGGGCGTGGACCAGCTGAGGCTCACCCAAGTAGTTGATACCACCCTCACTGAAGATGGCGGCACCAGCCTTGAACCAGACAGCGGAGTCCCCGGCGAAGGAGATGCCTCCTCCGTACTTGGCAAGGAACTCTGGGGTGATGCACCCCAAAGTGCCCAACATGGCCCAACGGGCATGGATCAGCTCGGCCTCACGGTACTTCTCCAAAGTGGTGGGGTCAGCACCCAGTCCAGCAGTGTCCCAACCGTAATCACCAGGCAGCTCACCAGTCAGGTATGCAGGCACGTTCTGGGTGTAGGGGCCCAACCACAGGTTCCGGTCAGGGCCGTACCAGAGGTCAAGAGGGGTGACGGACTTCTGGAACTTGCGGCCAGACACAGCGAACATGGCAACAGGGCTGGGGGCGAACTGCGTCACGTAGGCACTGGTCAAACCGTTCACGGCGAATGGGTCGGCAATGTGGGATGCCCAGTTCTCAACAGGGCCCTCACCAGTCACGATGGCCTGCACGTAGTAGCCGAACATCGAGAACATGGCAAGACGGCCGTTCTTGATCTCCTTCACCTTCAACTCAGCGAACGTGTCAGGGTCGTCAGCCAATCCCAGAGGATCGAAAGCTTCACCAGGGTGCAGCAGATCCAAATCCTCACCCAGAGGACCTCCGTTCACACGGTAAGCCTCAACGGCACCCATCAGCACAACCTGGCAGGCCAGGATGGCAAGGATGGACTGGGCGTGCACCAAGTTGGAGCTGCCAAGGTAGTCCAGACCGCCCTCAGAGAAGATCTGAGCACCAGCCTTGAACCACACAGGCTCGCCAAAGGACACACCGGCGTACTTGGCCAACAGCTCAGGGGTCAAGCAGCCCAAAGTACCCAACATGGCCCAACGAGCGTGGATCAGCTCAGCCTCACGGTAGGCAGCGAAGGTGGTTGGGTCGGCGGCAAGACCAGCAGTGTCCCAGCCGTAGTCACCAGGGTACTCACCAGTCAGGTAGTCAGGGGTGGAGGCATCAGAGAATGGTCCCAACCACTTGTTCCGCTCAGGGCCATACCAGGCCGCCAGATTGTCAGAGACACGGCCAGACGCAGCGAACATGGCAACAGGGCTGGGGGCGAACTGCGTCACGTAGGCACTGGTCAAACCGTTCACGGCGAATGGGTCGGCAATGTGGGATGCCCAGTTTTCAACAGGGCCCTCACCAGTCACGATGGCCTGCACGTGGTAGCCGAACATCGAGAACATGGCAAGACGGCCGTTCTTGATCTCCTTCACCTTCAACTCAGCGAACGTGTCAGGGTCGTCAGCCAATCCCAGAGGATCGAAAGCTTCACCAGGGTGCAGCAGATCCAAATCCTCACCCAGAGGACCTCCGTTCACACGGTAAGCCTCAACGGCACCCATCAGCACAACCTGGCAGGCCAGGATGGCAAGGATGGACTGGGCGTGCACCAAATGGTCGCTGCCAAGGTAGTCCAGACCGCCCTCAGAGAAGATCTGAGCACCAGCCTTGAACCAAACGGACTCGCCGAAGGGCACACCGGCGTACTTGGCCAACAGCTCAGGGGTCAAGCAGCCCAAAGTACCCAACATGGCCCAACGAGCGTGGATCAGCTCAGCCTCGCGGTAGGCAGCGAAGGTGGTAGGGTCGGCGGCAAGACCAGTAGTGTCCCAGCTGTAGTCACCAGGGTGCTCACCAGTCAGGTATGCAGGGGTGGCACCCTCAGAGAACGGGCCCAACCACTTGTTGCGGTTTCGGAGTCTCCTGCCAGGCCAAAAGGGGGGGGGGGCATCGTCTTCAGAGAACCGGGCGCACCGGCCCGGGGGGGACGGGGAGTCCTGCCCAGGGGGTGTTCGGAGTCTCCTGCCAGGCCAATGGGGGGCCATCTCCTTTAGAGAACCGGGCGCACCGGCCCGGGGGGGACGGGGAGTCCTGCCCAGGGGGTGTTCGGAGTCTCCTGCCAGGCCAATGGGGGGTCATCTTCTTCAGAGAACCGGGCGCACCGGCCCGGGGGGGACAGAGAGCCCTGCCCAGGGGGCGCTCGGAGTCTCTTGCCAGGCCAAAAGGGGGGGGGGGCATCGTCTTCAGAGAACCGGGCGCACCGGCCCGGGGGGGACGGGGAGTCCTGCCCAGGGGGTGTTCGGAGTCTCCTGCCAGGCCAATGGGGGGGCCATCTTCTTTAGAGAACCGGGCGCACCGGCCCGGGGGGGACGGGGAGTCCTGCCCAGGGGGTGTTCGGAGTCTCCCGCCAGGCCAATGGGAGACCATCTTCTTCAGAGAACCGGGCGCACCGGCCCGGGGGGAACAGGGAGTCCTGCCCAGGGGGTGTTCGGAGTCTCCTGCCAGGCCAAGGGGGGGCCATCTTCTTCAGAGAACCGGGCGCACCGGCCTGGGGGGGACGGGGAGCCCAGCCCAGGGGGTGTTCGGAGTCTCCTAGCAGCAGCAGGCAAGTAAGCAGGCAGTACCGGGGGTCATAACCCCGGGGTAACAGTATCTGGGACTCAACGTGAGTCCTCTTAACCAGGAACAACCCCAAACACCGCCGGGGCTTAACTCCCGAACGTAACGGTGTTTGGGGCCCCCGTGGGCCTTATGAGCCCACGGAGTGTACTGAGGCGTGGCTACCAGCTGGACTGTGGCCTGCCATACCCATTTCTGGGCTCGCCTCAGTACGGCCGGTCGAGTCCGGCTCTGGGGGTTGCGCACTAAACTGGCCCCGGGGGGGGGCCATTTACCCTGTTAAGCATTAGTTACGGCAGTAGGCACTATTCATTACGTTAGGGAATTACTCAGCGCATTTGCTTACCCCGCAGACATGCCCCTTCCAGTGGTGCGCTCACCTTTGGGGGTGCCTTTGGGGGATCGGGGGCTGTTACCCCTCCCGGACGCCCTCCCTGGTGTTGGCGCCGGGGTGGTGGCCGGGGGGCCTTATACCGTACCTAAAGGATGTTGGATACCGATACCGGGGTGTCCAACCGGACGGGGACAGGGACTGTGTCTCCGGGCTTACTATCGACTGACCCACATTCAACGGCTGTTGGTATGGCAGCCTGCTCCACTTCAGTCCTGTACCACTCACTCCTGCTTCTCATCCCTCCTCATACCCTCGCACATGCTGCAGGGCGGGGGGTCGTTGTTGGGGCCCCCCGCGCATGCCTACGCCACTGGCCACCGTCTCCTCCCAGGCACCGCGCCTCTGCTAGGGCGGGGGCCTCTCACATGCACCCTTCAAGGCCCTTTTCACCTGCACACCTGGACGCTTGCCATGAAGACCCCGCATTGGAGCCTCCTCGTCGGCGCGCCCGGGTCCAGCTGTTCACGCGGCCGGCCGCCGATGCGGGGCCCTGGAGGCGCGCCGCACGGGCGCTGCCGGCCTGTGAGAGGGGCAAGGGCAGGAGAAGGGGGTGGGGGGGGGCAGTGGGCAGGGGAGGCGGCACGGAGTGGCTGCGGGAGGTAGTGCATGGGGGGCACCGAGAGCTGCATGGGGGTGTGCGGGATGGAGTCGGGGCAGAGGGCCCCGTGGGTGGGGCAAAGGCGCGGGGGGGGCGCATGTCCGGGCTCCTGCGTGGGCTGGCGCGTGGGCGGGCACGTAGGGGAAGAGAGGAGGGGGAGGCTTGGTCAGCCGTCCTCTATTGGGGGTCGCTGACCGTTCCCAGGGCCAAGGCGGCCGGTACTAGGGGGCGCGGGGTCCCTGGGGATGGTGCTTGGCACTGGGACGTGCGCGCACCCGACACTGTTAGTACACCGCCTAATGGCAGTGCCCGGGCCCTGTCGTCGGGGGCTTCGCACCCGGCACCCAGCCCGTGAGTAGAGCTGGGGAGTACTCAGGGCGTGGTGTGGTGTGGTGTGGTGTGGTGTGGTGTGGTGTGATGTGGTGTGGTGTGGTGTGGTGTGGTGTGGTGTGGTGTGGTGTGGTGTGGTGTGGTGTGGTGTGGTGTGGTGTGCCGAAGGCCCGGGTACCAGAAGGCAATGGCCGGGATGTCTACCCACGACTACAGGTAAACGGGAGGGCTGTGTGTGTTGCGCGCATGCTGTGTGCGAGTGTGTTTTCCTCGGCGGGAAGCGGGGGTATGCTGTGGTCCCCGCTGCTCTGCCCTGCGGTGGCGGCTGCGGGTCCTATGCGTCGGGGGGGGGGGGGGTGCGCCGACCCTGGCTGTGGCGCGGGGGCGGGACTCCATCCCTCGCCGCAAAGCGTTGGTGGCGCTTCCTGCGAGCCGTGCCCCCCCCCCCCCCCCCTCGGCCCGCACCCATCGCGCTCTGGGCCTGACTTCCTCTGCCGCTTTCTTGCTGCTACAGGGTATCCTGCCGCAGCAAGGCATCCTGCTACAGCAGGGCATCCCGCACATGGCAGGGCATCCTGCATCAGGCAGGGCATCCCACACCAGGCAGGGCATCCTGTAGCACGCAGGGCATCCCGCACCAAGCAGGGCTCTTGAAAATCTCGTCGGCGTTGGCAGCGATGCGCAGTGCTGTGCTGTGCTGTGCTGTGCTGTGTTGTGTGCTGCACTGTGCTAGTGCTGAGAGAGCTGGGTTGGGTTGTGGGGTGGTTTTAGGGCAGGAGGGGCTGAGGGAGGGAGTGCTGGATTGGGTTGCGGGCTGGTTTTAGGGCAGGAGAGGCGGAGGGAGGGATGGCTGGATAGGGTCATGGGCTTGTTTCTTTCAGGGCAGGAGAGGCGTGTGGTGTGGTGTGGTGTGGTGTGGTGTGGTGTGGTGTGGTGTGGTGTGGTGTGGTGTGGTGTGGTGTGGTGTGGTGTGCCGAAGGCGCTGTTACCAAAAGGCAAAGGCCGGGATGTCTACCCACGGGTAAAGGTAAACGGGCTGGGCTGTGTGTGTTGTGTGCGCGCTGTGTGTAAGTGTGTTGTGGCATAGCCGGACCAGTGCACTCTCGCACTTGGCCGACACTGCCTTGCCGACGCCTGCGCGCAGTCACACAGGGTCTCATTTGCCCACTGCACCCTGCGTGCCGCGCTGCACCATCAGTGCTTATTGTGTGGTGCCGCACTGCTTGGTGCTGTGCACTACACTGCACTGTGTGTGCCCTGCTGCACGGTTGTTGTGGGCAGAGGGCAGTGGGCAGCGTAACGCACTGCCACGCCGCCTGGGGGCTGTGGGCAGTGGAAATCCTGCTTCACACTGCCGCATTGCCTGAGGGCAGTGGGGAGTGGTACTCCTGCCATTCTCTGCCTCCCTGCTCTGGGGCAGTGGGCCGGGCATCTCCTGCAATACACTGCCGCCGTGCCTGGGGCAGTGGTCAGTGGAACTCCTGCGACACACTGCGCCACGGCCCGGGGGCAGGGGGCAGTGGACCTCCTGCAATGCACTGCCTCACTGCCCTAGGGCAGTGGACAGTGCAACTCCTGCAATGCACCGCCTCACTGCCTGGGGGCAGTGGGCGGTGCAACTTCTACAATGCACGGCCTCACTGCCCTGGGGCAGTGGGCAGTGGAACTCCTGCAATGCACTGCCTCACTGCCTGGGGGCGGTGGGCAGTGCAACTCCTGCAATCCACTGCCTCACTGCCCGGGGGCAGTGGGCAGTGCAACTCCTGCAATGCACTGCCTCACTGCCCTGGGGCAGTGGGCAGTGCAACTCCTGCAATGCACAGCCTCACTGCCTGGGGGCAGTGGACGGCGCAACTCCCGCAATGCACTGCCGCACTGCCTGGGGGCAGTGGGCAGTGCAACTCCTGCAATGCACTGCCTCACTGCCTGGGGGCAGTGGGCAGTGGAAGTCCTGCAATGCACTGCCTCACTGCCTGGGGGCAGTGGACAGTGCAACTCCTGCAATGCACTGTCTCACTGCCCTGGGGCAGTGGGCAGTGGAACTTCTGCAATGCACTGCCCCACTGCCTGGGGGCAGTGGGCAGCACAACTCCTGCAATGCACTGTCTCACTGTCCCGGGGCAGTGGGCACTGCAACTCCTGCAATGCACGACCTCACTGCCTGGGCGCAGTGGGCAGTGGAACTCCTGCAATGCACTGCCCCACTGCCTGGGGGCAGTGAGCAGTGGAACCCCTGCAATGCACTGCCTCACTGCCTGGGGGCAGTGGGCAGTGCAACTTCTGCAATGCACTGCCTCATTCCCCTGGGGCAGTTGGCAGTGGAACTCCTGCAATGAACTGCCTCGCTGCCTGGGGGCAGTGGACAGTGCAACTTCGGCAATGCACTGCCTCACTGCCCTGGGGCAGTGGGCAGTGGAACTCCTGCAATGCACTGCCCAACTGCCTGGAGGCAGTGGGCAGTGCAACTCCTGCAATGCACTGCCTCACTGCCTGGGGGCAGTGGGCAGTGCAGCTTCTGCAATGCACTGCCTCACTGCCCTGGGGCAGTGGGCAGTGGACCTCTTGCAATGCACTGCCTCACTTCCTGGGGGCAGAGGGTAGTGCAACTCCTGCAATGCACTACCTCACTCCCTGGGGGCAGTGGGCAGTGGAACTCCTGCAACGCACTGCCGCACCGCCTGGGGGCAGTGGGCAGTGGAACTCCTGCAATGCACTGCCTCACTGCCTGGGGGCAGTGGGCAGTGGACCTCCTGCAATGCACTGCCTCACTGTCTGGGGCAGTGGGCACTGCAACTCCTGCAATACACTGCCGCACTGCCTGGGGGGCGGTGGGCAGTGCAACTCCTGCAATGCACTGCCTCGCTGCCTGGGGGCAGTGGGCAGTGCAACTTCTTCAATGCAGTGCCTCACTGCCCTGGGGTAGTGGGCAGCGGAACTCCTGCAATGCACTGCCTCACTGCCTGGGGGCAGTGGGCAGTGCAACTCCTGCAATACACGGCCGCATTGCCTGGGGGCAGTGGGCAGTGCAACTCCTGCAATGCATTGCCTCACTGCCCTCGGGCAGTAGGCTGTGGAACTCCTGCAATGCACTGCCTCACTTCCTGGGGGCAGAGGGTAGTGCAACTCCTGCAATGCACTACCTCACTCCCTGGGGGCAGTGGGCAGTGGAACTCCTGCAACGCACTGCCGCACCGCCTGGGGGCAGTGGGCAGTGGAACTCCTGCAATGCACTGCCTCACTGCCTGGGGGCAGTGGGCAGTGGACCTCCTGCAATGCACTGCCTCACTGTCTGGGGCAGTGGGCAGTGCAACTCCTGCAATACACTGCCGCACTGCCTGGGGGGCGGTGGGCAGTGCAACTCCTGCAATGCACTGCCTCGCTGCCTGGGGGCAGTGGGCAGTGCAACTTCTTCAATGCAGTGCCTCACTGCCCTGGGGTAGTGGGCAGCGGAACTCCTGCAATGCACTGCCTCACTGCCTGGGGCAGAGGGGGGGAAAAATTGAGGTCCGCAATTTTTCGCAATTTTCCGCAATTTCGCAATTTTTCGCAATTTTCCGCACTTTTTCGCAATTTTCCGCAATTTTCCGCAATTTTTCCGCAATTTTTCTCAGTTCCCGATTTTCTGACTGCCTCCCCACGCTGGTGCCTTCGCTTTTTTGGTCTTTTTCATGCCTTCATGTTTGCATGTTTGCATGTGCATGCCGCCTGCAGTGTGGGACAGTTTCAAAGCGGCAGCACAAATTGGATGACAACATCCGCCGCCTTCGGTTCATGCTGCAATTCCACGGTGATATCGAGGGGCGCCTCCTGTAATTGTACTGCCCATGGACTATTTGTTTCAGTGAAATTCTGACAATTCTGAGCCACCTGTCCAGAGCTGTTGCACGTCGAGGGTTCAAGATGGCCGCTTACGACATCGCAATTTTTCCGCAATTTTTCCGCAATTTTCCGCAATTTTCCGCAATTTTTCCGCAATTTTCCCGCAATTTTTCGCAATTGGATTCGACCCCCCTAGACCGCAATTTTTCCCCCCCTCTGCCTGGGGGCAGTGGGCAGTGCAACTCCTGCAATGCACTGCCCCACTGCCGGGGGGCAGTGGGCGGTGCAACGCTTGCAATGCACTGCCTCACCGCCATGGGGCAGGCGGCAGTGGAACTCCTGCAATGCACTGCCTCACTGCCTGGGGGCAGTGGGCGGTGGAACTCCTGCAATACACTGCCTCACTGCCTGGGGGCAGTGGGCAGTGCAACTCCTGCAATGCACTGCCTCACTGCCCTGGGTCAGTGGGCAGCGCAACTCCTGCAATACACTGCCGTACTGCCTGGGGGTAGTGGGCAGTGCAACTCCTGCAATGCACTGCCTCACTGCCTGGGGGCAGTGGGCAGTGCAACTCCAACTCCTGCAATGCACGGCCTCACTGCCTGGGGGCAGTGGGCGTTGCAACTTCTACAATGCACGGCCTCACTGCCTGGGGGCATTGGGCAGTGCAACTCCTGCAATGCACTGCCACACTGCCCTGGAGGCAGTGGGCAGTGGAACTCCTGCAATGCACTGCCTCACTGCCTGGGGGCAGTGGGCAGTGGAACTCCTGCAATGCACCGCCTCACTGCCTGGGGGCAGTGGGCAGTGGAACTCCTGCAATGCACTGCCTCACTGCCCTGGGGGCAGTGGGCAGTGCAACTCCTGCAATGCACTGCCTCGCTGCCTGGGGGCAGTGGGCAGTGGAACTCCTGCAATGCACTGCCCCACTGCCTGGGGGCAGTGGGCAGTGGAACTCCTGCAATGCATTGCCTCACTGCCCTCGGGCAGTAGGCAGTGGAACTCCTGCAATGCACTGCCTCACTTCCTGGGGGCAGTGGGCAGTGGAACTCCTGCAACGCACTGCCGCACCGCCTGGGGGCCGTGGGCAGTGGAACTCCTGCAATGCACTGCCTCACTGCCTGGGGGCAGTGGGCAGTGGACCTCCTGCAATACACTGCCGCACTGCCTGGGGGGCGGTGGGCAGTGCAACTCTTGCAATGCACTGCCTCGCTGCCTGGGGGCAGTGGGCAGTGCAACTTCTTCAATGCAGTGCCTCACTGCCCTGGGGTAGTGGGCAGCGGAACTCCTGCAATGCACTGCCCCACTGCCGGGGGGCAGTGGGCGGTGCAACGCTTGCAATGCACTGCCTCACCGCCCTGGGGCAGGCGGCAGTGGAACTCCTGCAATGCACTGCCTCACTGCCTGGGGGCAGTGGGCGGTGGAACTCCTGCAATACACTGCCTCACTGCCTGGGGGCAGTGGGCAGTGCAACTCCTGCAATGCACTGCCTCACTGCCCTGGGTCAGTGGGCAGTGCAACTCCTGCAATACACTGCCGTACTGCCTGGGGGTAGTGGGCAGTGCAACTCCTGCAATGCACTGCCTCACTGCCTGGGGGCAGTGGGCAGTGCAACTCCAACTCCTGCAATGCACGGCCTCACTGCCTGGGGGCAGTGGGCGTTGCAACTTCTACAATGCACGGCCTCACTGCCTGGGGGCAGTGGGCACTGGAAGTCCTGCAATGCACTGCCACACTGCCCTGGAGGCAGTGGGCAGTGGAACTCCTGCAATGCACTGCCTCACTGCCTGGGGGCAGTGGGCAGTGCAACTCCTGCAATGCATTGCCTCACTGCCTGGGGGCAGTGGGCAGTGGAACTCCTGCAATGCACCGCCTCACTGCCTGGGGGCAGTGGGCAGTGGAACTCCTGCAATGCACTGCCTCACTGCCCTGGGGGCAGTGGGCAGTGCAACTCCTGCAATGCACTGCCTCGCTGCCTGGGGGCAGTGGGCAGTGGAACTCCTGCAATGCACTGCCCCACTGATTGGGGGCAGTGGGCAGTGCAACTCCTGCAATGCACTGCCTCACTGCCCTGGGGCAGTGGGCAGCGGAACTCCTGCAATGCACTGCCTCACCGCCTGGGGGCAGTGGGCAGTGCAACTCCCGCAATGCACTGCCTCACTGCCCGGGGGCAGTGGGCACTGCAACTCGTGCAATGCACTGCCTCGCTGCCAGGGGGCAGTGGGCAGTGGAACTCCTGCAATGCACTGCCCCACTGCCTGGGGGCAGTGGGCAGTGCAACTCCTGCAATGCACTGCCTCACTGCCCTGGGGCAGTGGCCAGCGGAACTCCTGCAATGCACTGCCTCACTGCCTCGGGGCAGTGGGCAGTGCAACTCTTGCAATGCACTGCCTCACTGCCCTGGGGGCAGTGGGCAGTGCAACTCCTGCAATGCACTGCCTCACTGCCTGGGGGGAGTGGACAGTGCAACTCCTGCAATGCACTGCCTCACTGCCCTGGGGCAGTGGGCAGCGGAACTCCTGCAATGCACTGCCGCACTGCCTGGGGGCAGTGGGCAGTGCAACTCCCGCAATGCACTGCCTCACTGCCCGGGGGCAGTGGGCAGTGCAACTCCGACTCCTGCAATGCACCGCCTCACTGCCTGGGGGCAGTGGGCAGTGGAACTCCTGCAATGCACTGCCCCACTGCCTGGGGGCAGCGGGCAGTGCAACTCTTGCAATGCACTGCCTCAGTGCCCTGGGGCAGTGGGCAGTGGACCTCCTGCAATGCACTGCCTCACTGCCCTGGGGGCAGTGGGCAGTGCAACTCCTGCAATGCACTGCCTCACTGCCTGGGGGCGGTGGGCAGTGGAACTCCTGCAATGCACCGCCTCACTGCCTGGGGGCAGTGGGCGGTCCAACTCCTGCAATGCACTGCCTCACTGCCTTGGGGGCAGTGGACGGTGCAACTCCTGCAATGCACTACCTCGCTGCCTGGGGGCACTGGGCAGTGGAACTCCTGCAATGCACTGCCCGACTGCCTGGGGGCAGTGGGCAGTGCAACTCCTGCAATGCACTGCCTCACTGCCTGGGGGCAGTGGGCAGTGGAACTCCTGCAATGCACCGCCTCACTGCCTGGGGGCAGTGGGCAGTGGAACTCCTGCAATGCACTGCCTCACTGCCTGGGGGCAGTGGGCAGTGGAACTCCTGCAATGCACCGCCTCACTGCCTGGGGGCAGTGGGCAGTGCAACTCCTGCAATGCACTGCCTCACTGCCTGGGGGCAGTGGGCAGTGGAACTCCTGCAATGCACCGCCTCACTGCCTGGGGGCAGTGGGCAGTGCAACTCCTGCAATGCACTGCCTCACTGCCTGGGGGCAGTGGGCAGTGGAACTCCTGCAATGCACCGCCTCACTGCCTGGGGGCAGTGGGCAGTGGAACTCCTGCAATGCACTGCCTCACTGCCCTGGGGGCAGTGGGCAGTGCAACTCCTGCAATGCACTGCCTCGCTGCCTGGGGGCAGTGGGCAGTGGAACTCCTGCAATGCACTGCCCCACTGCCTGGGGGCAGTGGGCAGTGGAACTCCTGCAATGCATTGCCTCACTGCCCTCGGGCAGTAGGCAGTGGAACTCCTGCAATGCACTGCCTCACTTCCTGGGGGCAGAGGGTAGTGCAACTCCTGCAATGCACTACCTCACTCCCTGGGGGCAGTGGGCAGTGGAACTCCTGCAACGCACTGCCGCACCGCCTGGGGGCAGTGGGCAGTGGAACTCCTGCAATGCACTGCCTCACTGCCTGGGGGCAGTGGGCAGTGGACCTCCTGCAATGCACTGCCTCACTGTCTGGGGCAGTGGGCAGTGCAACTCCTGCAATACACTGCCGCACTGCCTGGGGGGCGGTGGGCAGTGCAACTCCTGCAATGCACTGCCTCGCTGCCTGGGGGCAGTGGGCAGTGCAACTTCTTCAATGCAGTGCCTCACTGCCCTGGGGTAGTGGGCAGCGGAACTCCTGCAATGCACTGCCTCACTGCCCGGCCGCAGTGGGCAGTGCAACTCCTGCAATGCACTGCCCCACTGCCTGGGGGCAACGGGCAGTGCAACTCTTGCAATGCACTGCCTCAGTGCCCTGGGGCAGTGGGCAGTGGACCTCCTGCAATGCACTGCCTCACTGCCCTGGGGGCAGTGGGCAGTGCAACTCCTGCAATGCACTGCCTCACTGCCTGGGGGCGGTGGGCAGTGGAACTCCTGCAATGCACCGCCTCACTGCCTGGGGGCAGTGGGCGGTGCAACTCCTGCAATGCACTGCCTCACTGCCTTGGGGGCAGTGGACGGTGCAACTCCTGCAATGCACTACCTCGCTGCCTGGGGGCACTGGGCAGTGGAACTCCTGCAATGCACTGCCCGACTGCCTGGGGGCAGTGGGCAGTGCAACTCCTGCAATGCACTGCCTCACTGCCTGGGGGCAGTGGGCAGTGGAACTCCTGCAATGCACCGCCTCACTGCCTGGGGGCAGTGGGCAGTGGAACTCCTGCAATGCACTGCCTCACTGCCTGGGGGCAGTGGGCAGTGGAACTCCTGCAATGCACCGCCTCACTGCCTGGGGGCAGTGGGCAGTGCAACTCCTGCAATGCACTGCCTCACTGCCTGGGGGCAGTGGGCAGTGGAACTCCTGCAATGCACCGCCTCACTGCCTGGGGGCAGTGGGCAGTGCAACTCCTGCAATGCACTGCCTCACTGCCTGGGGGCAGTGGGCAGTGGAACTCCTGCAATGCACCGCCTCACTGCCTGGGGGCAGTGGGCAGTGCAACTCCTGCAATGCACTGCCTCACTGCCCTGGGGGCAGTGGGCAGTGCAACTCCTGCAATGCACTGCCTCGCTGCCTGGGGGCAGTGGGCAGTGGAACTCCTGCAATGCACCGCCTCACTGCCTAGGGGCAGTGGGCAGTGGAACTCCTGCAATGCACTGCCTCACTGCCCTGGGGGCAGTGGGCAGTGCAACTCCTGCAATGCACTGCCTCACTGCCTGGGGGCAGTGGGCAGTGGAACTCCTGCAATGCACCGCCTCACTGCCTGGGGGCAGTGGGCAGTGGAACTCCTGCAATGCACTGCCTCACTGCCGTGGGGGCAGTGGGCAGTGCAACTCCTGCAATGCACTGCCTCGCTGCCTGGGGGCAGTGGGCAGTGGAACTCCTGCAATGCACTGCCCCCCTGATTGGGGGCAGTGGGCAGTGGAACTCCTGCAATGCATTGCCTCACTGCCCTCGGGCAGTAGGCAGTGGAACTCCTGCAATGCACTGCCTCACTTCCTGGGGGCAGAGGGTAGTGCAACTCCTGCAATGCACTACCTCACTCCCTGGGGGCAGTGGGCAGTGGAACTCCTGCAACGCACTGCCGCACCGCCTGGGGGCAGTGGGCAGTGGAACTCCTGCAATGCACTGCCTCACTGCCCTGGGGGCAGTGGGCAGTGCAACTCCTGCAATGCACTGCCTCACTGCCTGGGGGCAGTGGGCAGTGGAACTCCTGCAATGCACCGCCTCACTGCCTGGGGGCAGTGGGCAGTGGAACTCCTGCAATGCACTGCCTCACTGCCGTGGGGGCAGTGGGCAGTGCAACTCCTGCAATGCACTGCCTCGCTGCCTGGGGGCAGTGGGCAGTGGAACTCCTGCAATGCACTGCCCCCCTGATTGGGGGCAGTGGGCAGTGGAACTCCTGCAATGCATTGCCTCACTGCCCTCGGGCAGTAGGCAGTGGAACTCCTGCAATGCACTGCCTCACTTCCTGGGGGCAGAGGGTAGTGCAACTCCTGCAATGCACTACCTCACTCCCTGGGGGCAGTGGGCAGTGGAACTCCTGCAACGCACTGCCGCACCGCCTGGGGGCAGTGGGCAGTGGAACTCCTGCAATGCACTGCCTCACTGCCTGGGGGCAGTGGGCAGTGGACCTCCTGCAATGCACTGCCTCACTGCCTGGGGGCAGTGGGCAGTGCAACTCCTGCAATACACTGCCGCACTGCCTGGGGGGCGGTGGGCAGTGCAACTCCTGCAATGCACTGCCTCGCTGCCTGGGGGCAGTGGGCAGTGCAACTTCTTCAATGCAGTGCCTCACTGCCCTGGGGTAGTGGGCAGCGGAACTCCTGCAATGCACTGCCTCACTGCCCGGCCGCAGTGGGCAGTGCAACTCGTGCAATGCACTGCCCCACTGCCTGGGGGCAACGGGCAGTGCAACTCTTGCAATGCACTGCCTCAGTGCCCTGGGGCAGTGGGCAGTGGACCTCCTGCAATGCACTGCCTCACTGCCCTGGGGGCAGTGGGCAGTGCAAATCCTGCAATGCACTGCCTCACTGCCTGGGGGCGGTGGGCAGTGGAACTCCTGCAATGCACCGCCTCACTGCCTGGGGGCAGTGGGCGGTGCAACTCCTGCAATGCACTGCCTCACTGCCTTGGGGGCAGTGGACGGTGCAATTCCTGCAATGCACTACCTCGCTGCCTGGGGGCACTGGGCAGTGGAACTCCTGCAATGCACTGCCCGACTGCCTGGGGGCAGTGGGCAGTGCAACTCCTGCAATGCACTGCCTCACTGCCTGGGGGCAGTGGGCAGTGGAACTCCTGCAATGCACCGCCTCACTGCCTGGGGGCAGTGGGCAGTGGAACTCCTGCAATGCACTGCCTCACTGCCCTGGGGGCAGTGGACAGTGCAACTCCTGCAATGCACTGCCTCGCTGCCTGGGGGCAGTGGGCAGTGGAACTCCTGCAATGCTCTGCCCCACTGCCTGGGGGCAGTGGGCAGTGCAACTCCTGCAATGCACTGCCTCACTGCCCTGGGGCAGTGGGCAGTGGAACTCCTGCAATGCACTGCCTCACTGCCTGCGGGCAGTGGGCAGTGCAACTCATGCAATGCACTGCCTCACTACCCTGGGGGCAGTGGGCAGTGCAACTCGTGCAATGCACTGCCTCACTGCCTGGGGGGAGTGGACAGTGCAACTCCTGCAATGCACCGCCTCACTGCCCTGGGGCAGTGGGCAGTGAAACTCCCGCAATGCACTGCCGCACTGCCTGGGGGCAGTGGGCAGTGCAACTCCTGCAATGCACTGCCTCACTGCCTGGGGGCAGTGGGCAGTGCAACTCCAACTCCTGCAATGCACTGCCTCACTGCCCTGGGGCAGTGGGCAGTGGACCTCCTGCAATGCACTGCCTCACTGCCCTGGGGCAGTGGGCAGTGAAACTCCCGCAATGCACTGCCGCACTGCCTGGGGGCAGTGGGCAGTGCAACTCCTGCAATGCACTGCCTCCACCTTGGGGGCAGTGGGCAGTGCAACTCCAACTCCTGCAATGCACTGCCTCACTGCCCTGGGGCAGTGGGCAGTGGACCTCCTGCAATGCACTGCCTCACTGCCCTGGGGGCAGTGGGCAGTGGAACTCCTGCAATGCACTGCCCCACTGCCCGGGGGCAGTGGACAGTGCAACTCCTGCAATGCACCGCCTCACTGCCCCGGGGCAGTGGGCAGTGAAACTCCCGCAATGCACTGCCTCACTGCCCTGGGGGCAGTGGGCAGTGCAACTCCTGCATTGCACTGCCTCACTGCCTGGGGGCAGTGGGCAGTGCAACTCCAACTCCTGCAATGCACTGCCTCACTGCCCTGGGGGCAGTGGGCAGTGGAACTCCTGCAATGCACTGCCCCACTGCCTGGGGGCAGCGGGCAGTGCAACTCTTGCAATGCACTGCCTCACTGTCCCAGAGCAGTGGGCAGTGGACCCCCTGCAATGCACTGCCTCACTACCTGGGGGCAGTGGGCAGTGGAACTCCTGCAATGCACTGCCCCACTGCTTGGGGGCAGTGGGCAGTGCAACTCCTGCAATGCACTACTTCACTGCCCTGGGGCAGTGGGCAGTGCAACTCTCGCAATGCACCGCCTCACTGCCTTTGCCTGGGGGCAGCGGACAGTGCAACCTCTGCAATGCACTGCCTCACTGCCCTGGGTCAGTGGGCAGTGCAACTCCTGCAATACAGTGCCGCACTGCCTGGGGGCAGTGGGCAGTGCAACTCCTGCAATGCACTTCCTCCAACTCCTGCAATGCACCGCCTCACTGCTTGGGGGCAGTGGGCGGTGCAACTTCTACAATGCAGTGCCTCACTGCCTGGGGGCAGTGGGCAGTGCAACTCGTGCAATGCAACGCCTCATTGCCCTGGGGGCAGTGGACAGTGCAACTCCTGCAACGCACTGCCTCACTGTCCCAGAGCAGTGGGCAGTGGAACTCCTGCAATGCACTGCCTCACTGCCTGGGGGCAGCGGGCAGTGGAACTCTTGCAATGCACTGCCCCACTGCTTGGGGGCAGTGGGCAGTGCAACTCGTGCAATGCACTACCTCACTGCCCTGGGGCAGTGGGCAGTGCAACTCCTGCAATGCACTGCCTCACTGCCTGGGGGCGGTGGGCAGTGCAACTCCTGCAATGCACTGCCTCACTGCCTGGGGGCAGTGGGCAGTGCAAATCCAACTCCTGCAATGCACTGCCTCACTGCCTAGGGGCAGTGGGCGGTGCAACTTCTACAATGCACGGCCTCACTGCCTGGGGGCAGTGGGCAGTGCAATTCCTGCAATGCACTGCCTCACTGCCCTGGGGGCAGTGGGCAGTGGAACTCCTGCAATGCACTGCCTCACTTCCTGGGGGCAGAGGGTAGTGCAACTCCTGCAATGCACTGCCTCACTGCCTGGGGGCAGTGGGCGGTGCAACACCTGCAATGCACTGCCTCACTGCCTTGGGGGCAGTGGACAGTGCAACTCCTGCAATGCACTGCCTCGCTGCCTGGGGGCAGTGGGCAGTGGAACTCCTGCAATGCATTGCCCCACTGCCTGGGGGCAGTTGGCAGTGCAACTCCTGCAATGCACTGCCTCACTGCCCTGGGGCAGTGGGCAGCGGAACTCCTGCAATGCACTGCCTCACTGCCTGGGGGCAGTGGGCAGTGCAACTCCTGGAATGCACCGCCTCACTGCCCTGGGGCAGTGGGCAGTGCAACTCCCGCAATGCACTACCTCACCGCCTGGGGGCAGTGGGCAGTGGAACTCCTGCAACGCACCGCCTCACTGCCCCCGGGGCAGTGGGTAGTGCAACTCCTGCAATGCACTGCCTCACTGCCTGGGGGCAGTGGGCAGTGCAACTCCTGCAATACACTGCCGCACTGCTTGGGGGCAGTGGGCAGTGCAACTCCTGCAATGCACTGCCGCACTGGCTTGGGGGCAGTGGGCAGTGGACCTCCGGCAATACACTGCCGCACTGCCTGGGGGCAGTGAGCAGTGCAGCTCCTGCATTACTGTGCCCCACTGCCTGGGGGCAGTGGACAGTGCAACTCCTGCAATGCACTGCCTCGCTGCCTGGGGGCAGTGGGTAGCGGAACTCCTGCAATGCACTGCCTCACTGCCTTGGGGCAGTGGGCAGTGGAAGTCCTGCAATGCACTGCCCCACTGCCTGGGGGCATTGGGCAGTGCAACTCGTGCAATGCACTGCCGCACTGCGTGGGGGCAGTGGACAGTGCAACTCCTGCAATGCACTGCCTCACTGCCTGGGGGCAGTGGGTAGCGGAACTCCTGCAATGCACTGCCTCACTGCCTGGGGGCAGTGGGCAGTGGAACTCCTGCAATGCACTGCCCCACTGCCTGGGGGCATTGGGCAGTGCAACTTCTGCAATACACTGCCGCACTGCCTGGGGGCAGTGGGCCGCGCAACCCCTGCACTGCACTACCTCACTGCCCTGGGGCAGTGGGCAGCGGAACTCCTGCAATGCACTGCCTCACCGCCTGGGAGCAGTGGGCAGTGCAACTCCTGCAACGCACTGCCTCACTGCCTGGGGGCAGTGGGCAGTGCAACTCCTGCAATGCACTGCCTCACTGCCTGGGGGCAGTGGGCAGTGCAACTTCTGCAATACACTGCCGCACTGCCTGGGGGCAGTGGGCAGCGCAACCCCTGCACTGCACTACCTCACTGCCCTGGGGCAGTGGGTAGCGGAACTCCTGCAATGCACTGCCTCACCGCCTGGGAGCAGTGGGCAGTGCAACTCCTGCAACGCACTGCCTCACTGCCTGGGGGCAGTGGGCAGTGCAACTCCTGCAATGGTCGGTCGGAGTGTAGTGCCGGGCCTGTGGGGATGTACTACTAGGCGCACCGGCCTGGGGGGATGGGGAGTCCAACCCAGGGGGTGGTCGGGGCATCCTTCAGGGCCTATGGGGGGCCATCATCTTCGGAGAACCGGCCGCACCGGCCTTGGGGGGACGGGGAGTCCAGGCCAGGGGGTGGTCGGAGCCTCCTGCAGGGCCCATGGGGAGGCGTCATCTGCTAATAACCGGGCACACCGGCCTGGGGGGGACGGGGAGCCCAGCCCAGGGGGTGGTCGGAACCTCCTGCAAGGCCCATGGGGAGCCATCATCTTCCAATAACCTGGCGCACCGGCCTGGGGGGGACGGGGAGTCCAGCCCAGGGGGTGGTCGGAGCCTCCTGCAAGGCCTATGGGGGGCCACCTTCTTCAGAGAACCGGGCGCACCGGCCTGGGGGGGACGGGGAGTCCAGCCCAGGGGGTGTTTGGAGCCTCCTGCCAGGCCAATGGGGGGCCAATATCTTCGGAGAACCGGGCGCACTGGCCTGGGGGGGACGGGGAGTCCAGCCCAGGGGGTGTCCGGAGCCTCCTGCCAGGCCTACGGGGGGCCATCCTCTTCAGAGAACCGGGCGCACCGGCCCGGGGGGGACGGGGAGTCTTGCCCAGGGGGTGTTCGGAGTCTCCTGCCAGGCCAAGGGGGGGCCATCTTCTTCAGAGAACCGGGCGCACCGGCCCGGGGGGGACGGCGAGTCCTGCCCAGGGGGTGTTCGGAGTCTCCTGCCAGGCCAATGGGGGGCCATCTTCTTCAGAGAACCGGGGGCACCGGCCCGGGGGGGACGGGGAGTCCTGCCCAGGGGGTGTTCCGAGTCTCCTGCCAGGCCAAGGGGGGGCCATCTTCTTCAGAGAACCGGGCGCACCGGCCCGGGGGGGACGGGGAGTCGTGCCCAGGGGGTGTTCGGAGTCTCCTGCCAGGCCAATGGGGGGCCATCTTCTTCAGAGAACCGGGCGCACCGGCCCTGGGGGGACGGGGAGTCCTGCCCAGGGGGTGTTCGGAGTCTCCTGCCAGGCCAAGGGGGGGCCATTTTCTTCAGAGAACCGGGCGCACCGGCCCGGGGGGGACGGGGAGTCCTGCCCAGGGGGTGTTCGGAGTCTCCTGCCGGGCCAACGGGGGGCCATCTTCTTCATAGAACCGGGCGCACCGGCCCGGGGGGGACAGGCAGTCCTGCCCAGGGGGTGTCCGGAGTCTCCTGCAAGGCCAGTGGGGGGCCATCTTCTTCAGAGAACCGGGCGCACCGGCGCGGGGGGGACGGGGAGTCCTGCCCAGGGGGTGTTCGGAGCCTCCTGCCAGGGCCAATGGGGGGCCATCTTCTTCAGAGAACCGGGCGCACCGGCCCGGGGGGGACGGGGAGTCCTGCCCAGGGGGTGTCCGGAGTCTCCTGGAAGGCCAGTGGGGGGCCATCTTCTTCAGAGAACCGGGCGCACCGGCCCGGGGGGGACGGGGAGTCCTGCCCAGGGGGTGTTCGGAGTCTCCTGCCAGGCCAAGGGGGGGCCATCTTCTTCTGAGAACCGGGCGCACCGGCCCGGGGGGGACGGGGAGTCCTGCCGGGGGGTGTTCGGAGCCTCCTGCCAGGCCAAGGGGGGGCCATCTTCTTTAGAGAACCGGGCGCACCGGCCCGGGGGGGACGGAGAGTCCTGCCCAGGGGGTGTTCGGAGTCTCCTGCCAGGCCAAGGGGGGGCCATCTTCTTCAGAGAACCGGGCGCACCGGCCCGGGGGGGACGGGGAGTCCTGCCCAGGGGGTGTTCGGAGTCTCCTGCCAGGCCAATGGGGGGCCATCTTCTTCAGAGAACCGGGCGCACCGGCCCGGGGGGGACGGGGAGTCCTGCCCAGGGAGTGTTCGGAGTCTCCTGCCAGGCCAACGGGGGGCCATCTTCTTCTAAGAACCGGGCGCACCGGCCCGGGGGGGACAGGGAGTCCTGCCCAGGGGGTGTTCGGAGTCTCCTGCCAGGCCAAGGGGGGGCCATCTTCTTCAGAGAACCGGGCGCACCGGCCCGGGGGGGACGGGGAGTCCTGCCCAGGGGGTGTTCGGAGTCTCCTGCCAGGCCAAGGGGGGGCCATCTTCTTCAGAGAACCGGGCGCACCGGCCCGGGGGGGACGGGGAGTCCTGCCCAGGGGGTGTTCGGAGTCTCCTGCCAGGCCAAGGGGGGGCCATCTTCTTCAGAGAACCGGGCGCACCGGCCCGGGGGGGACGGGGAGTCCTGCCCAGGGGGTGTTCGGAGTCTCCTGCCAGGCCAATGGGGGGCCATCTTCTTCAGAGAACCAGGCGCACCGGCCCGGGGGGGACGGGGAGTCCTGCCCAGGGGGTGTTCGGAGTCTCTTGCCAGGCCAATGGGGGGCCATCTTCTTCAGAGAACCGGGCGCACCGGCCCGGGGGGGACAGGGAGTCCTGCCTAGGGGGTGTTCGGAGTCTCCTGCCAGGCCAAGGGGGGGCCATCTTCTTCAGAGAACCGGGCGCACCGGCCTGGGGGGGACGGGGAGCCCAGCCCAGGGGGTGTTCGGAGTCTCCTGCCAGGCCTGTGGGTACTCCCTCCTACCTCTCAGCAGCAGCAGGCAAGTAAGCAGGCTGTACCGGGGGTCATAATCCCGGGCTAACAGTATCTGGGACTCAACGTGAGTCCTCTTAACCAGGAACAACCCCAAACACCGCCGGGGCTTAACTCCCGAACGTAACGGTGTTTGGGGCCCCCGTGGGCCTTATGAGCCCACGGAGTGTACTGAGGCGTGGCTACCAGCACTTAAAGTCTTGCCTGCCATACCCATTTCTGGGCTCGCCTCAGTACGGCCGGTCGAGTCCGGCTCTGGGGGTTGCGCACTAAACTGGCCCCGGGGGGGGGCCATTTACCCTGTTAAGCATTAGTTACGGCAGTAGGCACTATTCATTACGTTAGGGAATTACTCAGCGCATTTGTTTACCCCGCAGACATGCCCCTTCCAGTGGTGCGCTCACCTTTGGGGCTGCCTTTGGGGGATCGGGGGCTGTTACCCCTCCCGGACGCCCTCCCTGGTGTTGGCGCCGGGGTGGTGGCCGGGGGGCCTTATACCGTACCTAAAGGATGTTGGATACCGATACCGGGGCGTCTAGCCGGACGGGGACCGGGACTGTTTCTTCCAACATATTCCTCCACATATCCTTGCACATATTGCAGTGCGGGGGGTCGTTGTTGGGGCCCCCCGCGCATGTCCGGGCCTCGGCGCAGCCCCTCCCACTGGGGCCCCAGTCTCTCACCCCTCCCTCACCCACGCACACACCCGGCACACCCGTCCCGGTCCCGCCGTTCCGTTGAAGCCCTTGTCCGGGGGCCTCCACTGGTCTGGATGTCGCGCGGCCGGCCGCCGATGCGGGGCCCTGGAGGCGCGCCGCACGGGCGCTGCCAGCCTGAGAGATGGGCAGGGTCAGGGAGCGTGGCGGGGCAGGGGAGGCTGCAGGGAGCGCTCATAGGGGGGGGCGCATGGGGGGGTTGCCGGGGCGCGCGCAGGGGCGGCAGCGGGGGGGGCTGAGGCTGGAGCGCGGGGGGGGCGCATGTCCGGGCTCCTGCGTGGGCTGGTGCGTGAGCGGGCGTGTTGGGGAGGAGCGGAGGGGGAGGCTAGGTCAGCCGTCCTCTATTGGGGGTCGCTGACCGTTCCCAGGGCCAAGGCGGCCGGTACTAGGGGCCGCGGGGTCCCTGGGGATGGTGCTTGGCACTGGTACGTGCGCGCACCCGACACTGTTAGTACACCGCCTATTGGCAGTGCCCAGGCCCTGTCGTCAGGGGCTTCGCACCCGGCACCCAGCCCGTGAGTAGAGCTGGGGAGTACTCAGGGTGTGGTGTGGTGTGGTGTGGTGTGGTGTGGTGTGGTGTGGTGTGGTGTGGTGTGGTGTGGTGTGGTGTAATTTGCTGTGCTGTGTTGTGTTGCGTTGTGCTGTGCTGTGTTTGTGTTGTGTTGTGTTTGTGTTGTGTTGTGTTGTGTTGTGCTGTGTTGTGTTGTGTTGTGTTGTGTTGTGTTGGGCTGAAGGCGCTGTTACCAGAAGGCAATGGCCGGGATGTCTACCCACGGTTACAGGTAAACGGGAGGGCTGTGTGTATAGTGCGCGTGCCGTGTGTAAGTGTGCGGTTGTTGGCGGTACGGGGGGGGGGGGGGGTCGGGGAAACCTGGATGTCACCCACCAGGCGAATACTGTCATCCCAGAAGTTCACGCTGCACTCCCTCTCTCTCCGCCTGCTATGCAGGCGTAGCTCCTACAACACCCACGCCATCGTGCTGCTTGGGCCCAGGCGGGCTTTCAGCAACGTAGCTCGCGCCTTGGCGTGGGCGTACCACACTCTGATGGACTTCTTGATGACGTGAGGGATGAACTCAGTCCCCAGCATGCGGGGCCCTGAGCACTCCATGTGGGCTCGCTGCATGGAGGGGGTACGCAAGGCTGCCGCCCACTGTTCCATGACAACCGGCTCCCAGAGCTGGTGGCGCACCGATTCTGCCCGTTTCCCCACCTTCTGGTTGAGCCACTCCGCGAGCCGCCGGCGAGCCGGCCCCCACTCATGGGAATGGACCGAGCAGGCCCAGAGGTGGGGCGCCGTTTCGGGCTGCGCTCCACAGAGGAGGCACGTGGTGTCCAGCACCGTGTTGCAGTGGGAGGACCGGTGCGCCAGGACGGTCATCGTGGGGATGTCGTCCATGCGGTGCGCCGTAATGTGGTGCTGCTGGTCAGTATCGAACCAATCGAGGGGGAGTCCACTCCCCGACGTGTAGTTTGCTCCCCATCGGGCCTCATAGCCGACCCGTGCCGGTATGGAGGCCTGATCTTGCAACCAGTCGCTCAGAGCCGTTGGGGAGAGCTGGCACTGGTCCCGGTAGGTCACCGGGGGGAGAAAGGAGAAAGGGCGGCGGAGGAGCCATGTTAGGGCAACTTCCGGCGGCTCCCGCATCACCGCATCTACGCGGACGTTCAGGTCCATTATCCAGTAGTAACCACGTTTATGGCCAAGGCCGGGGAGAGACGGCGGCCCCGCAGGACCGTGGCGTAGAGGTGGTGTATGCCCACAATGCCCTCTGACCTGATATGCCCGGAGGGCTCCCACTGCCGCCTCGGAGTCCTGTACCAGCCAAAATACCCCTGGCTGTTGTGCAAGCCTGCGGATGTACAATAGGAGTATCATGGCCTCTCCCTATTGGGAGGTGCCCAGGCCGGAGGCCACGTGGGTCTGGTAGGCCTCGGGCCCGCTCTGGGCGACCCCCGCCATCGCCATGCCGGCCGGCGTGGTCCCTGCATCCACCGCGGCTATGGTGCCGCGGAGGGTTGCCAGCACCGGCACGTCATGGAACCACATGCCCGGCTTGACTTTGGGGCCCAGCATCTGCGGCTGGTCGGTGGCCAGGCCGTGCGGTGCCAGGAGGGCTAGGTCCCCATGGTGCTCACGGAGGCGGGTTCGTAGGGCCGGGTAGAGCTCCGCCGGCACCGTACCCGCCGTGCTGAGCGAGTAGTATAGGAGCCCCTTATGCGGGTGCCCCGGGCACTTGTGTGCCACACACTCCGCGGGGTATTCGAATTTCGCCACCGCAGCCAGGGCGATGGCTATATATCCACGGTCACGTTGGTAGCGCCGCGGTGACTGTGACCAGGAGGGCTGGTGATGCCTGCGCCCATTGCCAGTACGCGTCCGTCGGTGGTTCGGACAGCCCGTTGATGGTGGGTGCCCACACCCCCGCGCTCTGTAGTTGGCCCAGGGACGCATGTTGGTGGTCGTCCCATAGTTTGGCGTGCAGGGGCGCGTTGACCTATACTTGGACACCCAGAAGGGCCACCAGGAGGCGATGCAGCCGGGTATCGCTTGGCAGCGTATTTGGGGGCTGGCAGCACACCCGGAGCTCCGGTGCCCAACCTTTGGCCTCCATGGTGTCCTTCATGGCAGTCGTCACCTGGATCGCATATCCTCTGTGGTACACGGTCTCTACCCGGGTGGTCTTGGCCCCCCGCCCCACGATTATCGATTCCACAAGGTACGCGGGCACTGCGCTCGGGATGCAGTCCTTGGGCGCAGCTTGCCACCGCGGTGGGGATGCTCCGGAGATCCAGCCCTCCCAGGTCCTCCGCTATATGGGGACCGACATCTACCTCCAGGGCACACCCACAGCCCCCCGTAACCAACCGGATGTGCGGGCGGTGGTGTGGAAGCAGCTCCGCCCCCAACGGCTCTCCCCGGACGCGGCCATGATGGTGCTCATGGCAAAGCTTCCGAGCAAGCTGCTTCCCATGGCCAGCGCCTACCGCCCCACGGCCCAAGTGCACGCGGCGAACGACGGCCTGATGGTGCGGGGGTACAAGCACATGACGGGAATCTCCCGCCATGCCCACACCGATGCACTCTGGGGACCCTGGGAGCATGGCTGCCAGGGTTTGACCCGGTCCTCACACTCATGGCAGCCCGCGGTCGCCCCAGAATGGGTCTGGCAGGGTGCTTGGGCCAAAGACGACTTTCGAGAGTCCGAGACCTATACCCTCCAGGCCCACCAAGCCCTCAGAGGGGGATGCCCTGCCGTGCTACCCCAGGGCACTACACACACCATCCACGGTGCTCCCAGCTCATCGCTACGCTGCAGCGGATGGTAGATGATGTATCCTTGCCCATGTGGATGCCGGACCCGTGCTCGGGGCCGGCCCCCATCCTGGTGCGGGGCCCTAGCGGACTACGAGCGGGGGCAATGGCGCCCCCCCCCCCCCCCCAGGTGGAGGTGTACCTCACCCAGTACGGCGATGTCACGCAGGTGGTCGTCCCTATGACCGTCTACGAGACGGTGCAGGCTCTGGGGTACCATCACCTGAGCGACCTATACACGGCAAACCGGCGAATCAAAGGGGAACAAACCCTTAAGGAGCGGGCGCCTGCCCGCAAAAGTATCCCCGGCCTCGGGGCGTGGCTTGCCCGGCATAGCGCCGTCTCAGCGCCCCCCCTGCGGGTGCCCCAGCCAACGCCTCCTGCCGTTGCTCCAGGCTATCCTTTACCCACGTGCGGCCCAAGAACGATACGTACACTGGATTGGGCGAGCGTAGTGGTTGGGGGTTGGAGGTCGACCCGTATTGGCCGCACGATACCTTGGTAGTACGTCCGCTAATCCAGTAGGACTCCCTGGATAGGGCGGGTGTCAGGCCGTTCCAGTAGGACTATCGTCTCGTCCACCCACATGAGCCCCGGGAAGCGAAAAGGCTGTACCGCAGAAGCTCTTTCTGCGATGTCCATGAAGCGTAGGAACGGGATAGTCGCCGTCGCGCCCGCGTGGACCCCCTGGATGGTACCTTGGGGGGTTCCTAGGAGCTGCGTCAGGGTACTCGAATGCCAGGGGCCAAGGGGTAGGGCACACGAGAAGCCCTCTGTGTGGGTGGCCAGCTGGCCAACCTCTCCCAGGCCCACACGGGCTCCCACGATGGGGTGGACGTCCTGGCCAATCGCGTCGAAGAATTTCACGAGGTCGGTTATCAGGACGTCCACTACCCGGCGTTGAAGTTTGGCGAGGTCCAACTTCATGTGCACCGTGCGGACCGCTTCCCGGAGGGACACTCCCCGCATACCTCGCTCGTATATGGCTGTCGCCACGGCGTAGAAAGCCGTGGGCTCCAGCTTGGAGATGTGGGAGGAGATGGTTATGCCCCGGAGGTTCGCCGCCTGGATGGGCTGGTCAGGGTTTTTGAGGAGCAGGGTGACTCGACCACACGTGCCCAACGTGCGGCATACTTGGGGGCTGCGCATGACTGTGCACAGGGACACCTGGTCCGCCTCTGTCAGGTGACGGAACCACGAGATGTCCATGCAGACGTCCGCCTCGGGCAGGTGGAGGTGTGGGCCCCGGGCCTTGCCGGATTGTACCTCCCAGAGGTGGCGAGGCTGGACATAGTCCGGCCTGGCCGGCGGGGCATGCTGCGATAGGAGCCCCAGGTATTGCTGTGATATCCCCCGGGGGGCCCCAGCTGCGCCGTTGCACATCTCACCACTACTTCAGAAGGGCCGGGCGCTCGATGCCCCGGAGGCTTTGCTGGCGTTGAGCCTCTCCCGGCGCCACGAGGCTTCTTTTGAGGGCGTCCCCCACCGCCACAGAGTTGCCCAGCATGCTTTGGGCAATTGCCGTGAAACGCCCCACGGAGGGGAGCATATTGTGTGCCGGGAAAGGCGGCCGGGGGGACTTTGGGGGGCGCTCTGCCGGGCGTGTCCGGAGGCGGTAGTGCCGGAAACGGAGAGCCTGGATCCTGCCCGCGGCGTGGGCCCAATCATAGATGGCTCATTGCAAGCCTTTCAGCCATCGGGTCGGGGCGAGCTGGGGGTCGATGTCCCTCCTGCGGAGCACCGAGCTCTGCAAATCGGCCGTATCCGATGGGGATAGGGCTGCAGGGCCAAGGTGGTACTCCGGTGTGCGAGACACCGTATTGGGGCTGGGCTTGTCCAGTCAGGCCACCGGATGGGTGACGGTGAAGAGGAGGGGGAAATGGTGGTCCAACAGGAGGGTGCTTCCCCAGTAGTGGTAGGGCGCTATTGCGAACGTCGCCTCGCGGTGGCAGGCGACCGTGTCGATGCGGGAGCGCTTTGCCCGCTGAAAGCAGGAGTATTCTCCGGCGGGACCGGATGTAGGTCTACCAGGTCCCTGAGGTTGACAGCCCGAAGGAATGTGCGACAGCGTGTATCATCGGGGCGCGGAGTCCCCCCTATCCTCTTGCCTGGCCGCCGAGTTGGTGTCGGTCACTACCAGAATGGACGTCGGATCCACTATGTGGGTGAGCTTGCGCCAGATGTCCGCCCACCATCTCACGTATGGCTCACAGCCAATGTTGATTTGGGGGGCGTGGGCCGCCAACATGTGACGTTTCCCGCACCGGGCTAGTACCTTCATGAGGCGGGCGTTAGCGTCCTTCCTGCCCCAGAGCAGTGTGGCCCGGGTGGTAGTCCCGGAGCGGACATACACATCGAGGCCAGCCCCCGTCTTTCCATGAGCGGTGAGCACGACGTTTCGGATGTAGTGCAAAAATGGGGGATCCTCCAGGCCTACCCTGGATTGGGATTTGGCCAAGATGAGGATCCTTAGGCCGCGCGCTGCCATATGCAGGGCCTGTGCCAGCAGGCGTTGCCGCAGGTATCTGACGGGGACATTGAGCCACAGATGTCCGACGGCATGTACGTCCTCCGGCGTGCCCTCAATTTTGGTACCGCGAGAGGCCGTGGTTCTCCGGCGCCGGGTCCAGCTCCGGGCTAGTAGGAGTAAGCTCTTCCTGTGGGCTGACATCCGGTTCCGAGGTGTTGGCAGACTCTTGGGCCGCGTGTAGGTCGCGCCCTATGAGGCTGAACACCGTGGTAAGGGAAGGGGTCCCCGCCGGTCGCTCTGTGGTGAGCCTGGGGACTATCCAGTCCCGCAGGGCCTCGGCCCGCGCCCCCGGAACTTTGAATCCCACGGGACGGGCCGGCTAGAGAGCTCGGACATAGCTCTTCCAAGCGGCACTCCCGCCCTTCCACTCGGCGTCCCTGAGCTGTTGGGCCCCTGGGGCCGAGCTGACCAGAACCAGTCCCCCTCGGGCCTTGTCGTAGGTGGCCTTGGTCACCATGGGCGTGGCGATGACGAAGGGCGGCCCCCCGGGCAGGTTGAGGGTTGCTTTGTGGTCCTTGAGGTCCCCCCGCTTGACGCAGACCTGCACCGGGGGGGTGAGGGGAGGGGGGGGGGGCTACTGGGGTTCCTCGCGGGACATGCACCGGGCACTAGCACACCAACACCAGAGCCCGGGTGTGTAGGGGCACCGCTCGGGGCGAGGGTGGGGCAGACCAGGCATACGCATATGCCATGGCGTGGAGCCACAAGCCGGGGCGGGTGCCCCCGTCGGGGGTTGGAAGCCGGAGCTCCACCTTCCCCTTGCTCACGTAATGAACCGTAATCCCGAGTCCCGGCAGGTGAGGGGCCAAGATTGCATCTCCCTCCCAGCTGGAGAGGGACAAAGAGGGGACCCCCAGGGTGAAGTCTACAAGCTGGAGCAGCTCGCGCGTTCTCTTGGCATACTGCGCCAAGAGGGATGAGAGGCCGTCACTCTCGGGGGAGCGGGGGGCGGGGATGGGGGTGACGCCCATGGGGCGCCCCACCGCCGACAGGCGTTCGCTCTGTAGGAACACACGGACGTCCATGGCCCTGCAGGGGGTTACCTCCTCCAGGGCAGTGTCAGCGATCAGGGCCGCAAGGCAGGATTCGTTCTGGCTCATGTCGCCAAGGGGGCTCGCGGCGGGCGGTTCGGGGTCGCCATCCGACGTGTCCATCAGTTGCGAGATGCCAGGGAGGCTGAAGCCGTCAGCATCGTCCTCCATGATGTTGGCCAGTTGGGTGGATGTGCCCTGGGAGGCGTCTACGTCAATGTGGGGGGGCTGAGGGGCCATGTCGTTGTTTGGGGCTCGACCAGCCGAGGCGTCCGGGACGATCTGGGGCGACCCTCCTCAGGGGGCTCAAGCGTGGCACCAACGTCGGGGGCGGGCCTCGCGTTGGTCGCTTGGGGGACAGGCCGCGGGTGGCACTGGCCACAGGGGTGGGGTAGCCAGAAGTGGCAGGCGTTACACCACGCCATGGCCGGCTCGTCCGCGGAGCTTCCCGGCCCCGGGGGTCCTGGTGCCCGGGCGCATTCCGGGGGCCGGGGGGTGCCTGGGCCGGCGATTCGTCGGCTGGGGGTTGGCCACGGGGGTTGGCTGGGCATTAGCGGGCGTCTGCCTCGGGGGCCTCCCTTTCCATAAGGTCCTGGGACAGCTCTGTTCCCGCCGACGGCGGGCATTCAGGGGGCCCTTGACCCGGGGGCATTCGCTACCTCGTTCACGGGTGCGGGCTTACCGGGGCCCTATCCGGGGTGGGGCTGGGGACATTCCGTGCTACAGTGGGCGGGCGCCGGCAAAGCCTGCTGCCTATGCTGGTCGCTATAGTGTTGGGCGAGCTAGATTGGTTTTCGGGCCGTTGTTGTAGCAGCTCAGGCGCCGCATCATGGCTTGCCGGTTGTTGGCGATCAGGGCCCCGGGATGAGGGAGTAGGCTACCCAGCAAGGCGCATCGGGGGGGGGGGGGGGGTCCGTCGGCAGGGGCCGCACGGCATTGCCGGCACTGTTGGCTACCGGCCGCTGAGTGGGCTGCTCCACCTTGGCAGGCCTCTCCTGCGGCGGGTGACGAACGGCATCGGCTATGAGGCGCCAGACGTCTGCCTCCGTGAGGGGGGGCCGATTTGCGCGTGGGGGGGGGTGCCTGGGTCGGCAGCACCTCCTTTCGTCCTTCCACCGGGGCGTCGTTCCGTGTATACACCGTGAGGCCGCGTATGACATCATAGTGAACACAGTGTACCGCTGCCGCCAACTGCCCCAGTTGGGGTGCAACCGTGCCCAGGGCAGCACTAACCACAACGCAAGCAGCCACCGCTTGAGCGTTGGAGCGGAAGGTGAGGTATCCATGATTCTCACCCCCCGAGAAGGCCCCCGCCACTCCTACCGCTCCATCCATCCACATAAAGCGGTCCGCCAAGTGGCGATGTGACCGCCCTGCCGGCAGGCGCTGCAGATGCAGGACGGTGGGCGCATCCCTCTTGCCGTGCTACTGCGGGGCCGGCTCTGCTCTCCCGAGGAAGGGCATCCGCAACACCCCGGAGACCCGGGGAGGTTTGGGTCGCCCCGGTACACCTTTTTTTGGGTGTTCTCGGGTGTCCACCCCGGGGAGACCGTGTCGCCTGTTGGCGGCGGGCCATAAGGCCGTGCTCATGGAAGGCCTGCGGGGGGCGGCAGTTCCCAACGGCCTGGGCTCACCAGCATGGGGGAACGGGGTCCTGCCCAGGTGGCGGTCAGTGGTCACAAAAGGCCTGTAGAGGATGGCCGTTTCTAACGGCCCGGGCTCACCAGCCGGGGGGGACGGGGAGTCCTGCCCAGGCGGCGGTCGGTACTCATGAAGGGCCTGCGCGGGGCAGCAGTTCCCAACGGCCTGGACTCACCAGCCTGAGGGGACGGGGAGTCCTGCCTAGGCGGCGGTCGGTGCTCATGAAGGGCCTGCGCGGGGCAGCAGTTCCCAACGGCCCGGGCTCACCAGCCCGGGGGGACGGGGGGTCCTCCCTAGGTGGCGGTCGGTGTTCATGAAGGGCCCGTAGGGGCCGGCAGTTGCCAAACCGGCTCGGGCTCGGCGGTCGGTGGTCATGAAAGGCCTGTAGGAGATGGCCGTTTCTAACGTCCCGGGCTCACCAGCCTACGTTGACGGGGATAGTCTTGCCCAGGCGGCGGTCGGTGCTCATCGAGGTCCTGTAGGGGATGGCAGTTCCCAACGGCCGGGCTCACCCGCCAAGGGGCACGGGGAACCCTGCTTAGGCAGCGGTCGGTGCTCATGGAGGGCCTATAGGGGATGGCGGTTCCCAACGGCGCGGGCTCACCAGCCTAGGGGGACGGGGAGTCCTGCCCACGCGGCGGTCGTTGCTCATGGACGGCCTGTAGGGGATGTGAGTTCCCATCGGCTTGGACTCACCAGCCTGGGGGGACGGGGAGTCCTACCCAGGCGGCGGTTTGTGCTCATGAAGGGCCTGTAGGGTACGGCAGTTTCCAACGGCTTGGGTTCACCGGCCTCGGGGAGGGACAGGGAGTCCTGCCGAGGCGCTGGTCGGTGCTCATGAAGGACGTGCGGGTGGCGGCAGTTCCCAACGGCCCAGGCTCACCAGCCCGGGAGGACGGGGGGTCCTGCCCAGGCGGCGGTCGGTGCTCATGAACGGCCCGTAGGGGCCGGCACTTCCCAAAACGGCCCGGGCTCACAAGCCTGGGGGGACGGGGAGTCCTGCCCAGGTCGCGGTCGGTGCTCATGGAGGGCTTGTAGGGGATAGCCGTTTCTAACATCATGGGCTCACCAGCCTGGAGGGATGGGGAGCCTTGCCCAGGCGGCGGTCGGTGCTCATGGAGGGCCTGTAGGGGATGGCAGTTCCCAACGGCCCGAGCTCACCAGCGTTCTGGGCACGGGGACTCCTGCCCAGGTGGCGGTCGGTGCTCATGACGGGCCTGTAGGGGATAGCCATTTCTAACATCATGGGCTCACCAGCCTGGAGGGATGGGGAGCCTTGCCCAGGCGGCGTTCGGTGCTCATCGAGGGCCTGAAGGGGATGGCAGTTCCCAACGGCCTGGGCTCACCAGCCTAGGGGGACTGGGAGTCCTGCCGAGGTGGCAGTCGGTGCTCATGGAGGCCCTGTAGGGGATGGCAGTTACCAATGGCCCGGGTTCACTAGCTTGGGGGGACGGGGAGTCCTCCCAGGCGGCGGTCGTTTCTCATGAAGGGCTTGTAGGGGATGGCAGTTCCCAACGGCCCAGGCTCACCAGCCCGGGGGGACGGGGAGGCCTACCCAGGCGCCGGTCGGTTCTCATGAAGGGCATGCAGGGGACGGCAGTTACCAACGGCCCGGGCTCACCGACCTGGGGGACGGGGAGTCCTGCCCAGGCGGCGGTCGTTTCTCATGAAGGGCCTGTAGGGGATGGCAGCTCCCAACGGCCCGGGCTCACCAGCATGGGGGGACGGGGAGTTCTGCCCAGGCGGCGGTCGGTGCTCATGGAGGGCCTATAGGCGATGGCAGTTCGCAAAAGCCCGGGCACACCAGCCTGGGGGGACGGGGAGTCTTGCCCAGGCTGCGGTCGGTGCTCATGGAGGGCCTGTATGGGATGGCAAATACCAACCGCCCGGGCCCACCAGCTGGGGGGACAGGGGGTCCTGCCAAGGCGGCGGTCAGTGCTCATGAAAGGCCTGTAGGGGATGTCACTTCCCAACTGCCTGGGTTTATCGCCCTTGGGGGACGGGCAGTTCCGCCCAGGCGGCGGTCGGTGCTCATGAAGGGCCTGTAGGGGGCGGCAATTCCCAATGGCCCGGGCTCACCAGCCTCTGGGGACGGGGACACCTGCCCTGGCGGTGGTCGGTGCTCATGGAGGGCCTGTAGGGGATCGCAGTTCCCAACGGCCCGGGCTCACCAGCTTGGGGGGACAGGGAGTCATGCCCAGGCAGCGGTCGGTGCTCATGAAGGGCCTGTAGGGGACGGCGGTTCCCAAAACGGCCCGGGCTCACCAGCCTGGGGGGAAGGGGAGTCTTGCCCAGGCGGCGTTCGGTGCTCATCGAGGGCCTGAAGGGGATGGCAGTTCCCACTGGCCCGGGCACACAAGCCTGGGGGGACGGGGAGTTCTGCCCAGGCGGCGGTCGGTGCTCATGGAGGGCCTGTAGGGGATGGCAGGTCCCAACAACCTGGGCTCACCAGCCCGGGGGGACGGGGAGTCTTGCCCAGGCGGCGTTCGCTGCTCATGAAGGGCCTGCAGGGGGTGGCAGTTCCCAACGGCGGGCTCAGTAGCCCGGGGGGATGGGGAGTCTTGCCCGGGCGGCGGTCGGTGCTCATGAAGGGCCTGTAGGGGATTGCAGTTCCCAATGGCGGGCTCACCAGCCGAGGGTGGCGGAGTGTCCTGCCCAAGCGGCGGTCGGTACTCAAGGAGGGCCTGTCGGGGACGGGAGGTCCCAAAATCGGCCCGAGCCCACCGGCTGGGGGGACAGGGAGTCCTGCCCAAGCGGCGGCCGGTTCCCGGAGGGCCAGGCTACGCAAGGGCGGCGTGGCCTCGAACCGCTGACTAGCCGGGCCACGCCGCCCATTCCGGGGGGGTTGTGGGGGCCCCCGCCCCTTTCCTGGAGGGTTCCGCCCTGCATAGGGCACAACCCACAAGCGTGGGAGGGTTCCACCCGGCATGGGCACCACCCACAAGTGTTGGCTAACACGGGGAGGGGGGGGGTCCTAACAGGCCATCCCACCACTCCCTCTCGCCCTGTGGGTCCCCTCATCTCCCTGTGACCCGCTCTCCCTCGGCCCCCTTCCCTGCTACCCTCCCCCCCCCAGCGGTCACTGAGCAATAGCCTGCCAATGGGCAATGGAACTCCTTCTGTACATTGCCCCACTGCCTTGCAGCAGTGGGCTGTGGATCTCCTTGGGTTCACCGCATCACTGCCTTGGGGCAGTGGGCAGCGGAAGGAGTTCCGCTGCCCACTGCCCGAAGGCAGTGAGACAGTGTACAGGGGGATTTCCACTGCGCACTGCCCCAACGCAGTGCGGCAGTTTACCACAGGAGTTCCACTGCCCACTGCCCCCAGGCAGTGAGGCAGTGAACAGACGGAGTTCCACGACCCGCTGCCCCTAGACAGGCAGCAATGAACCTAAGGAGCTCCACTGCCCCAGGGCAGTGAGGGAGTGTCGAGCAGTAGTTCCACTGCCCCACTGCCCTGGGGCAGTGGGCAGTGCAACTTCTGCGGTATACTGCTGCACTGCTTGGGGGCAGTGAGCAATGGAACTCCTCCATTACAGTGGCGCACTGCCTGGGGGCAGTCGTGATGGACGTGGGCAGTGCAATTTCTGCGGTACGCTGCTGCACTGCCCGGGACCAGTGGGTAGTGGAACTCCTACAAGTACACTGCCGCACTGCTTTGGGGTGGCAGCGGAACTCCTGCTGTCCCCTACCCCTCTGCCTTGGGGCAGTGGGCAGTGGAACTCCTGCGGTACACCGCCGCACTGCCCGGGGGCCAATGGGCAGTGGAACTTGTGCGGTACACTGCTACACTGCCTTGGGGCAGTGGGCAGTCGAATTCGTCTGGTGGGGTAGAATACCAATCCCTTCCCTTTTTGTGCAGGGTGCTGGCCGGGGGTTGCTTGTCTTCGTCCTTAGGGGTGGACAGATGCCCCTGTGCTCTGGACTGCCCCATCGACTCTGCTTGCGTTCACAATCTTGCAGCTGTGCCCTGCAGAAGGCGCCTAGCCACATGACATTGTTTTTCATGGCCTGACGAGGAGTCTTCACGTCCACGCCCAGTGCTTCGCCATGCCATCTGCAGGGCGGTTGTTGGGTGTTGGTGTGTCTGCATCGTGTGTGTGTGTGTGTGTGTGCGCGCGCGTAAGTTGCAATTGCTTGTGCACCAATGGAGCCCCAAGTGGAGTATGTCGAGTGCACGTGCTGGTTTGCGTGTGCGAGTGTTTGGCTGAAACTGTGCGCCTCGTTATACGAGGCGCAAATTGGGCTCGGCGCGCGCCTCGTTAGCGCCAAACTCCCCCCCCCCCCCCCGTGCGCCTCGTTAGCGCCAAACTCCCCCCCCCCCCCCCGTGCGCCTCGTTAGCGCCAAACCCCAACCCCCCCGTGCGCCTCGTTAGCGCCAAACTCCCCCCCCCCCCCGTGCGCCTCGTTAGCGCCAAACCCCCCCGCGCCAAACCCCCCCCCCGTGCGCCTCGTTAGCGCCAAACTCCCCACCCCCCCGTGCGCCTCGTTAGCGCCAACGCCCCCCCCCGTGCGCCTCGTTAGCGCGCCAACCCCCCCCCCCCCCCCTGTGCACCGCCTTGTGTGTGTACCGCCTTGCCTGTGGCCCCTTAAATAACAAGACTCCTGCGGTGGCTATAGACCGCCTTTTGTGTGCACCGCCTTTTGCGTGTACCGCCTTGCCTGTGGCCCCTTAAATAACAAGACTCCTGCGGTGGCTACAGGCCGCCTTTTGTGTGCACCGCCTTGTGTGTGTACCGCCTTCTATGTGCACCGCCTTGCCCGTGGCCCCTTAAATAACAAGACTCCTGCGGTGGCTACAGACCGCCTTTTGTGTGCACCGCCTTGTGTATGCACCGGCTTGTATGTGCACCGCCTTGTGTATGTACGGACTTGTATGCGGAATACGCGTCTCGTGAGTGCCAAGCCCCCCCCCCCCCGTGCGCCTCGTTAGCGCGCCAACCCCCCCCCCCCCCCCGCGCGCCTCGTTAGCGCGCCAAACCCCCCCCCCCCCGCGCCTCGTTTGCAACCCCCCCCCCCCGTGCGCCTCGTTAGCGCCAAACCCCCCCCCCCCCCCCGTGCGCCTCGTTAGCGCCAAACTCCCCCCCCTCCGTGCGCCTCGTTAGCGCCAACCCCCCCCCCCCCCCCGTGCGCCTCGTTAGCGCCAAACTCCCACCCCCCCCGTGCGCCTCGTTAAACGAGGCGCGCAGTCTCGGTCAAACAATGGCGTGTGCAGAACTATTTTGAGAACAGCCATCTGACTTCCACGCCCTGGGGGTGTACCTTTGCACCCCATCCTGACTACCATGACTGCCAGCCTCTCCAATACCACACATGCCAGCTCACATCCGCATGCAGCCCATGCCTGTATGTGCACACCGGGTGCATTCGTGCCCCCACATTGCCGCAGGTGCATCGGCAGATTTTGGAAGGTTTGCTGGGCTTCGATTTCTCCATGGCCCTAAAGAACAAAGGTGCTGCCATGCCCCAACCCCATATACCATGGGACAGTGCCCCGTCTGTCCACCGACCACTATCTACCAGAGTTACTGTCGTCGGGAGTGTTGATAGTGCACTGCCGTGCATAAAGTGATGTGCCTGTGCATGGCCCCTGGCGCATCGGCGTACTGTAGTCCTGCACACGATCCAGGCACCAAAACTTCAGAGCAATCTTCCGGTTCCTGCCCGTGAGCAGAGCGCTTCTGGACCGTCGAGTCAATTCCAGCACCGACTGAAGCTTCCACCTTCGCTGGTGCCGACACAAGGCACAAGGGGCGTGGGGCCCAGTTTGTTGCACAGGTTGCAAGGCTGGGCAAGATTTTGCCATAGCCATAGCCGGTGGGAGCACCAGCTACCTCACTGGGACTTACCACGGGGGGAAATTTTTGGAGAGGCACAGAATTGATGTCGACAAATCTGGAAGCCCTACCTCGTACCAAATATTTCCTTCAATTTTAAGGATGCTATGTGCCAAAATGTGACGGCAGTTAGTTATAACTGACGAGAATTGGAGGGTAACCGACGGCAGTTGGAAGGCGGTTTTTGTGAGAGATGTTCTTTAGCAGAGATGAAAAGACAAAAAACAGACCTCGTGGCTGTACAGACCGCCCTACCATGGGGGAATTTATTTGAGGGAGGTTTTTTTTTTGGAGGGCTAAACTTAGGAGTGGGACAGTTTGGAACTGGTCCTTAGAAATGTAGGTCAATTTTGGTATAAGGCCCTTTGCTGTTGCTTTGTAGTGGATGGTTGCTGTTATTTCCCTAGTGCGTGCTGGATGGTCACTGTTTTGTCTTGATGGGCTCTGGATGGTTGCTGATACTTCCTGGTGGCCTCTGGATGGTTGCTGATGGCCCCGCTGGACATGCACCACTGTCCATCTGCACACGACTCTCCTTCTCTGGGAACGTCGGCAGTCTTAAGGACCTACGGACCACACAGTGTCAGTTGACACCGCGTCTCATCTCTATGTTGCACATTCACACTGCATGCAGCGCACAGAAAACCCACCCCTGCTGCAACCCGTGCCACCCTTCAACTGCCTTTTGTCACCCTCCCACAGCCAGTTTTGGATTGAGTCAAATCCGCAGGGGTGTGACTGATGACTGACTCGAGTCAAAAATCGCGACTGGCGCCTGACTGCAGTCAATCATAAAACGAGATGACTGATGACTCTATACCTTATTTCAGCCAGATTTTAGCTTTCATAAGGTCAGGGTGCAGTGGCTGTAAGTGTATACAAGTGCCACGTCGTCATTTGCTCAGTACTATATAGGGTGGAGAACGCCATGGCGGTTTCGCCCCCCCCCCCCCCGTTTTCAGCAACAGGTCCTTATGCGGTGGCTCTTCCTGGTGGTCCAAGTTTATACCGAGATGGTCCAAATTCCAACCAACATGGCCCAGTATAGAGGACGAGAGTTTGTGCAGGCATGACCGTGAAAATGAGGCATTTGCACCGATGGGTGGCCATCGGTGAACCATACAACTGAACATTTGCGCCGCATTGGGGTAACCCCCCCCCCCTTTGTTTTTTCTGGGTTCCAGAATTTCATGCGAGTTCTTATGTTGTTGCGCTTTGCAGGTCCCCCCCCCTCCCCCACTCTGCTCAGTGATGCTGAACCGCGTGCGGGGGGGGGGGGGGGGTTCTCTGTCCACTGGTCCAGCCAGACTACTCCTCGTGGTCCACAGATCCGGCAGTATCACAGCTCTGCAGCCGCGTTCTCAGATTACCAGCCTCCTACTTGGCATTCCCCTCTACTCTCCTGATGTTCATCTACGAGGCGCGCCACCCGCGGGACCAGGAGCCGGTGGTCCCCAGGGTTGTACTCGACGTGCTCAGTGACCTCTCACAGAGGACGGAGGAGGCCAGCGGCACTCCTTTGCCCCGGGACTTGCACGAATGTAAGCGCCTGCTGGAGAATGTGCTCACCAATTTGTACAAAATGGTTTCGCGACAGGGAGGAGGTGTGTGGGGCCCTGGAGTACCTGGGGAGGGGGGTACCGTAGGAATTCTGCGGCAGAAATTCTGGCCCACAACTCGTGACGCAATTTTTTTTTGCAGTCACAAGATAGTTGGACAAAGCGGCACTGTGACAATTTCATTGCCTCAAGATGCAATGGCGTGCTGCAAAGCAGGGGCAATGCATCTCATGCACTGCATCCCTGTGTTGATCAGTAGATTAAAGGGTTGGTTCAATTTGTGGAAACATCAATTTCTGCGGACAACCCCCCCCCCCCCGCCAGTCCCGCTGAGTGTGGGCATCAGTGTGCCTGAAGGTGGCCGCCCCAATCAGGCCATTGCTTAGTAAGGTTCCCACATGCAACCCATGGGGAGGGGGGGTCCGAGGCCATTGGTCCAGGAACGCAGTCTCTTCAGAAACCTCGGCCCTGGGGTTGGGGTGGGGATTTAGAGGGTAAACTTCTGAAACCGGGCATCATCATTGGTCATCCGCACAGTATGGCTGCGTGCATACATAAAGTGATTTTGGGCATATTTCAATGCTTTGAAGTGCAGCAAGGAAGTTACCGAAGATTGGCTTTGAGGACTTGAACCCCCTGCCCCCACTACGGTTGGGCGTTGAGCGGCTTGGTCACCCACAACACTCTCTTGATGCCGCGCTGTGTGCATGCAGACAACAGGCCGAAAAGCCGATCTGCAGTACGCGGCATGCTGCAGCACAGCAAATTTATCTTGGGGGCCGTTGGTGCCTGGTGGCAATCCAGCAGCTCTTGGGAGGTGGCTGTGTTAAAGAGTGTATGTCTACGAAAGCCCACCTACACTTTTGCTCACCTCAACTCAATTTGGTTTTATCCCCCATTTTTTTGTAAAAAAAAACAAAAGGTTGCGGGGGGATTCCAGCCCTCCAAAGGGTGGAGGGAGATCCTCATCACAGAGCCCAAATGAAAGGGCTGCAGTGAGGCTTGGTAGTTTGGCAGTGGCTTCAAGACGGGCTGCAAAGTGGACTCAGATGGCAACAGCTTTCTCCTACGTGATCATCAGCCTGGAGGATTGTTTTGGGTGCAACATGTTGGAGTCTGATATGTTGGTCTATCCCCCCTTGCCCCTTGGGGTGCCCCTTTTGGGCCTTAGTTGTGGGGGCCCTCGGGAGTGGAGGGGGTCGAGAGAGTGTGCTGGGATGTCCTGCACCCTGCAAACAATTGCGGAACAAAGTAGCCATGGAACACCTCTTCAATCAAATGCAGGAGACAAGGGATGTCCGGCTCAAATCACTGGAGGGGGGTTTGCCATCCCCATACCAGTATGAACGGCTTTGTAGCCTCGGGCAGTGAAAATCGTCGCTCCTGAGGGTGATACCTGTGGGAAGTCCCTGGCAGTAGCAACCACCGAGGCAGAAGTAGAACACCATCACCGTGTGGTACATCAGACGTACAGTAGCTCCTCTTGTATTTCAGAAGCGACAAACCTTTGGCGTGTTTGTCATTTTGGCCCATTGTCGATTTGCTCGAAATGATCTTTCTGCAGGGGCCAAACTGTTGCAGCAGTTGATCAACGACAAGCACCTCCCCTTGCAACAGCTTTTGGGGGAGTTGAAGCCCCGGAATCTTGCCAGACCGGAGCTCTTTCAGAAGGTAATGGATTCCACACTCGTCGAGAAGCCTGAGAAGCAGCGGGAGGTACTGCACGGTGTGGCGTTGTGGTGTCATGGGCTACCACTGGTCACTGATGTCATCCCCCTTCTCCCCTCCACACATATACCACCACCAGCTGGATTGATATTGTGGGTCATGGCTTCTGTCAGGATGCTACAGTGGGAAGTCGCCTGCGCTATGCAAGTATTTTCTGGACCTACCCCGGGCAACAGGGGATTCTTCAGTTATCAGGCAAAATAGTATGCATGCCACAGGACACCAGGGCACACCACAGTGCACAGCAGCACAACACCACCCTGCACCACGCCACACACCACACCACACCACATCACACCACACAATTGCACTCCACTTCACTCCCCTCCACTGCATTCCACTCCTCTCACTTCACTACATACCACACCACACCAACCCTGCTCGGGTCTGAATGAGCACCATGGGCGGCGGGCTGTGGAGCCCCTTCTGTACACCGCCACTTGGCTGTGTACCTCTCTTTCTGCACACAACTGCCATGCTGTGAGCAGCGCACATTGGAGGTTCCGTCCGTTCACTGTCCCACTGTTGCGGGCAGTGGGCAGTGGTAGCTCCTTCTGCACACTGCCTTATTGTTGTGGGCAGCGGGCAGTGTAGATCCTTCTGCACACTGCCACACTGCAGGGCAGTGGGTCTCCTTCAGTAGACCGCCGGACTGCAGGGGGCAGTGGGCAGTGGGCCCCCTTCACTACACTGCCACAGTGCAAGGGGGCAGTGGGGAGTGGTGCTCCTTCATGACACCGCTGCAATGCAGGCACAATGGGTAGGGGTATCCTTCAGCACACCCCCGCACTGCAGGGGGCAGTGGGCAGTGGGCCTCCTTCAGTCCACCGCCTTCAGTACACCGCTGCACTGCACGGGTTAGCAGACAACGGCTATCTTGCAGCACCCTACTGCATTGCGGGGGGGGGGGGGGGGGGCAGTGGGTCTCCTGTAGTACACGGGAGCACCGCACGGGGCCATGGGCAGTGGGTCTCCTTTAGTACACCGGCGTGATGCAGAGGGCAGTGGGCAGTGGGTACCCTTCGATATACATATGCAAGGGGCACCAGGCAGTGGGCCTCCTTGAGTACACTGCCGCATCGTAGGGCGCAGTGGACAGGGGGTATGCTTCAATGCACTACCGCACTGCAGGGGGCAGTGTGTGGGCAGGGGGTAGTGTGCGGGCAGTGTGCAGTGGGCCTCCTTCAGCACATCGCCGCAATGCAGAGGGCAGTGGGCAAGGGGTCTCCTTCAGTACACTGGTGCAGTGTAGGGGCTATTGGGCAATGGGTATCCTTCAATATACGGCCGCGCTAAAGGGGCTCTGGGAAGTGGGTTTCCTTCAGAACACTGCTGCAATGCAGGGGGCAGTGGGTAGTGGGTCTCCTTCAGTACACTACCGCATTGTAGGCGCACTGGGTAGTGGGGCTCCCTCAGTACACTGCCACACCGCAAGGGCTGGGCAGTGGGTAGCCTTCGGTACACTGACACACTACACGGGGTAGTGGGGCTCTTTCGGCATGGGAGGTGCGGCTCCGCCAGCAGTAGCGGCAAGGTGTACCGTGGGCGGCCCTCAACAGAGGAGCCAGGCAGGAGAGCCCAATAGATGCCCCCAGCCCCACCTTTGGAACACAGGAGTTGCGATTACTTTTAGGAATGAGGTTCAGGGCCCAACCATTTTGCATTTTCCCGTGTGCAAGACATCCCGTCCTTTGCCTATTTGGTAAGGGTGCCTTCCGCACACCACGCCACACCACAGCAGACCATAGCGCAACCCAAGGCACAGTACAACCACACCATAGCACACCATGCCAAACGCAGCATAGTTCATAACATGACACCGCACCACAATAAACCAGATTGTTAGCACACCAGAGTCCGCCAGAGTGTCCGCCGGCACGAGAAGCCTCCTGCACACACTGTACTAAACCCCCACACCCCCTTCTTTCACAATTTTGCCGAGCCTGTACGAGTACATCACACACAGCACAACATACACCCACGTAAAAAAAAAGAATACACCCTCCGTACAGTGATTCTTTTGCAGCAGTGTTGGTCCATGGGTCGACAGACCTGTGACACACAGACATTGAGTGCAATATGCGTGCAGGGGCCTATGCACGGGGCAATCAGTTGAGGTGGGGCATGGTGCATGTGTTGTGTTTGTGCCATAGTGGTGTACACGTGATGTGAAATCAATGTAATTTGGTGAAAATGGTTAAACACAGGTAATGGTATGTAAGCCTTGCGCTTGTGACCTGCACCAAGGGACCAGGATGGGCGGCATCTCAAAGGCTCCAATGCAAAGCAATTGGATTGGGTATTGGGGGCTCAGATACTGGATATCAGGGGGGGGGGGGTTGGAGGAGAAAAGAAAAAAAGGAGAAAACAAACAAAAAACAACAAGCAAACAACAACAAACAAACAAACACAAACACAAACCAAACAAACAGACAGATAGACAAAAGCCCATCACCAACCAACCAACAAAACCAAAAAAAACAGAAACAAACTACAACAAACAAAAAAATCAACAGGCAAAAGCAAAAACAAACAAAAACAATCAGGGAAAGGAAAAACAAACAAACAAATCCTTTTTTCCTTATCAGTTTGTTTGTTTTAGTCTGTTTGTTTTGATATCGGTGTTTCTTTGTTCGTTTTGTTTGTTTGTGTTTGTTTGTGTTTGTTTGTTTGTGTATTTTTGTTGTTGTGGTACCCCCATCCCCCTTGAGACGTGCCCACATGCACCACAGAAGGAGCAGCATGACGCATGGGGGTCCAACAAGCTCGACGCGCCTGACAAGACTCAAAAAGTGAAAAAGAGACTAAAGAAGGTGAAGCGAGAAGACAAGGAGGATGCTGAATATCAGTCGGATGACCCGGACGACGACGACATGATGGACCCTGATACCTCCATCAAAAGGCGGCGGAAGAAACCCAAGATGCCGGGCAGCTAGCCCCCAGGGCCACCGACCCCGGCGTCCGGAGCAGCAGTGGCACCCACAATTTGATTGCACCCGCATCTTTGGCTCGTCGGCTGTGCTGGCCGTTGTTACTCCCCTTCCATTGCCGTTTTTGTCGCCTTTGACCCCCTGCACCTGCCGGTTGGCCACACTGGTTTGGTGTGGCAGAGGGCGGGAGTGCCTGGGGCCCACACAGTCACGGGGCTCCATCACATTTTTGTACCAACAGCACCGACGGCCCCCGTTAAGTCCGGACCCCTTTTTTTTGCCCACACTTATGTGTCGTCAAAGCGCTCAGAATGCACCGAATAGTACCCAGCAGCCGGCGCCGCTGGGGGGGGGGGGGTGATGGCGCTGGAGGGTTGTATGCAGGACACCGGCAAAAGCGGTTGCCGGGCAAGTGCTGGCGGTTACAAGACGGTTGAAGGTCAGTCGGGGGCAGTCGAAAGCAGATGGAACGGAACTGACCCACACCTTGAAAGGGGGAAGGGTAACCCCCTCCCCTCCCTTTCCTCCGTCCGGAGACTCCGTGCAGAACGGAACAGAAGAAGGAGAAGAAGGTGGGTGCATGGAGGTGAGGATAGGGAAGCGCGGCAGAGCACCGGCACTAGGTGGTGAGGCCAATGGGCACCGACACCTGCCAAGGGAAAGGGTTCATGGAAACGTGGTGCAATACCCCTGATGCCGTCCCTCGGGGGGTTACCACAGGGTCCATTGAAAACGCCGTATTCACAAAAGGATGGCCACTTTGCCCCTCTTTTCAAGCACACAGTGATTTCTTGTCAGTTTGTGTCCTTGAAACGGGCCATGGCCGGCCCGAGGTAAGGCTGTAGGGTAAAAGTCCTTTGCATGGTACCACGGGTATATTGTCACGATAACTCCTGTGCCAACCCTCTGCGCGAGTACAGCATGGCCACTTAAGCCACCTAAAGCGACGTTTCAACAAAAGTTGCATAAATGGCTGTAGCACGCATCCCACACCGCCTAAGCAAGCCCCACACGATGGGGGGACCCAGCAAAAATTTCTTTGGCTCAAAGTTGCAATATTCTGTTGCCTTTCCAGCTTCAGATGCAATCCACTCAGGTGTCATGCCAACCCCAACCCCCGCAACCTCCACCCTCACGCCGCCTGTGTTGGGCCCCAAAACTGGACTGAATCCCCCCCCCCCCATGGGCACTTGAGGAGGTGCTGCCTCCATCATGAAACAAGAGTGCCTGGAGCCCAATGTGGCCTTGTCTGTTTTTGTTTTTTTTGGGGGGGGGGGTGGGGGGCATTGTGGCTCCCACCCTCCTTCCAGTTGCCAGAGGCACACACCACATCTTGTTGCCCTCTCTTCCTTGGCCCAAGGCCCACCACACAGTGGTCATGTGCCGGTCGCACGCCGGTGGGACTATTTGCAGACAGGGCTTCAGGGGTACCCATGCTCCTGCCCTTCCGCCCCTGAAGGACGTCCCAGAACCCATGAACTCCAGACCCGTCATTCAGTCTGGACAACCTTCAACAATGCTGAGCAACACCCTCCACAGCTGCCTGGCCTGGAAAGCCAACCACCAAACAATTTCTCGCCGGTTTCGGCAGCAATTTGTTTCCGCAAGTGCTGCGCCAGTTTGAACGGCGCTATTCACAACCCGCAGATGAGCATTCACCATTGGACCCACCGAAGCTGCCTTCCGCTGCCCTCCATGGAACCCAATTCCCTGACAAGGCAAAGGAGCCTTGTTGTACATGCACTGAGGCCGCGCAGGGGTTTACGGGAAACATGCCCTTCTACTCAGGTGTCAGGGGTGGCTTGTAACGTGCTCGCTGCCCCTCACAAGCCCTTTTGATCTGCAGCCCCCCGACAGCCCTGACTTACAAGACCTGCTGACTCACAAGCCACCCTCCCACACACACACACACAAATTTCCCAGCCAGCCCACCTCCATCCCCACGAACATGCAGCGCTTGCATTGAAAAGGCAGCTTGACCGGATCAGAGGTTCACTTCCTGGCCACTGGTTGGGGCTGCTAACAAAGTTGAGCTGCGGCTTGGGCTGGGGCGCACACTCAACTGCATCCCAGGTACTCTGATGCCGTCACCTGTGAGATGGACACAAGCCCCTATCTTAACCCTGACTAGTTCCAGCCTTTGCCCAGGCCCCGAATGCATGGCACTCAACTGGGCCGGTGCATCGACCCTGATCCTACTCCTGCCCCTGACTCCGCCCGTGGCGCAAATCAACAGATAAGTGGTCAGCTCGAACTTGAGGGTGTGGGGACAGGGACGCCAGAGGTGTAAAATGGACTGCAATTGCAGGCCTTCTCATAGCCTCAGACCCAGTGGCATGTGCAGAGCCGTCAGCTCTGGCACCACCCTCAGCGTCAGCATTCGGCAATGTTGGATGGGGACGTTTCTGAATCCAACACTGATGCTGCTGACCTTCTGGGAGGAGTTGTGAAGAAGACGAACAGGTGCCTTTTGCTCTTGTTTGTGTTTTGGTGGTTTGGGTTAGGTGCGTTGCTTCCTGATCCAGTGTATTCTTGTCTGTGTGGTGTTCGTTCCTGTACCTGCCTCACATGCTGGGACCTGAAAGGGTTGAACGCTTCAGGCACCACAATCTTAAGGCACCACCGACCAGCTTGCAATCCAGGCAGAAGCCACCGTGTGTCATGGGTGGATGGCATGCAGAGGCATATGAGCTGTGGTGCATGGGCAAGCAGCACGCCCGGTGCACGTGTGCCGGATGTGGGGTGTACAATGGAGGCCAGCGCCAAGGGCTGTGGGCTGCTGCACCACGACTGGTTTTTGGGGTTCACAGATCTTATGCTCTTGGCTTTGTCAAGGCATAGCAACATGTGTTGTTGGAGGATGTGCCTGAGCCAACACCAAGACCTTCTCTTAAGAATACTGGGAGCACATGGGGAACAATATGATAGTGCTCCAGCCGTGTTGACCTGGCCCTCTGGTTGGTGGAAGCCAGTCTAAGCACCCTCTGGCACAATATCAGGAGGATGGCTGCCAGGCTGTCCATGCAGATGACCAGGTTGAGGTGCGCAACATCGGTGCTGGCTACGCGCGTTACACCCTTCACACTGACAGCTCTTGGTACCCTGGGTGCCTTCTGGGTATTTCAGTAGCTACATTCTCTGTTTTGACTTTCTTTGGGTTGTCTGGCTGGGCATGGCAGATGTTGCACTGTGGCTTGCAGATGTTAGACTATTGGTGCGTCCGAGTTGAACAGTCCCACCGCCCTGGCAGAAGAAGCACCAGTAATTTGCACCCTTGATGGGAAAGGGGGAGGGCAACAAACAGAGAAAGGGGATGGGGGGCAGGTGGCAGCGGCACACAAGGGGGGCGGATGAGCAGGGAGAGAATACAGAGGGGGTTATTCTATCAACTCGTTATTTTTTATTACAGTTCAAAATAAAATGCTCAAAACCTGCAATCCTGTTGTTCAAAAGTTCAGGGACTCGTGGCAAACAATCAGGTCCCAAGGGCATATATCATTCAAATCAATAAATGCGACAAACTCGAAAACATGAAGACATTTCCAACAGGTAATTAAAAGGTCACAACTTTGCAATCTTTATTTTCAAAACTCGGAGATGTGGCAAACCGTAAGGATTCCAGGGTATACGGCACCCGAGGCAATCAATCCTAGATACAGCGTCCAAGGCAATCAACCCAAGAAATTCAAACGGATCAGTCAAGATATCACCATTTGCAGTTGTCACCCGTGTTTGCGTTTGCAGAGTTCAATGCTTCGCTTTGCAAAAACAAATGAACAATGCCCCAAAGCATGGTTCTGTATTTTTTTTTAGATGCGGATTATTTTTTTTTAGAGGCAATATTTTTTCTTAGCTAAAAAAATATTCCGCACTAGAAAAAAGTATTCTGCGCTAAAAAAAATATTCCGCGCTACAAAAAATACTCAGACATTTTTTTCTGCGCGCAGTATTTTTTTTTAGCGCAAATGCCGCAAATTTTAGAAGTGGTAAAAAAAAGTGTCTTTTCAAATGTCTTCAGATGATGGGTCAACATAGGCCGACCAGGGTGCACACAGGGAGGGATGCTGATTCTGTATTTGTTTGGGTCATGTCCAAAAATCCATGGCACTCCAGCCCTTGTCCACAACGAAGGCGTCTTGTGCATCTGTTGCACAGTAACAGGTTCCTATGCCATCAAGTGGGTTGCATGATCCATCATCCTCACGTAATCTAAAGTGTACTGCAACAGCACGTTCGGAAAGTGCATCTGGCATCAGGCAATCTTGTTGGCAGTGGTGTCATGCTGGGCATCATGCTGTCCCTAGATGCAACGAGCAGTGTGAATCAGTGGTTTCTATTGCATGTTGCCTGTAAGGGCAGGGCAGGGACGCGGGGGTAGCGTTATCCGTTATTTTTTTTTTTTTAGATGCGGATTATTTTTTTTAGAGGTTGTATTCTTTCTTAGATCTCAAAGTCTGTTCCTGAAACGTTGTTTTATTTTTTTTTAGATTTGCAGCGGATTATTGTTTAGAGAGCCATCTAAATTTTTGGTCACTTTCGACCTTTTTTTTTTGATGTTTTGTATTAAATTTTAGATGTTTTGTATTTTTTTTAGAGGTTCTATTATTTTTTAGCGCATCTAAAAAAATATTTTCGCATGTAAAAAAATATTATCTCCCAAAGCATGGGTGAACCGTGTACGCATTTTGATGTTTCAATCTCATTTTTTTTCTCTAAAATGCGTCTTTTTTTTGTGGATTGCTGTCTTTTTGGTTTTTGTATTTTGGTTTCTTAGCAACCAAAATCACTGGGTTGCACTGAATTGGCATGATTATTCATTTCCAAAGTGTTTTCTGCGATACTGCCTGAGGACTAGCAATTTGCATTGCTAATTTTTGAGTTGCGAAATCAAACTCTATTGTTTCAAAGAGCTGTTTTTCAATGGTTTTTCGCTGCTTTTGGGGCAAAACGACCATTTTGCCTTTTTTTGGAATGAAAAATGGTGCACTAGGGTTTGGAACCTAGTAGGTTTGCAAGTAAACGCTTTTTTACGACCATTTTTCCAAAACCAGGCGGTTTTGCCAATTAATGGGTTTCAATACAACCGGATTTCTAATTGATTGCACCTGACTAACCAACTTTTTGTTATGGATCACAAATCCATATGAGTGCAAGAGTTACAGATATGTACAAGGTTGCATTTCACCATCGACCATTGGTGATTGCTTCCTATGCCACTTTCTGGTGCAAAACTTGAACACAACGTTGTTTTTAAGATAATCCCGAAATTGTTCAACCAGTCCGACTAATTGGTTATGATTTGCTCTCAAAAACACGAATCATGCCAGCTGTTTGGAAAAATCCTTCGATTATTGCTGATAAATAGGGATTCCGATGAATTGGTAAAACCGGTTCCAAAGCCGACATTGCACCGACCCCGTTCTTCGGTCTCAAAGCAGCTTCTATATCAATTTGTAGTTGTATGCAAGGTGCGTGAAAGCTAGCAAGGCAATATACGAACAATCATAGGAGGTTGGTCGCTTATTTTGGATGGTTTGAATAGTCGGCTGCTGCGTGGGCATGGAGGCACTTCGGACAGCCAAAAAGGCCCCTATATATGGGCACGGAGACAATTTGCACTGGCAAAAAGGCACTTGTAGCGATTGAAGCGCAACTTCAGACGCTATGCAAACAATGGTACTCAATGAATGGAAATCAGGCGTACTATAATCATATGGCAAGAGAAAGCCCCATTGCCATGCTTCGTGCGATCTCAACAGTCATATGGACTGGTGAACTTACCAATATGGTAAGGCGCACATGTTGATATTGACAAGTGCTACGGCAAACTCATCAGGAGTGTACCAAAAGACGCTTCAAAAACCTGCATTGAAGCAGAAAGGCTGTTCGGCACTACGGTGGGGACATGCGTTGTTGAACACCCCGAGAAAGCGCTTTTTTTTTAACATGCCTCCTCACAAAGGCCAAATTAACAAAATGCCACATCCGTGCTTCTTTTTCTCACCTCAATGCTCTGTGTGGGTGCAAGAGAAAGCCCACACGCCATATGAACATGCCATCTTGCTATTATTTTTGTAGGCGTGCAGATTCCTATTTACACTTGTTCGCCACCCTAATGAGAATTAAAGAACGGCCCTCATTGGATAGCTTACTTAAAGCAAGATGGATTGTCTTGAAAACCAGCTAACAGTAGTTTTGGTCCCTTTGTCGTTTTGACGATTTGGAAAATGGTAAAAAGAACGTTGAAAAGAACGGACCCCATTGGACTTCGAGTGTGTGTGGGTGCACGTACCTTGGCTACACTCTTTGACGGCTGTGGTGTGGAGGCAAAGGCATCACTAACATCCTTTGAGGTTTCCGTCCCTCTCAACGCAAAGAGCAAGAGGTCTAGGGCATATTGAACGCTTTGCTACTGACACATGTCAAGATGCGGTTTAAAGAACAACAGCCGAAAGCAGACGGTGCTATTGCCACACAATCGGCCGGACCGACCGCTTGGAGCAGACTAATTACATAATCCTCTTCCATATAAAAAATTGCCGCTCATTGTCATCCCAAAGGACACAGAACCATACCTTCGGGCAATTAAATCTCATAAATGGTTTCGGAAGATATCAAAAAAAAAAGTCGGCAATTCTGTGTACCAAAGTACTGGCACTAAAAACTGCTAAAGATATACAGTGCAAACAAAGCTGCAGCCTTGTGTGGGTAAGCAAGGAAGAAAAACACAGTTACAAAGACGTTGAAGCGAAAAGGTAAACTATGTTTGTGGTGACAAACAACAATTTACGAGCAACAAACACCGGCACAAGACTTTCTATCAGCTTAGGCTTCTGTTTGCCACTCCATGTGTCTCTTGTCAACAAGGGGCCCAAACCAAAGAAACGAAAAGGAGGAAACACAAGGATGGCTTGCATTCGCGTCTCTACAGACCAGCCCTCTCCCCCGGTCTTCATCTAATCTTAGGACTTGAACATGCAGCCATGCCGTAGCATACAAATCGAGCACAAGCATCGGTTCGCCTTGAGTGCAGACAATGCAACACCGTTTCCAAAAAGAAAACCACCAACAGAGGCAAAAGAAAGTCCCGAAGAAGAAAGTCAAAGTGGGCAACAGCTGAATACCTAAGATTGATCAACCATGACCTATCGGGAAGGTGTCCTACCACGTAAAACTTCTTGCATTGTTTAGTTTTCCCAGAACCCGCAACTGCTCGCACAATGCACAACAAACACAAGCACACGCGCTACTACAAAACAATCATAGCTCTTATAGAGTGATCTACATCCATGACATCTTACACGGCAAGAGCAAACCAAGGAATGGAAGCCTACATGATACATGAAACATAATGGTAAACACGGATCCAATTACCGCCCTTCAGAGAAACCTTTGCCTTACACCCTAGCAAAAAGCAAACCTTCAAGATCAATGTTGCCGATGGAAGTCCAACACCAACTGTAGGTCCAAAGGCATAAAAGGCAAAACAATCAACCCACGCACTTGTACGATCGGTTGCAGTTGAAAAAAACGTAAAAAGACATTTCTCTGCTTCTTTGGGCCTTTTCTTGTAACCTTTAGTTCAGTTCTTATCTTTATTTCACTAACCGCCATCTGACTAGAATGGGCTTGCATACGTCGTTCTCGTTATGTCTTAGTGAGTGCCCTTTAAGGTTGGCGTTGTGGATGATGGAAAACATTGCGAAGCGTAATTGTTGTACTGAAACACATGCATCCCAATGAAGTCTTGGTAGGGTTGTCGCTAGTTGCTATTCTCAGTTTGCACGTAGATGACGAGGTTCAACAAAATCCAAAATCTGACTACAAGCAAAAACTGGGTGCATGGATGCTGCGCATTGGTATAGTGAGCCCGTCTAAGGGTATATTTGTTGCGCCGCACACAAAGGACTTGCAATGCTGCAGGGAGGGAGTTACACGGGCGCACTGGGGTTGTTTCGGTGAGCAAACAAGCCTTTGTTTCATGTATCAACCGCATGTTAGGTTGAGGACATGCTGAATTTTCAGAACAATTACAGACAATGCACCAAATCCCACATGCACATCCTAATGAGTGCGGATGTACAGTAAAGCGGACAACGGTTGCAGATGATTGTGATTCGTATTGTAAGAAGTCATGCGTTGGAATGCAAGTTTCTCAGGAGTTGATCACTATGGCTGTCAGACACTGCAGCGCAGGCACATCGGCGGTACGTTGTATTGCAGAAGAAATGAGCAGAAAAAACTGCCTCCCTTTGTGTCCAGGTATTCTCTTGAGCAGCCGAATGTAGGGACGTATTTGTGTCACCGGCATTGTGGTCAAACTCTGGATGCAAGTGAGCCTTTGATGCACTATCCAAACCTGGAACGCTATGAAAAGCAGTAAAAAAAACATCTGTAAGAGAATATGAACTGGGTTTTGTATCTGTCTACCACTTGATCGTGCTCTCAGGGCCCTCCACTACATGGGGGACGCCAGCCCCTGAACAAGTTGGTGCGTTAAGAAGATTTCAAAAAGGGCCCTCCACTACGAGTATCTTACCTTAATGCAAATAACCCTTGAAATTGTGCCCCTGGGCTTTGGCCAAGGTGGCTGAGTATCCTGCTTCAAAAACTTTTGGCATTATGTGTGATCTGTTCAAATGACCTCTCTGCATAGGCCCCGCAATGAAGAAAAACACCTTTTTTCTAGGTAGATGAAACAGTGCACATACACTATGGCCAAGGTGCCTCAGTACCCTACTTTACAACAATCACTTAATACCCATGATCCTTTGCGATGTACTCTCTGCACAGGTCCCGCGAAGGAAGACCCCAGTTCTCTGATCAGATGAAGGTGTGCACATGGGCTCTGGCCAAAATGGCTGAGTACCCTGCTTTACAACATTTAGATAGTATGTATGATCCTCTGTGATGACCTCTCTGCATAGGTCCCCCGGCTCCAAAGGTGGACCTCTGCTCTGAGCGTCATTGTCAGCTGAAGATGATCTATACCACTTGATGATGTCAGAAAATGTGACTATGCAAACTTTTCATAAGACGCCTTCTTCGTGGTGCAAGGTAGCATTTTGATATGACCACCCGCATCCCCAACACCGCTGCTATAGGGCCGCTGCGTTGGAGACGGCAAGCTTGAAACAGCCCATGCATGCCGTTGTGGTGCTGAGTGAGATGGCAGCAAACGCCAACCGCAAGCCGGTTCCCGGGCCAGGAATAGGTAGCTCGCCATCTGCCCCACAAACACACTTGTCAGAAATTTTATTGTTTTATGAGCTCTATGTCCAAAAAGGTTATGGTAGGGTAGGAAATAGGAAAGTAAGGTACACTATGGTTTACTAACCTCAGGTAAGATCCTGTAGACCAACCCCTTGCATCATATTCGGCACACACTGCCAACACAAAACAATGGAACGCAAAAACGGTACTACGGTTGATTACGGTACTACGTGGATTGCGAGTCCCTAACCCCAACTCAAGGAGCCACACAACAAACCGTGGGTTGGGAGTCCCTTACCTCAACTCAAGGGGCCAAGCAAAATAGCGTGGATTGCGAGTCCCTAACCCAAACTCAAGGGGCCAAGCAACAAACCGTATGTTGTGAATCCCTAACCCCAACTCAAAGGGCCACACAACAAAGCACGGATTGCGAGTCCCTAACCCCAACTCAAGGGGCCACGCAACAAAGCGTGGATTGAGAGTTCCTACTCCCAACTCAAGGGGCCACGCAACAAAGCGCGGGTTGGGAGTCCCTAACCCCAACTCAAAGGGCCACACAACAAAGCATGGATTGTGACTCCCTAACCCCAACTCAATAGGCCACGCAACAAAGCAAAAGAAAGAGAAACGGGAAAGAAAGAAAGACCGCAGTACCACGTTCGTCCCTGATACAATTTGGCACTTGGGCCAAGGTTGTGCTCCGAATGCAAGATCTTCACTTGGCAGCAAAAAACATTTGTACAGCAGCACGTCTTGCTAATCTTCCGCTAGAAAGCACAAACAACATTTGTATAGTGCCTCGTCTTGCTAATATGGCGCTCAAAAGCATTGATGGCTTGATGAAAACGAAGCGTACACTAAAAAAACGCGGCACATACAAGGACCGGGCCGGGCTGCCCCCCCCCGGGGAAACTCCTGAAAAAATGTGGTTCCTACCCTTTCCAGAAAGGGGTAGGGGGTCAGTGTCAAGCCTCAGACGTAAGTGCCCCCCGTGGGTGGGGAGCAATCGACCCAGAAAAAGAGTCGATGTGGTGGGAATGCACAAAAAGGTAGAAATGGGTGAAACAGGGTGTAAATCCAAGCGTTGGGGGGGGGTCAAAATCAACTTTGCTTCATCACCCGTGCCGTCACGGAGGCCCCGCACACGGCACATTCCCGCACAGGTGCCCAGGGAATCGCTCATAGCACTTTTTTGACCACTTCTTAAATCACCTCGCAGAGGTTGTTAGATCAAAGCCAGGCAGGCGTATATAGGGGAAAATGCCACATACCCCCCCATTTTGGCCTTTTTGGGCCTATTCGCGTACCCTACCCCAAGGGGTTGAATTGTTAGTTTAACCCCTTGTAAAATCATTATTTTGTCCAATAAACGCATCCCCCAATGAGTTTTTGGTCCGGACCCCCCTAGACCCCCCCCACTTGAAACCCACTTTTTTGAGGTTTTCAAGGAGGGGGGGGGTTGGGGGTGGGGGGGGGGTGGGGGGGGGGTCAAAAAATGACCCCCCTTTTTTTGGGTCGCAAATCATGAATCTTTTGGTTTTTTTCGATTTTGAGCCGAAAAAGTGTTTCCGGGTCCCGACTCCACAGGGTTTGTATGCGGCGGAGTGGGACGAGCGCTTATGCAGTTTATGCACTTTCCAGCCATTTTTGCTATGTTGGCGGTTTTGGCGACCTCGGTGACCCCGTGGTACCCACTCTGAGGGATGTGAGTGGGGATGTTCTGACAGTATATGCCTAGTAGGATACGGAAGGACGTTTTTTGCAGTCTCTAGCTTTGCTTAGGGCTGTTCACAACCCGTCCCAAAGACGCGAAATGACTGTTTCCAACAATGATGGCCTCCTGAATGGGCCGGGACACAACCTGCTTATGCAGTTTTTCACCCCGGACAGCTCAAAAATCGAAGTTTCCGAAACTTGTTTTGTTGATATTGTGACCACACAATATGACCATCCAAGGTATGTAAAGCATGTTTTAGGCCGTATTTACGTGTTTTTCACCCGATATGGGTAATTAGGTCCGGGCGGGGGGGGTCTCCCAAGGGATTGGTACAGAACCTGCTTATGCAGTTTTTCACCCCGGACAGCTCAAAAATCGAAGTCACCTCGCAGAGGTTGTTAGATCAAAGCCAGGCAGGCGTATATATCCATCCAAGCTATGTAAAGCATGTTTTAGGCCGTATTTACGTGGTTTTCACCATATTTGGGTATTAGGTCCGGGGGGGAGGGGTGGGGGGGGGGGGCTCCCAAGGGATTGGTACACAACCTGCTTATGCAGTTTTTCACCTTGGACAGCTCAAAAATCGAAGTTTTCGAAACTTATTTTTTTGATATTCTGATCATCTAAAATGACCATCCAAGCTATGTAAAGCATGTTTTAGGCTGTATTTGCGTGTTTTCCGCCCTATTTGGGTATTGGGTGGGGGGGGGGGGGTCTCCCAAAGGAATGGTACACAACCTGCTTATGCAGTTTTTCACCTTGGACAGCTCAAAAATCGAAGTTTTCGAAACTTATTTTTTTGATATTCTGATCATCTGAAATGACCATCCAAGCTATGTAAAGCATGTTTTAGGCCGTATTTACATGTTTTTCACCCTATTTGGGTATTAGGTCCGGGGGGGAGGGGTGGGGGGGGGGGGCTCCCAAGGGATTGGTACACAACCTGCTTATGCAGTTTTTCACCTTGGACAGCTCAAAAATCGAAGTTTTCGAAACTTATTTTGTTGATATTCTGATCACCTAAAATGACCATCCAAGCTATGTAAAGCATGTTTTAGGCTGTATTTGCGTGTTTTCCGCCCTATTTCACCATTTATGGGTACTAGGTCGCGGGGGGCCGGGGGGGGGTTTCCTAAGGGATTGGTACACATCACGCTTATTCAATTTGTTACCCTGGGCAAATGTTAACTGCAAACGTCAGCCCGCGGACAAGGGGCCCCTGGCGCGGGGAGCTGCCACCCACATTGAGCATTGTGTCCGATCCATCTACTCCTCAAGCGGAGCCGCTAGCCTTGCTACGCTAGTGGTGCCCCACTCAGCAATGAGTGTGGGCGCAGCGTGGCACCGCGTGGCCACCAATGTTTGGTGGCCCGTTGTGGAAACCCGGGAGTGGAATTGCGGTCCACAATGTGCAATGTGGGGTGTTCTTTTTGTTTGTTTGTTTGTTTTACAACCCTATATTGGTCGGTGTTGTTGCGCAACACACAAGGCAGGCCCTCAATGGGGACCTCGAGAAGGCATGGGTTACGTTACGGGGTGTCCACCTTGGGGCCAGGGTCAGATAGCCAATATACCCACATGTTGGCCATTTCTGATTTTGTCCCCGTGCTAAGCATTGGGAGCCATGGATTTCTCCTCACTGGCGGGTGACACTTGTTCAATGCAATCGTCACCCTGGCAAATGTTAACTGCAAACGTCAGCCCGCGGACAAGGGGCCCCTGGCGCGGGGAGCTGCCACCCACATTGAGCATTGTGTCCGATCCATCTACTCCTCAAGCGGAGCCGCTAGCCTTGCTACGCTAGTGGTGCCCCACTCAGCAATGAGTGTGGGCGCAGCGTGGAACCGCGTGGCCACCAACGTTTGGTGGCCCGTTGTGGAAACCCGGGAGTGGAATTGCGGTCCACAATGTGCAATGTGGGGTGTTCTTTTTGTTTGTTTGTTTGTTTTACAACCATGGCATCAGAAATAAGTGCAAGGGGAACATGCAACCGATGTACCAAGGTCACTTGCCGTTCTTGTCAAAAAGAGCGCATGGAATCAGAAATCAGCGCAAGGGGAACATGCAACCGATGTACCAAGGTCACTTGCCGTTCTTGCCAACAAGAGCGTATGGCATCAGAAATCAGTGCAAGAGGTACATGCAAGCGATGCACCAAAGTCACTTGTACTTCTTGCCAACAAGAGCGCATGGCATCCGAAATTAGTGCAAGAGGTACATGCAACCGATGTACCAAGGTCACTTGCCCTTCTTGTCAACAAGAGCGCATGGAATCAGAAATCAGCGCAAGGGGAACATGCAACCGATGTACCAAGGTCACTTGCCGTTCTTGCCAACAAGAGCGTATGGCATCAGAAATCAGTGCAAGAGGTACATGCAAGCGATGCACCAAAGTCACTTGTACCTCTTGCCAACAAGAGCGCATGGCATCCGAAATCAGTGCAAGAGGTACATGCAACCGATGTACCAAGGTCACTTGCCCTTCTTGCCAACAAGAACGCATGGCATCGGAAATGAGTGCAAGGGGTACATGCAACTGCTGTACCAGGGTCATTTGCCCTTCTTGCCAACAAGAGCACATAGCATCACAAATTACTGCAAATGGGACATGCCAGCAATGCACCAAAATCACTTGTCTTTCTTGCCAACAAGAGCGTGTGCACTCCGAATTTGGTAAACATTCAACGTGCCAACGTTGTAGAACTATCTGCTGCCCATGTTGCAACCTTGAAAGAATGCCTTTTGAATTCAATGCCGGAGGTGCTGACCAAAGATGTGTGCATTGTCAAGCTGCGGGACTACAATGCGCTTCGTGCAATGAATTAAAGCCAAAAACATCCTTTACCGCTACCCAAATAGCATTAGGGAGCAATAGGAGATGCATGCATTGCTCACAAAAACAACAAAAGCCCACCAAGCGTTCATTGCAAGATGCACTACAATGCTTCTCTTGTGGCCTTCAGCGGTTGCGTGCAGACTTTACAAAGAGCCAATGGAAACTTGGTACCAAAAAGCGTTGTTCTTCTTGTGTTGCTTCAAAAAATTTCAATCAACTTGACAAACATGAGAAAGGCAAGGGGCAAGGTGTACATCCCGTGCAGGGTTCCTCACAGAAAGGTCTCAACGAAAAGCAAACAACCAACATTCCACCACACACCATCGTTAGTGATGATGAGGATTCTGCATTACCCCCAAGGAAAAAAAGACATGCTATTCACCAAGATGAGTCAACTGGTCATCAACCCAAACTTGTCACCAATGACGATGAAGAGCATGGATTACATACAAAGCGAGTTAAGAAGAACCACGACAAAAAACGGCCCCATGACGATCTACAACCTAAACCTCCCCATAAGCGCAAACCACAAAAAAACCAAGACACCACATCATCATCCAACATGACCAAAGTACAATGCCTACTTGATCTCCCCATTGCTTCATATCCAGCAATGTATGAATATTTGGACAAGAACAATTTTGAGGTTGGCATGCAATTGCTTGGGGCTACAAACAAAGGTAACATCCGCAAGCAATATCTTCACCTATATGTAAAGCTTCACCCGGACAAAGATCAAAGCAACGTTCATGCCACTGAACGATTTGCTTTACTCCTTAGAACATATGAGATGTTGCAAAAAATGCTGTAACGTGACACACTATTAGGCACATCCAAAGTAGTAATGGTGTGCATGCTAGTACTCAACCGCAATGTCATGCATTACAAATGTAAAATGTGCGTCACCTGAGGTGACCGGACTCAAGTGGGATCTATGACTTGAGCTTCGCAACCGGTGGCGCCGGTAGCAATATGGTCATCGGTTTCGCTTGCCAAAGGCCGAAGGGTGATTCACATTGACATTTTGCTTTTGCAAGTCTACCTTTAAAACTCTTCTTGCATAACCATCACCAAAATTATCCTGTAAAGCTAGCAACATTGGCTAGCAAGCGGCGGGCAAATCAAAAGAGCTTGGTGGGTGGGTATGTGTGTGTGTGTTTGTTTGCGTGTCTGTATGTGGCACTATGGCACTATCGCGCACCACCTCCATCAACAATCAAAACCCGATGCTATGGGGATTTTGGACAATGTCTAGTCCTGTTAATCGGCTTTTAACGACCAGCTCCACCATCAACCAAGATTCGGCGCTGTGGGGATTTTGGATCATGTCTAATCCTGGTAGTCGATTTCTTGACCTCCGCAACACGGTCTACATACAAGCAATACCGACGCTTTGGGGATGTTGGATCATGTCACGTCCTGTTAGTCGTGTGCTTGTAATCCACTATACAACAACGCCGCAACCAAATACACCCACCAGCTACTTACTTGCCTGCCGCTTCCGGAGATGGGTAGGGCTACTGGCGAGGACACTCCGGGGCTTTCCATATCGAAGCCAAATCAAAAGTCCGGCCATACGGCCCCCGCAAGTCGGGAACGACGGCAAGGCGGGGCCTCCAGGGTACGTCGGAAAGACCGCCACAAAACCCCTCTGTTTTGCTTTGAGTAATTTACCATCATCTTACAACCATAGTTGCAATGGGACCAATTTTTTTGCATGCTCATAATAAAACAACCCAAAAATTTCTATGTGTTTAGGCCATTTGATGATATTATGACCACACAATATGACCATCCAAGATATGTAAAGCATGTTTTAGCCCATATTTATGTAGTTTATACCCTATTTATACCCTACTTTGGGTGTGTGTTGCTTGGGATAGATTCTCCGCGAGGTGGACTTGCCGAAGGCAATAGAATTTGCGGCATTCGCGCTAAAAATAAATACTCTGCGCAGAAAAAAAATGTATCTTTTTTTGAGAATATTTTTCGGAATATTTTGTCAGTGCGGATTCTTTTTTTAGCTAAAAAAAATACAACCTCTAAAAAAAACAAAACAACAACCCCGTGGCCCCTGCAGCATGCTCCAGCGGGGTGTGCCTACGGCCGCAGCGCATGACCGGCGGGCACCCCAACTGGGGCTCAACCGGTTGCCCCGCCCCAGGCCGCTTCTGCGCCTCCCGTCCTCACTGCCACCTGCCAGGCCTGCGTTGCCTGAAAAATGAAAAATGAAAAATTGCTTTTTAGGTGATTAATAACCAGTACCATTTCGTTCGGCCATTGTGAACCAATAACCCGTTTCACTTTTCTTAGACAAACGAATAATCGTTATAGAGATTTTTATGGCAGCAATAACCAGTTTTGAAATTATAAAAAGGTTCCAAGCCTTAACCTGAGAGACAGTTAGAATGGAAAATACTCATAAAACGAGCGACCTTGAGAACACAGAAAACCATACTGATGATATTCTGAACCCTTCAGCCGTTTGGAGTCATGACAACAAACCACGCAGTTTGTGTTTTCGCTTTGAGGTGCTTGACGGTTTGGTAAGAACACCATGAACCATGAACTAAACTGACTTGCCGTTAATCAGCATAAGGCCTTTCACCATAACATAAAAAGCTCAACATCTTTGAACTCCGCGTACAAACATTGATTGAATCCCCAAGGTGTTCCTGAACCACCATACTACCACTTCCACTGCACTTCTGACTGAATAAACAACAAAAAGGAAAAGCCTCTCTCCCACAAACACCCTCACATAAAATATCAACACCACAAATCATCCTTTGAACACAAATAATACAAACAGTGGAAACAATTTTGTTCTTCTATGGCCCATCATACAACCCATGAGGATTGAACAAACAGCACCTGCAAAGTGCTGCATCATGGAGACAAACCATGAAGCAAGAACAAATATGCATGACAATACTTGATGTGCACAAAACTACTGTGCGAGTTGAATCTACTGCCAAAATTGACGCACAAAAGGTCAGCGCACAAGGTGTGGCTGACAACCAATGTGAGTGGCCAGACTGGTCCCTCACAGGTCCGCGTCATCTTAGATCCAACCTTTGGTTCAAAACCCCATAATTGGTTAATGATGCTACAGCTGGTTGATTGCTTTATCAATTGGTGCTCTCAACAGTTCCAGAGGATTGTTCCCAGAGGATTCCTCATGAATAGTCCCCCTGGACATCACTGGTTTGCACTTTGATCCCCCCGCAAAAGATTGTCACCTGCCAAATCTCAACCCTATTCGTGGCGTTCGTTGAATTGTTACATTGCCTCTGTGCAGCAATTGACAAAGACACTCCTGGTAGCCAGTCGCAGCGCAACCCTAGGCAATTGGTTGAACTGCTCGAGCATCAATGACCCCCTGAATCTGCAACAGCCGCAACATGGTATCCTGGTCATGGGGTCCAATCCCAAGATCATTCTTCACCTGCAGAAAACAAAAGGTGCAATCAACCAGTTTGCTGTAGAGATGCAGCCCTTAGGACATCCAAAATCCGATAGCTCCTCCACAGTGCCGGAGCCACACAGAATGGTGGCAGCATGGAAGTTAATACAGGAGTTGGAGGACATGCATCAGGTACAATCTTCATTCACACTAAGGGGTTCCCCTCCCCTCCACTTTCACCGGAGGGGACCACCCCGGGGGGTGGTTTTTTCGATCAAAGGTCGATCCTTCAATCAGACAATCGACCGGTCGATCGAGTGTTTCAATAGCAGTTCAGATTTGCTGTAGAAAATTTTTTTCTTCTACTTTTTCCAACTTCAATCCCTCATATGGCCTGTGACTGTCGCCGCCGTCACTGTCACCGCCACAAATGCGAAACGCCAGATGAATCACAACTGCGCAATAGCGCCAGATGCAGGGAATTCACCCTTCAATGTTTGTCAAAACCTTCACAACAACAAATAATTGAACGCATTTTTCTTGTTTTCAATGGTCGTTGTTAGTCCACAATGGAGGTGAAATTGCGGACAGTGCTGGTTGATACGTTGGGATCCAACCTGTACAAAGACCCTGGCACAGCTTAGCTCGCAGCTTTCTTCAATGGGAGCACACTTGGCAAAAGGCTATGCTATCGAATTCCTGAAAAAATGGACTACCATTCCAGGGTAGAAAAGGATGTGGCAAAACAGTTTCAGCTGTTTTCTGCCACCCCAGTGGAGGCAATTGGCCTGCTTACAGATGTGGGTTTGTCACAGGGTCGCTACACTGCTTTAACTTTCTTTTGGTCTAGGGTTTGTACCAGGTTTTAGGCAAAAACTGGTCTACAACCTCCACAACTACTTCCCGGGCAAAGAAAAATTAACGACGCCTTGAAGTCTTTACTGCGTACCATGAAAGTGCACCGGGCTAGTGATAATCAGGCCACAGCAGTGTATTGGCCTTTGCGGGAGTGGCTTCGCTACTTGATGAGTACACCCTGCCTATGGAAGTCACTGAAGTGGCCCAAAGGTCCCAAAAATTAGTACCTTTCCCTTTTGGTACGTGGTGATCGTTTTCCCATTGCCGGTACCTCGTGGTCTCAGTTGAACGTTGGTTTCTTGAACCACGAGGAGCATACCAGGCTTACAAGCCACATGTGGGTGGTTGGCTTGGCCTACAAGGGTGACAAGGATGGGCAGCAGCTGGGCAGACTATGGCGTGACAACATGCATGTAATTCTGCTATCGTAACTTGCTATCGAACGGTCAATCCTTCGATCTACCGGTCAATCCTTCAATCGGAGGTTTCATTAGCATGTTTTTCCAAGTGTGTTTCTCTCCACGGATCCTACAGCAAATCATACTGGATGGGCACCTTGCCATTGATGGGTACAAGATTTACATGGAGGTTTTCATCGATGGTGCCTTGGTTGAGGCTTATACGGTTGGTTTGTTGGCCGGCATCCACGATGCGGAAGAACACGCGAGAGGGTGCCTCGGGCAACAGCCTCCTGCGTGGAAGAACGTTGATCCTCTGTTGTCTCCTGCGAAGACCTCTGCCAAGACAGTGACGCCCCGAAAAGTACCTCAAATGCGGCCATTGGGCACACCATCACCCGGAAGCCAAGCACCCAGAGCAAGGGTGGCGACAAAGGTGGCCCTCCCATCGAGTGCACCTAAAAGATCGGAACTTGCAAGTCTGGTATCCAAGTTCAAGTCGACAAAGAAGCATTTTGAAAGTGGGGATGAAAAAGAAGAATCAGAAGTGGAGGAGGAAGAGGAGGAGGAAGAGGAGGAGGAAGAGGAGGAGGAAGAGGAGGAACCTGGTGTGCAAAACGAACAAGAAGTCAAGCACCAAGGGAAAAAGCCGCTGGGTCTCAAGGAGAACGCAGACGACCACAAATGGAGTTGGGTGCCTCTGTAGTTTGGTACATCTTGGGGTGCCTTCCCTACCCTCCCTCACAAGGCCTTCCCTGAAGGGCTGTATGCCAGACCCTTGCCCAAACCTATGGTGCGGTTGCCAGGGGGATGGATGTGGTGTCCAGCGGAAGATCCATGGGGCAATGGGTGCAAAACATGGTGGTGGAGAGGAGAGTGGTTGAAGAGATTGGTGCATGACTACAAGGAAGAAATGGCGAAGGCAGAGGCAGATGCAACACAAAAAGGAGGGCTGGACCAGCCAGCATCCAAGGTGGAGAAGAAGAAGAAGAAGGCAACACCGAAGAAGAAGCCAACAAGGCCACCGAAAGAGCATGAGAGTTCCCCAAAGAAGAGTTCTCAAGAGAGTACCCAAGCAAGCAAGTCCCCAAGTAAGCCATCCCCACCTAAGGTGACTCGGAGTACAGACAACAACAACGAATGATACACGTGTTGCATTGAAGCAGTGTTCTCTGGTCTTGGTTGCAAGTGTGCATGTGTGCAGGGTTGCGGTTTTTTTTTCTGTTATCGAAACCTTCGATCAATCGGATGATCCTTCAATCGACCGATCGACCGGCTTCGTTAGCAAGCTCATGCAAAGTTTGGAACGGAGTGCAAACTGGTGAAAAGGAAGCCATATGTGGCAACTAGGGAATCAGAAACCAAGGACGAACCCCAAGGTACATATTTAATGGACCAAGAGGAGCATTGCTGGCCGGGGTGTGTTGTTTGAAAGCAATCTTTTGTTATGCTAGTTTGGTAACGAAGGTTTCATTAGCAAAAACTACCCCCCCCCCCGGCGGTCACCTAGGGCAACCATACACTCCAACTTCTACTGCCGCACCAGTACACACAGCCGCAGCAGCTTGCACACTTTGTTCCAACTCCTCGTGCTGCTGTTGGCTGCTCGCCAGGAAAGGCATGAAACAAAAGGCTTACTCTGAGGCATCTGCAAATGATTGTAGCAACTGATTGCTACCGATTTTCGTTGCAAGCAGGCAGGCTGTGGCGACGTGTAGAGTAACATCAGAGCACTATAGAGTAACAGCACAGAGTAACGGTATAGGGGAACGGTATCGGGTGAAGGGTAAAAGTACAGAGTATCGGTGCAGAGTAACAATCCTGAACGCCATCAAGTAATGGCACGGAGTAGCGGTGCAGAATAAACGGGGTGGGGAGACGGCGTGCATGCCGGAGCATACAATTTATAGTGGTCACATACATTCACCCCAACAGTCACTTTGCTCCAGCAGCTTTCACTGCTCATGATCGTCTGCTTGGCATCACTGGTGATTCAAGTAGGGCACGCAATTCTGGTGGTCTGGTGATGCAGTTTACATGCCATGTCCTTCTCTGCTTGCCCCTGCTCGTCTGCTGGGGGGAGTGTTTGATCTGCGTGCATGCACAATTCTGCTGGTCATATTCTGGTGTGGCGGACAGTGCTACTGTTGAACCAGCCGCCAGCCTCCAATGCGTTTGTTGATGAAATGATGCAGCAAAGCCAAGGAAAATGGACCCGCCACCCCCAAAGCACTTGCCGACGATGCGTCCTCCCGAATAACACAGCCCCTCGCTCCTGCAGAACAGGCCACAAGGCCGGGGACGGAGGTGGTCCATACCACTTCGGTGGTCTGCCTGCCGTCTGTATGCACCACCACCACACGCCTGCAGCTGGTGTTCTGGCTCACGCCTTTGCCTCCCGCCAAATGCCAGGGATTTCGGATCATCAACTCAAAATAGTCGTCATCCGCGACCGCCGCACTTACGTCGGCCCAGAACTGCACGAACTCGTGCTAAAGAGGAAGAGACACAAGTGGCGTACGGTTGGGCAAGTTGAGGTTTGGGCAAGGCTCCTTTTTAAGGGGAGGGGGGTTGGGGGGGGGGTGGACCCCCCCCCCACCCCCAGTGGTGCTGAGTGTTTAGAGGTGCCAAATAAAATTCTTGATCCAAACCGATTGGCGCCAAAGGCGCCAGAGGAAAGTTTTGTTCGGCCGAAGGCCCACAAGAAAATTTGGCTCAATCTTCTGGGGGGGGGGGGGGCACCCCACCCCCAAGTGGTGCCGAGTTGCCAAAAGGAGCCCTGGGGGCAGGGGCACACGGCTATGGCCACCGACCAACGGCATCAGGACGAAGGTTGAGGTTGGGCCTCCTTCTGGTGTGCGACCCTCCGCTATGACCGACGTGCCTGTTGCCATCAACGCGTGTGTCGAATCCCCCCTTTTCAGGGTCCGACTCTGTCATCCCCCACCCCCAGGGACACACTTGAGAGCAAGAGGGGCTTGTGAGGGTTTCCAAAATGAGCGGCAAACAACCTTCCCTGTGCAGTTCCTGGTGGTCGGAGCGCCGTTGGAGGATGGGGACACGCGGGTAACAGGGATGACCGTTATTCCAGCCCGGGGTATGCATTAGGGCCTGCGCATGTGGTTTCGACCAGGATGACCAACCACGTGTGTTACCCATTGCATCCGCTGTCTGGACCGCCGCACGAATGGCCCTTGCAGGCTAGAGGGCACGCAGTGAATGGAGGGGGGGGGGGGGGGTGAGACCTGATTGAGGCAAGCTAAGCAAAGGTGTAGGTGGCACCTTTGGTGTACAAAATCTTGTTTAACACAGCCACCTGCAAAGAGCACTGGATTGCAACCACTCAAAGGCACAGGACTTCAAAAAGGAGCGGGAATGAAAGACGATGCAAATTGGTGTGGGGTGAGGAACGCACTGAGAGCAGGGATTTGCTGGACTTATGCTTTTCGGAGCGTTGTCTGCATACAGCATGGCATCAAGGAAGTGTTGCAGGTGACCAAGCGGTGGATTGGGGGGGGTGGGGGGGGAGGGTTGGCCATGGTGTTAGTTTGTTTGCCTCTGGCGGCGCCTATTGGCCTCTCGCCCTTGCACATTCCCACCCTCTGTGGGTCCGAACGTGTTTTGGTCGTGTCAACAGAGCCCCTGGATGACTTGTCCTGTTTGACTACTCCGGGGTTGGCTGTCCCAGAGGCAGGCTGTTGCCTGTGCCGTTGACCAGGTGCATCCAGATGCACACTCCGAGTCCATGCTGGGCTTGCAGACTCCAGCTCTGACTTGTGCGCTGCAGTGTGTGCATCCGCAGGATCCTTTTCCTGACAGGGGCTTCTAACAACCACAATGATTGTTTCCCTTTTGTCCTTTCCTTTGCCTCCTTCTGGGGGCAGGGGGGGGGGAGTGGAGCTGGCTTCTGTCTGTTGCTGCTTATGTCAAATCTCTTTGCGAAGCTGAATGCATTCACCGCATACACCGCCTGCCTCTTGTTCAGTGCTGAGTTCAATCCTTATGGCACTCATAGTCATGACACTCTCCTCCTCCTTTCTCACTGATGCCGGTACTTCTTTGTACGCACTGGTCCGAGTTTCCAGGAGGAAATCGTCTGCGGTGCTTGTCCCCAGACGGCAGGAAAAAGTATACTTGGCACGTCACACTGCTCATAGCGGTTGCTTAAGCCCGCGTGGGGCCCCTCCCACGCCGGCACCGGCATGCTCAGGGATGTGCATATCCACATGGGAGGAGGGGGGGGGACTACTAGCTACACCCACCCAATACCTGCCGGACACAGGGACGTTCATCCAGCACAAGGATTTCTTTCGAACTGTTGTGCACCAACAGCAGTTTCACTGGAGGAGGAAACACGGACAACTCTGCACCACGGGGGGGCCATCTCCTCGCTTTTGTACGCGACTCCCCCTCCAACAGTAGAAGTGGCAAAGGCCCCCTGGGGGGGGGCATTGGAGGGGGGGTTCAGGGAGGAGCGGGGGGGGGGGGGGGTCAGGAAGGTCAGTGGGGGGGGGGGGTCCAGGTGGGCCGATTTGGGGTGGTGGTGGCGGGGGGGGGGGGCACAGGCTCCCCTTACCTCCCCTTGCCCTCCCTCTAACCATAGCATCACCGTAAACCTAACCCTAACCTTTGCAGTAAGCTGGTTTGGCCATGCCAGCCATGTTGATTGGGCTGAACAAGATCCCCCAAATTTCGTTCATGGCTACTTTTGCCACATCATTGCTCTCCATTTTGGACCCCAACACTCACTCTAACCCTAACCTAGGGTGAGAGCTAGGGTTAGGGTTAGGGCTAGGGTTAGGGTCACCGAGCTGGTGGAACCAGTCTTGGTTTTATAACCCTCTTTAGTGTCTAGGGTGGACCTAACAGGTTTGACAAGCAAGTAGCAAGCAGCAAGCAAGCAAGCAGCAAGCAGCAAGCAAGCAAGTAGCAAGCAACAAGCAAGCACGCACGAAATGGGGAAAAGTCACAGCTCCGTCGGGGTGCTTCGGATTCGGCCAAAATTTCGGTGACTGCTACCTATGGGTGTGAGGGACAACCTCACAAAGTATGAGCCACAAAGTCAACGGTGGCGGCCGGGAACGGGCGTTGCAAGTGCTGGACCTCCATTTCGAAATCTGCAATTTGGGGCCAAAATCAGCCTTTTTTTGCCCAAAACTGCCCTACAACCGGCTGAAAACGGCCAAATGAAGGGAAATAGTGGCTACTCCACACATGCGGCTAGACTTCCCCGTGCCGAAGGGCCCTCTAGGGCCCTCTAACTCCACAATATGTCCACGAACCGCCCCCAAAAAGCCCCCAAAAGCCCCAGAATTTGTGCACATTGGTTTGCGACCAAAAATGGGTCAAAAATGGGTCAAAAATATGTTTTTCCAAGAATGATCCTAGACCATTTGGGGTGCACAAACAAGTGAAATGAGCCCTTTTTGAGCCCATTGCAACCCATTTTGGCCACTCCAATGTCCCAATATGCCTTGAAAATGGGCTGTTTTGGGACCAAAAATCAGTCAAAAATGGATCACAAATTCGTTTTTCCAAAGATCCTTTTGGACTATTTGGGGTGCACAAACAAGTGGAATGAGGCCATTTTGAACCCATGTTGAGCAATTTTGGCCCCTCTCAAGGCCGAAAGGGCCTTGAAAACGGGCCAATTTGGGACCACAAATGGCTCAAAAATGGGTCAAAACCATGGTTTTGGAAAAATGATCCTAGTCCAATTGTGGTGCCCAAATGGATGACTACAACTCATTTTGAGCCCCTGTTGAGCCGCTCTCATCCACTTTCCCGTGCGTACCTCATTTGTCGTTGAAGTCTCTTGGACGATGTTCCTTCCCCCACCAGCTCGGTCCCAATATTCAATCCTGGTTAGGGTTAGGGTCACCGAGCTGGTGGAACCGGTCTTGGGTTTATAACCCTCTTTAGTGTCTAGGGTAGACCTAATAGGTTTGGCAAGCAGCAAGTAGGCAAGCAGCAAGCAGCAAGCAAGCACGCGCGAAATGGGGAAAAGTCACAGCTCCGTCGGGGTGCTTCGGATTCGGCCAAAATTTTGGTGACTGCTACCTATGGGTGTGAGGGACAACCTCACAAAGTATGAGCCACAAAGTCAACGGTGGCGGCCGGGAACGGGCGTTGCAAGTGCTGGACCTCCATTTCGAAATCTGCAATTTGGGGCCAAAATCAGCCTTTTTTTGCCCAAAACTGCCCTACAACCGGCTGAAAACGGCCAAATGAAGGGAAAAAGTGGCTACTCCACACATGCGGCTAGACTTCCCCGTGCCAATGGGCCCTCTAGGGCCCTCTAACTCCACAATATGTCCACGAATCGCCCCCAAAAAGGCCCTCGAAAGCCCCAGAATTTGTGCACATTGGCTGCTGACGGCCCCAAACCCAAAACAGACCATATCTTGGGCTACGTGGCTCAAAACGCGATTTCGAGGGCACCTAATCCACCCGCAACCACCCACTTTTGGTGGTTTGCACCCCTCAAAATTGCCCTAACCGACGCCTAGACCCCCGTACCTCGGCCCAGTGGCTTGCGGCAAGTTGCAAGAGGTAGCCCAAAGAGGTGGGTGGCAAAATGGGTCAACAAGGTCCACCGGGTGCAAAAAAAAAGAGACTTTTTTCAAAAATGATCCTGGACCACATGGAATGCCAAAACAAGTGTTTTTGGCGCGTTTTGAGCTCGTGGTGGCCCGTTTTGGCCTTGAAAATGGGCTGTTTTGGGGCAAAAAATGGGTCACAAATGGGTCAAAAATGTGTTTTTTAAAAGTGATCCTAGACCATTTGGGGTGCTTAAACAAGTGAAATGAGCCCATTTTGAGCCAATTGCAAGCCATTTTGGCCCCTCCCAATTCACAAAATGCCTTGAAAATGGGTTGTTTTGCAACCAAAAATGGATCAAAAATGGGTCAAAAATATGTTTTTCCAAAAATGATCCTAGACCATTTGGGGTGCACAAACAAGTGAAACGAGCCCTTTTTGAGCCCATTGCAAGCCATTTTGGCCACTCCAATGTCCCAACATGCCTTGAAAATGGGCTGTTTTGAGACCAAACATCAGTAAAAAAAAAGGACCAAAAACGTGTTTTTCCAAAGATACTTTTGGACTATTTGGGGTGCAACAAGTGGAATGAGCCCATTTTGAACCCATGTTGAGCAATTTTGGCCCCTCTCAAGGCCGAAAGGGCCTTGAAAACGGGCCTATTTGGGATCACAAATGGCTCAAAAACGGGTCAAAAACATTGTTTTCCAAAAATCATCCTAGTCCAATTGTGGTGCCCAAACGGATGAATACGGCTCATTTTGAGCCCCTGTTGAGCCGCTCTCATCCACTTTCCAGTGTGTGTTCCTTCCCCCACTAGCTCGGTCCCAATATTCAATCCTGGTTAGGGTTAGGGTCAGGGGTAGGGTTAGGTGTAGGGTGAGGAGCAGGCTGAGGGTTGGGGTGGGCGTTAGAGTCAAGGTTGGGTTCAAGGATAGTGTTGGGGTGCTCTAGCGTCTGGGCAGGGAGGGGTGCTACGTGGGCAAGGGGAAAGGGGAATGAAAAAAATTTTCGGGCGCCTTTGGCACCACCATATGTATGGCCGGTAGCTATTGACCCTTGGCAACTAAGTGGGCCCGGAGGGCAGGGAGGGGGGGGGGGGGAGTCACGTACCCGAACTGAGAAAATGGCCCGGCCGTGCTCTGCACTTTTTTTCCGGCGCATCTGTTTGCCCATGGACCCAAACAGCTACAAATCTCCTAACCCCCGGGGTGCGCGGAGGCTGGCAGATACCGGAGTTCCCACTCAACACAGAACAGTGACCAGCCCACAGGCAGTGACCCTCAGCGGTGAGATACGTGCCCCTAGAGAGCGTGTGGAGACCTCTGGATCGAGAGGGGCAGGGGGGAACCGAGGCGGGAAGGTTTCCAGCCAAAGGATGGGGCTGGGTCTTACTAACTTGCCTACCGAATGGGGCTCTGTGGAAGGAGGGGGGGAAGACACACATTCCTACCTCCCCCCCTCCGCCCCCCAGGCCCTACTCCTCTCGACAAGCTCTTGATCAACCGTGCGTCGACCACCCAATCCCCACGCAAGCCATGGGGGGAAGACTCTGTGTGAAGTGCGCCCAGGGGGTAGGTGGGTGGGTGGTCCAGTACACCCTTGCCTCCCGTGCCGCGAACGGGCACCACACAGGTGTCGGGGGCGCAAGAGGGAGGGGATGGGGGGTCCCGGGGGGTACGGGGAAGGGGGTGGTCTCGGCCTCATGGTCATGGACCTGTGACCCTGTCTATGCCGTTGGCGTGCCACATCGACGGGGGTAAGAGGGCAAAAACCCCAACAGCAAAATGGCGGGCAATGCTGCGCACCACCGATGTGTAACACCGGGTGATCCAGGCCCCCTGGCCCGTGTCCCACATCGGTGGTGATGGGCACCTGCCGAACTGCACTGCCATGGGAATGACTGAATGTGAAGCAATGCCGGCGCCGGCGTGGGAGGGACGCCCAGGGGCAGAAGCAGCACTTGTGACTAGAGGGACAGCTGCCCCACTCTCATCGACTAAAACTGCTTTTCCCCAGAGGCTTGGCGTAAGCAAAATGTGGACAACTTCATCTTGAAAACCTGAACCAGTGCGTACACCCGGAGGTACCAACGGCACACTGGCTCAGCCTGTACGACAAGCCCGCTGTGCGATCAGGTGTCGAGTGCTCACCGTTCCCCTGTAAGGCACAAGGGTGCAGAGCAACAAATTCAGAACCAAAAGCTCTTCAGTGGCATCGCCATAGACACCTTTCGCTGTGACAGATGAAGTACCCTGCGAAACCGCCTTGGGGGCTCGTTCAAATGTCTGAAACTAACCTATACGATGTCGGACGCAGCTGTCAAGGCACTCGTTCTTGCTACTGTACCCCCCTCCCCCGGTGGACTCCCCAGCCCACCAGACCAGGGCTGCTGTGTTGGAAGGCCAGAGTTGACCCACCTGCCGACCAGTCCCCAGTCTCCAACAGGGCAACAAACCCCCGCAACTGGTGCTGAGTTACTCAGCGGGACTCTGGGGGAGATGACAAGAGGAGCACTATGACGAGGGTTCACGGAGCAATACCTTGTCGATCACGTGATCGTCCGGAAGGTCCCAGGCGCGGGCCAGCGCGATCCGAGCCCCGGCCTCCTGCTGGCGTCCAGAGCAGACCAGGGGATGTTGGGCCATATCGCACAGGGCCACCATCTTGGGAACCGTCATCTCACCGTCGCAGGCCTGCGACATGCAGGGGCACCGCTGTGTGGCAAGGGGACCCCCACCCCCCCTCAATCATCACCATGTGCCATCGCCCAGACCCACTTCAGTCCCCTTCACTACACCTTCACTGCCCTCATACATTTCCATGCACGAATGCAGGGCCCCAAAGCGGGGAGCCACACAATGCAGGGTTTTTCATAGAAACGTGATTGGGCTGCCCCGGATGAAACGTGATTTAACGTGATTTAACGTGATTTAACGTGATTTAACGTGATTTTTAACGTGATTTCTGGGTTGCAATTCCATGCTGCTCTGTGGATTCTGGACATGGTAAACCCATGTACACCAATCTCATTCATCAGCCCTGTCCTTGGGAACATGTAACACAGGGCAATGCACTGGACAGGCTTGTAGCTCTCCCATTCTTTGTCCGTTGCACTGTTGGTCTCTGGGTCATCGGGCATAACGAAAAGGAGCACAGACAAAAGGGCCTGACACGGAAATGGCGCGTGTTGTCATCCGCCGGACTTGATCTGGTCTTGATCACCTACAGAGAACACAGTGTCAATTGACACCGTGTCTCGCTTCTATGTTGCGCATTCACATGGCATGCCAGGGAAGGATAGGTCCATGATCCATTGCAACCCAAACCCACAACACAGGTTCTGGGGTCGGCCGTCCCCCCTGGTCGGGGCGTGAAACGTGATTCAACGTGATTTAACGTGGTTTAACATGATTTGGCAAATCGGCTCAAAACGTGGTAAAACGTGATTTAACGTGATTTAACGTACCACGTTTCAATGAAAAACCCTGCACAATGTGGTGTCCTTTGCTGACACAGGCTTGTTTTTGTACGTTGTGATGCAGGTACACCGCTTCTCTCTGCATTGTCCTCAAATTGGGGAGTTGATGTGGCAACATGACCTGTGAGTGTGTGCAAAAGTGCCTGCGCTTCATGTGGCAGTTGAACTACAGCCCCATATCATGTCAGCCCCCGGCTTTGCCTTTGCTGTTTGAAAGCTGTTGCCGACCGTTGCGCCATTACTGCTATTGGGATGATCCCGGGCTACGCTGTGCGCACTGGACTGTGTGCGCAGAGCTTCTGTTGGTGGTTCATGGCCAGGGGTTTCCATGACGGACAAGAGGTTTCTTTTCACTTCGGGGACTCCAGACACGCGGTTTGGCATTGGCGCTTGACAACCGACCGTTGATGGTTGGCTGGCGGCGTCTGGCGGTCAACGCTTGCTCCTTCGTGGTCGTGGGACCACATTGGCAGTGTTTGAACCCACCTGCCCACCCACCCCTTTGCCCCATGAAAACCGTCGGGGTCCTGTTACTTGCAGGGATTGAATGCCGGGGGCACAAACAGGACGGGGTAGGGGTCATGGAGGCGGGGTGGGGTTAGGGGGTCTGCAAGCTCGACTGCAACTACGGGTGCTCAGAGGAGAGAAGACGGACTCAGGTGCAGAGCTTTTTTAAAGGGGTAGGTGGGTGGGTGGGTCCAGCCCCCGGTGTGACATATAGTCCATCTGTGGTTTCTTTATGGGGCCCTGGACAGTCACCCATTTATTCTTCGCCGCAAGATGCACCCCCCCCTCCCCAGTAGTGGTGAGTTTTTGGAGGCGCCAAAGGCGCCGAAGAAATTTTTTTGCCTAAACAATTTGGCGTCGAAGGCACCAGAGAAAATTTTTTCAGCAGCCGAAGGCCCAGAGGAAAAGTTGGCCCAATATTTTGAAGGGGGGGGCGTGTGTCAAGAGATAGATTGTGGACGAAAGGCCCTTGTACATCTGATTCATTCTCATCTCCACGTCCTCCAGAAGGGGCAACAAACTCTTTTGGCACCTGCCGCCAAGCCAAAGATTCTGCGGTGGCTGCAGCGTAGAATGCTGCCGTTGGGAGCACAGCAGTTGGGAGGAGGGGGGGGGGGGGGCGCTGAAGTCAGCAACCCCTTCCTTAGTCATGTGGGGAACAGCGTGTGTGGCTGTGTGGGAGGTTTGAATCGACTGCCCACCTCGCCCCCCCTCTAATGCCCTTCCACCCTCTTTACGAAGAAGGGGCGACCTCGACGATGCCCCCTATTGCCTCTCTGCCTTTCAATATTCCACTCCACACCACAACTGCAGCGCACGACTGACGCAGTGAACAACTTCCTGTCGAATTGGTTTGCATCGGGGATCGGGGGGTGCACCTTTACGGCACTACGGTAGTGCGCGCAGTGCAGGTAGCCCCCCATGCAGCCAGAGGACAGCTGGGAACCCACCTCTAGTCGGGCACCAAGCCTGAGAAGGGTCGCTAGGTCACAGCTTACTGAACCCAGGGACGTGGGGGGATAATTGGGGGCCCTGGACGAATTTTTCTCAGGGGAAAAATGAAATCTAACTTAATTTAAGAGGCCCGAAATTGGAGCCCAATCTTTGGTACACAAACTTTCTTTCGCCTCTAATCCACTCCCCCCCCGCAGGGAGGGGCTCAGAGGCCGCAGGGGGTAAGGGTCTGCTGTGCCTCTGCAGCAGAGGATCACTGGCCAGTGCGTGGGGTCTGCTCTTGGCCCACCTGAGCCTCCGTTCCCCCTGCATCCTCGACAAGAGCCCCCAGAGGCAGGGCCCTGCGTTCAGGGCCTATCTGCATGCCCGCAGCGCAGCTGTTGCACGACGTCTGCAGAAGCCCTTGTGGTGCCCCATTGTGTACGCTGTTCTACGGACGCTACTAGGGCAAACGAAGTGATGCCGCTGCTGGGAACGGTGGGCGTCAAGTGGGCGATCCGGGATCGGGTGTCTTCCCCTCTGATTCCACGATTATTTGTGCCCGTAGCCCGCCTGCCCTTAAGCAGTTGCGTTGGGTGCATCCTTCTGCTCTCCTGACGCTTTGTAGGCTTTCAAATGGCCGCTATTTGTGCATTCAAGGCAATGTGCTTGCACTGCATGGGCACTGGGTGCATATTTTGGAGAACCACCAAATGGGAAACCCTCAAACCACCTACCACCTCTGTGTAGCGACACAAACAGGTTTAAAATTCTGCGTCTCCAAATGTGCAACGAGGTTCTCGCCCTTGCATGATCTCTTCACAGATACCTGGTTGTACATCCTTGAGGCTCATATCAATGCCTGTCCGAGGGGGTTCATCCGCACAAAACCTCTGCAGTACGTGCACACACTGCCACTGCGTGCGCACTGTGTGAACAACAATCCCCGTGATCGTATCTCCCATGATCCCGCCCTGGCCTGGCTCATAGACCCCCTCACGTGCTTACCGATGACCAAAGGCTATTTTCAAAGAGTGGGTCAATTCAAAGGGACCGAATGGCCTACAGGCCTACAGGCACGTGCTCGCAGGCTATTAACGGTATGAACCCACTCACCCACCCACCCCTTCCCATTTTCCCAAGGGCCGTTTCACGAGGATAGCCGTATGGGACACCGGCCGCAAGGTGTGTGTCATGTGGTGCATGTGCATGGAGATGAATCCCTGTACCATCCGGGGCCTTCCGACCCAGTGTTAATGCAGAGGAGGGGGGTAAAAAGCATTTGCGGGGCGCGGGGTAACAACAATACAGGAAAGCAATGAAATGGAGTCAGGCCTGATTCAAGCCCGGAAGAATGATGCACTGGGGCATGATGATGATGATCAGCCCCTCCCCCCCCCCCAGTGGACGCCACAGGGGCAGCAATGCTGCAACCGTCAGCAGTGGGACGAAAAATTTCCTCGAATCCACAAACCTGCCCCCCATCTCCCCCCATCCCCGCCCCCAATCCCTCCACAAAAACATGACCATGATCAACAAGCAGGTCACACAAAAAGACATTCCACGGGACATGGGACACGGATTGTTCAGTACTGTGCACGACCATGCGGTAGCCCATCGGCCTCAATGAAACACCACGCCCAGATTCGCCCATCGCCAGTTTGCGTCTTGAACATACGGTGTTCGGCCGGGGCTGATGTGCAAGAAATGCAGTTAACCCCCCCCCCCCCTTGCAGCCTTCTTCGTGGAGCGTTGGTTGTCATGATGCAGCTGGCCACAGGAGGCAACGCAGAGGCCAGCGTGGGGCCGGGGCAAAGAACGGGAACAAGGGGGAGACGGGGGGCAGGGGCTGGGGCTCAGAAGGGGCGGGGTCTGACCCTGGTTTTCTCTTTGTGCTTCGCTTGAACTGCAAACAAGGCCAGAGGCACAAAGAAGAGTGCGTTTGTTACGTGCGGGTGAAGCTGACCCTCGCCCCTTAGCCTACCTGCTTGTCGTACCTGCCTGTATGTAGTGCGTGCCGTGCCCCTGCCCTGGTACCTGCTTGAGGTATCTGCCTGCTGCACCTGCCTTGAGGTCTTACACTGCGGGGGGGGGGGGGGGGGTCGTGACGAACGGGAGGACTGCGGGGTGGCACATGGGGACCGCACCTGAAACACCAAGTTGTAGAGGTCGAAGATGAGTGATCGGCGGTCTTCACCCATTTTGGTGCTGAGGCCTTCCACGAACTCTCGGCGTGACACGCGGCCATCGTCATTGGAGTCGAAATGCCGCATAATCGTGTCCTGTGGTCCCCATGGCAGGACGAGGCATGTGTTGCACAGCAGGACGTGAGCCAATGTCACAGTGGCCGCGAAATGGGCGTTGCGTTGAGCTAAGGCTCGGGCTGTGACTGCACTGAGGCTGCACTGGAATGACTGACATGCAAAGACAGCAATGGCTGCGGCTCAGGCTGATGCTTTGCGAATGTGGTGCAGATGCGTCGCTCTCCTTGTGTGTCTATGTGTGGGCACCACTGTAGCCATCGAGGGAACAAGACGGCAATTGACGTTCAGTGTCTACCTGTGTCTGTACCTGTATTGCGGAGACTGCGCACAACCACACGCAGGCGCACGCACCCACACACGCACACCTGCATGCAGACGTGCGCGCGCACATACACAGGCATGCACACCAGTTCGAATTGAGTGGGCTCAATTCCGAGTTCGCGCATTCCTGCGTCCAGCTCCTTTTTGGACAGTGTTTTGTCATTGTTCAGGTCGAACTTCTTAAAGATGATGTCTAGCGACCGGAACCCGTAAAGGCCCGCTTTCTGCACGATTTTGTCCCGCAACTCATCCACGATTGGGATGCCACACTTGCGGGGGCAGATCTCTTGCTGGCACAACTCCTGCACCGCATGCTCAAACTGTGCGGCATTTGCACTAACTGAAAGACCTGTGGGTCGCAGGCAAAATATGAGACTTGGGTGGCGTAATTGTGTGCTGGACTAATTCGCACTGCTGAGGCCCGCTATGGCTGTCTCTGTCTTCCTTGTTCGGTTCATTTTCTGGCTTTGGGCCTGGTTGGGAAACCGCACCTGATGCACATCAAATGTCACTCGTCAGAACTGCGTGTTATGCCCGCCTGCCAAAATGCTGATGCACGGAACATGAAGAATGATGGAACTTCAAAAATCGTGATCTAACTGAGATGGATTAAATCCACACGACGAATCAAATCAACCCCAAAGAACTTTTCCTGCCAATGGAGGGTATTGAGGGTGTTGAGGGTAATTTTGAGGTCAAGACTTTTCTCTGCCAATGGAGGTGGAGGGTGCTGAGGGTGTTGAGGGTAATTTTGAGGCAGTGCACAATGGACAAAGTGTATTCTGAGCCGAAATATCCACAAAGGCCTTTCGCTAGTGTTTGCTGTTTCGGGCGTGCATGCAGCACGCAAACACACATTGTTGCCATTGTCGTTGCCATTGTCGTTGTCATTGTCGTTGTCATTGTCGTTGTCGGTGTCAGTGTCGTTGTCGGTCTCGGTCTCGGTGTCGCCGTCGCTGTCGCTGTCGTTGTCGCTGTTGTTGTTGTTGTTGTTGTTGTTGTTGGTGTTGTTGTTGTTGTTGTTGTTGTCGTTGTTGTTGTTGTTGTTGTTGTTGTTGTTGTTGTTGTTGTTGTTGTTGCTGGTGCTGGTGCTGGTGCTGGTGCTGGTGCTGGTGCTGCCTGCTGGTGCCTGCTGCCTACCCCTGCCTACTGCTGCCTGTTGCCTGCTGCTGCCTGCTGCCTGCCTGCTGCTGCCTCCTGCTAATGCTGCTTGCTGCTGCTTGCTGTTGCTGCTGCTTGCGTGCTGCTTGCTGCTTGCTGCTGCTTGCTGCCTGCTTGCTGCCTGCTTGCTGCCTGCTTGCTGCTGCTTGCCGCTTGCTGCTGCTTGCTGCTGCTGCTGCTTGCTGCTTGCTGCTTGATGCTGCTTGCCACTTGCTGCCTGCTTGCTGGTGCTGCTGCGTGCTGCTGTGTGCTGCGTGCTGCTGCGTACCGCCTGCTGCGTGCTTCTGCGTACCGCCTGCTGCGTGCTGCTCCGTGCTCATGCTGCGTGCTGCTGCGTGCTGCTGCATGCTCGTGCTGCGTGCTGCTGTGTGCTGCTGCGTGCTCGTGCTGCGTGCTGCTGTGTGCTAGCGCTGCTGCTGCTGCTGCTGCTGCTGCTGTTGTTGTTGTTGTTGTTGCTGCGCATGCTGCAAAGGTTGATAGCCCGGCACACAAACCCCACACACCCTGAATCTTCGCTGTGCACATCTTTGGTTTGCGGCATACGCCCGTTGTCAGGGACAGCCCCTCTTTCTCTGGAGCAACTGTGCTCAGAGCCAGAAGCAACAGCTATCTCGGTGTACCTTGCAGCCTCAGGGTTCTGATGGCTTGCAGGAACCTCCTGGGTTGGGCTGTATTTTGACTCATGGCTGCAGATTCTGGCCACAGGACTTTTTTTGTTTTTCAAGATACCACATGAAATGGCGTCCCCATAGTTTCTGTAAGATTTACACTGTCCCCAGGCATTCAACAGAGCCCATGTTGGTCTTTAAGATTGAGGACCTTCTTCCCTCTCGTCAACGCATAATAAAAGGCACACGCACACACACACACACAGGGGGCGTACAGGGAAGCGTGCGTCAAGGATTTCCGCTAGGGCAGTCGCTAAACTGATTAGGCCATGGGACCGCCCTGCAAGCACCTGCATCTGAGCCTTGCAATAAGGGATACATACAGAGAGGGTCATGGGACCCTCTCCACTTCAAAGGTTGGCGGTTGGCAGTTGACGGTTGGTGGTTGGTGGCGGGTGGCGGTTGGCGGTTGTGACGGTTGGCGCCTGTTAGTGGTTGGCGGTTAGTGGTGGGTAGGGGTTGGCGGTTGGCGGTTGGCGGTTGGTAGCGGTCGGCAGCGTTTGGTGGTTGGCGGCGGTTGGTGGTTGGCGGCGGTTGGGGGTTGGGGGTTGGGGGTTGGCGGTTGGTGGTCCCTGGGGTCTCTCCTTAAGTGCTGTCCTTAACAAAAAAAGGAATCTGGCTTCTTAAGGACAGCCCCGCCAAACATTGCCGCAGGGCGGACAGAGTTTTCGAAGGTGATATACATAGCTCTTAGGCGTCACAAGTTGCCCGCCCCCCACCTGGCGCTATGGCCCACGGAAGTCCATGTTGTAGTGAGGAGAAAAGTATGTGAAAAGGGGTGTTATTTTGGGGGTATCTATCCCCCCCCGGTGGCAATAGGCAAAATGAAGGTATGTATGTGAAATATATGCCGTTATTTCTATTTCTAGCTACACACAAATTTTCGAAATAAAGATACCAAATCACAAAAATATGGTGGTATTTTACATTTAGACCATTGCATTCCTTTAGTAGGAGGGGGGGGTCTATCTATTATTACTTTTACCCCTTGGTTCCAGGGTTACCACAAAACCCACGTATATAGCACAAGTAAAAGAACAGCAAAAATATGGGTCATTGAAAAACAAATAAAACTACCCCCAAAGCATATACGTGTATTTCCTTTTTTTATGAACCTGGCCGAAATTTCGGCCAGTTTGTGCCAAAAAAATCAAAACACATGGTGTTATTCACCAGACAGGCCCAAGCTGGCCGAAATTTCGGCAAGGTCCTTCAAAACTTGAAATAACGCCACAGAAATGGATACCTTTGAGCTTTTTTGGAAGCTGGCCGAAATTGAGGCCAGCTTTTCCATTGGTTCCATTGGAAACATGCATGTGTATATACACCTTTTAACGCTTCTGGCCGAAATTTCGGCCAGCTTTTTGGTTTAACGTTGAATGACTATACTCATTTTCATTTTTTTAAGGGCTGGCCGAAATTTCTCCCAGCTCTCTGGTCTAATCACCTTTCATACGTTCATATTCTGCTTTTTTGCCAGTCGGGTCCAAAAACATCAAAACACATGGTGTTATTCACCAGACAGGCCCAAGCTGGCCGAAATTTCGGCCAGGTCCTTCAAAACTTGAAATAACGTCACAGAAATGGATACCTTTGAGGTTTTTTGCAAGCTGGCCGAAATTTAGGCCAGCTTTTCCATTGGTTCCATTGGAAACATGCATGTGTATATACACCTTTTAACGCTTCTGGCCGAAATTTCGGCCAGCTTTTTGGTTTAACGTTGAATGACTATACTCATTTTCATTTTTTTAAGGGCTGGCCGAAATTTCTCCCAGCTCTCTGCTCTAATCACCATTCATACACTCATATTCGGCTTTTTTTGTTGGTGTGGCCGAAATTTCGGCCAGCATTTCCTCTTTCTGCGCATATCAGCAATTGTTTTCCCATCCAACACATTCTTCTTGGTTCCAGGGTTTCCACAAAAGCCACCTATGCACCACAAGTAAAAGAGCAGCAAAGATACGGTTCATTGAACAGCAAACAAAACTACCCCCGAAGGATATACGTGTATTTCCTATTTTTTTTAACCTGGCCGAAATTTCGGCCAGCTTTTCCAAGAACATCAAAACACATGGTCTTATTCACCGGACAGGCCCAAGCTGGCCGAAATTTCGGCCAGGTCCTTCAAAAGTTGAAGTAACGTCACCGAAATGGATACCTATGACGGTAGACATGCGCAAAGAACACAGGTGCACTGACATTTGAAGATGGTGTACAATGTACCACACTCAACGACAAGCAAATACTTGCCAACTGACAAATCCACACAGGCTATGGGAAAAAGCAATAGCAGTACACCAAAAACACTTAGGGACGCAGATGCTGGCCGAAATTTTGGCCACCCTTCGTACCGGCAAACAATATAACCCGTTGGGAATGGCAGTAGGCAACAAGAGACATACGAATGACTTTATTAAAAAGGAAGATCTTGGATGTAATCCACAGGCGGTGCAGCCTTGAGATCGTCATAGCGCCGCTGCACACGATCCTCGGATAATTTATGGACGTGGCCAATGCTTCGGTCGTGGTCTATTACAATTTGGTCAAAGAAAACTTTTATTTTGGTTGTTGACGTGACCCAGTCGGATAACGTGATGGTGGTTGATGAATTTTTCATTGGTGGTGCCTTAGGCTTCCCTTGAAGTCCCTCTGTGCTTGCCTTATCCCCGTCCGGTTGATGGGCAGGTTGGGATTGCCCATTTTCGGACGCAGCTTCAGCTGGAGGGGAAATAAGCACCTCCTGTGAATCCAGTGCAGGCTCGGTCATAAAAAAGGATGCTACAGCAGGGGATTTCATGGAAGGAGAAATAACAAAAGTGGCAATAACAAGCGCAATTCAACACAAAATGGCCCAAAATCGACGTCTTGACACGAATGATGGAATACCATAGCCGAAATTTCGGCCAGCCATGCACTGGATGTGAAACCACTGTTCAAAATTGGGTTGCCGAGAAGCTGGCCGAAATTTCGGCCAGAAATGTGTGTCATTTGGAATCAGGGGTCCACATAAGGCAACTTTGGCCGAAATTTCGGCCAGCAAAATGCAAAACAGAGAATGTACACACAAAACAGTGGCAATGCGTGGCACACACCCCATACGAGCATGACAGTTATAGTAATACCAGAAGACATTAACGCTGTGAGAAGAAAGCAGCTTTATAGGAGTGTACGGTGTAATATTTATGCACAGCAAGAATTGCAAGTTGGCAGAAATTTCGGCCAGATGTTTTGGATGGGAAAACAATTGCTAATATGCGCAGAAATGGGACACACTGGCCGAAATTTCGGCCACACCGGCAAAAAAGCGGGATACGAGTGTATGAAAGGTGATTAGACCAGAGAGCTGGGAGAAATTTCGGCCAGCCCTTAAAAAAATGAAAATGAGTATAGTCATTCAACGTTAAACCAAAAAGCTGGCCGAAATTTCGGCCAGAAGCGTTAAAAGGTGTATATACACATGCATGTTTCCAATGGAACCAATGGAAAAGCTGGCCTCAATTTCGGCCAACTTCCAAAAAAGCTCAAAGGTATCCATTTCTGTGACGTTATTTCAAGTTTTGAAGGACCTGGCCGAAATTTCGGCCAGCTTGGGCCTGTCTGGTGAATACTACCATGTGTTTTGATTTTTTTGGCACACACTGGCAAAAAAGCCGAATATGAGCGTATGAAAGGTGATTAGACCAGAGAGCTAGGAGAAATTTCGGCCAGCCCTTAAAAAAATGAAAATGAGTATAGTCATTCAACGTTAAACCAAAAAGCTGGCCGAAATTTTGGCCAGAAGCGTTAAAAAGGGGATATACACATGGATGTTTCCGATGGAACCAATGGAAAAGCTGGCCTCAATTTCGGCCAACTTCCAAAAAACCTCAAAGGTATCCATTTCTGTGACGTTATTTAAAGTTTTGAAGGACCTGGCCGAAATTTCGGCCAGCTTGGGCCTGTCTGGTGAATAAGACCATGTGTTTTGATGTTCTTGGAAAAGCTGGCCGAAATTTCGGCCAGGTTAATAAAAATAGGAAATACACGTATATCCTTTGGGGGTAGTTTTGTTTGCTGTTCAATGAACCGTATCTTTGCTGTTCTTTCACTTGTGGTGTATAGGTCGGTTTTGTGGAACCCCTGGAACCAAGAAGAATGTGTTGGATGGGAAAACAATTGCTGATATGCGCAGAAAGAGGAAATGCTGGCCGAAATTTCGGCCACACCAACAAAAAAAAGCCCAGTATAAGTGTATGAATGGTGATTAGAGCAGAGAGCTGGGAGAAATTTCGGCCAGCCCTTAAAAAAATGAAAATGAGTATAGTCATTCAACATTAAACCAAAAAGCTGGCCGAAATTTCGGCCAGAAGCGTTAAAAGGTGTATATACACATGGATGTTTCCAATGGAGCCCAAAAGCTGGCCTCAATTTCGGCCAGCTTGCAAAAAACCTCAAACATGATACACTAGATGAAGCGGATACCTAAGGCTAACACATCACCACCCATTTCAATGGATGTCACACAACGCTGGTACCAACATTGCTCACATATGTCAAATAGCATACTCAAACTAGAAATGTAGAATATTCTCACATCGTGCGTATATGGGGTCCTAGAGGGCGGGCAACTTGTGACGCCTAAGTAGCTGGTCAGCTTTTGAGTCTGGAGCTCTGATGAGAGGTCATCTGTATAAGAGCGTTGCACGGGCAATTATAATGTGGGAAAATTGCTCTGCTGTACCGGCAAAGAAATTCAGGAAAAAATTGCATACTTTGGGGAACACATCAATCAACGCAGCACGCACTGTGGGGCTATTTTGACTGAGAGGAGGGCTAGGGCTCAGGCTGAGGCTGAGGTTGGGTGGGACTGGTGCTGACAGGGGGCTGGGGCTGGGGTCTGGGGGTATGGTAAAGGTGGGGCTGGGGCTCAGGATCATGTGCAGGCATACCTTGAATGGGGCCACTGATAAGATGCTGGTTATTCATTTCCAAGGGGGGGTGTTAACAATTCCGGAACTCACCGTCGTGCTCGATCAATGAACAAATTCTGAGGCAGACTACAACATTTGGCTGTGATGGTGGGAATCAAGGATAAGAAGAAGGGAAATTAGATGTCACAGAGCCCAACAAAAAAAATTCTTTCACGTTGATTTTTTCTACCATAGAAAAATTTGGGCACCTTGTGTTCACAAGGCAGGAGGTGGAATGATGTAGAGGGTAGACAGGCGTAGGCAAGACACAATCTTCAGTTTGCAGCACTAGTGGCAGTACAAACTAAAACAATCGCATTGTCACCGATAGAGTTGTTGCCTTTGTGCGTTGTATGAGTCTTGTATGTTCCATGATTGTCAGTGATTTATCTGTGTTTATTGCAATTGCTTGGGTTGCGCATCTGTTGAAGTTCATGTGGCAGACATTTGAGTAGTGTTTACTGAGTATGGTTTGGATGAGCCCATAGAACCAGAACACAGGGATGATGGAAGCGGATGCAAACTTGCAGTCATCCACCAAGAAAACCACCCTTTGAGCCTGAGAAGAGCCTCCCTGCTCGAGGGACAAACATGTGCCGGTACTGTTGTTGCACTACGTGTGGACTGCATACCACATGAGAAGCCTCTCCACCCACCTCTGGCTCAATCATGGTCGGTAACAGATACTGGATGCCCCCGCCCAGGCAATTCCAGCCAATGTTCCAAGTGTCAGTAGGCAATCAAAACTGCTGTGCTACCTCTGGTGCTTGGGGGGGGGGGGGGGTGTTGTGCAGTTTCAACTCCCCTCCCCCCCCCTAGGCCCCCTGACCTTGAGCATGTGGGCTACCTCCACTGCGCTGGTGGGGATGAAGTGCTGGCAGCTGAAGTGGAGGGCGACCACAATGGCCAACTTCCCCCGCATGGGTGTGATGCCGACATCGACGCCCCTCTGTGTTGCTTGGGCACTTTGCCAAGTACCGAAGAGGCTAGAAAGAACCTCTCTGCTACGATGTAATGAGTTGGTTGACCCAGTTCTAGCACAGGGCACAGTGGCAGGACTTGGTCTGAGTCATTGCTGCATACAAAAAATTGCACTTTTTGTACACGGTGTGTGCACTGGGCCTGCACTGTGTAAACAATGGTGGACATGAGCAAATCGTGGCACTTGGTTCTGCCAGCAACAAGTGCATTTGACTCCTTTTGATTCTGATTTTGGCGTCGGGTGCTAAAATATATTGGGACTCTCAAAACCAATAGACTACTCGTGTGATGGGTGTCAATGCTTCTGCACAAGACAGACTGTTTTTAACGTGCACTTCAAAAATGACCAAAGCGGCGAAATTGTTGTGGTGGTGTCAAAATGGGGCTGCGCAGACAGACCTCCAATTCACACGACCTCCTTGCTCCTCCGGGAAGGGTTGGGCGTTTATGAGCACGTGTTCATAAAAATATACACTCTCCTATTTGAGAGGCATGCGTATCACATAGAAAATACACACCGCACACAACACAGACCAGAATTACCACCTACGCATCCCCATCCACAACACACCAGAACAGCATTTCCATGATATTCCGGCCCATTAAGGTGCTCTCCACCAAGGATGTGGGATGTGGGGGGGTGTAATACCAGGCCAGGTCGTTCGCCAACATGTGTCACCCGTCGTTCCTCATTGTCATTTGTGGTTGTGGTTGTGTGGGGGGGGGGGGGTTCACCACTTGGTTGCATCTGAATGGGCGTCAAATGCTATTGCTATGTTGTGCAATCCAAACTTCATGATGGAGTGTGAAGCCTCTGCTGGAGCCGGCAGGGCAGTGGCACTGCTATGGTGAGCAGTGGGATGAATGTTTTCACTCTGACAAATTGGAGACGTAATTCCTGCTGCAGCACATCACATTTCCCCTTGTGGGCAGGATACAACTGGCACAAAACTGCACTCACTCCTGGTAGACACAAACGACCTCGATCAACAAGCAAGTCACACAAAACATGTGGCACTGCACACCGGGTGCGCTCTTGTGGAACGACCCACGAAACACACACCATACTCGACATATCCCCACCAAAATTCGTATGTACCACTCCAATACTGATTCAATTCCATCTGCCAACCCTGAGTCTTGCTCCCAAAAGGAAGCCCTCCCGACACAAACGCGGTTGAGAATTTACAACATCTTGACTCGGGCAAAATGTTCAAGGTCATGTGTTTAATGATCTTCACCCTGTTTTGTTCTCTGAGGTCTTGCTGTTGATGCACACAGAGTCTAAACTTGTGATATTGTGAAAGCTAAATCAAGAGAACACGCTGCGTTTCATGCCTCAACAAATGACGCATTGCATGACTGCGTGTGCACATCCAAGGGGGGCGGCCTGTTCGAATCTTGACACCCAACCGTGTGCGAAAACTTTTGGGGGTCTGGAGGGGGGGGGGGGGAAGAGGGGGTAGGTGGGTCAGCCGGTCAGCCACCAGGGTCCGGGGGGGGGGGGGGTCCGTGGGTACCCCAACATACATACCTCAAAATGATCCCCATGACGCGCTGATCATTTGGAACATCCACAACTGGGGTAAAAAATTTGCCCATCAGATCAGGCTCCCATCAGCCAAGGTCCGACCCTGAGGTCAGGTCAGGGGTCAATTTTTTTTTGTGTTTTTCACCCCTTTTTGAATTCTCCACAAAATTCTTAGTATTTTGAGCTTAGACACATAGGTTAAAAAAGAAAATTACCCACTCAAGAGGCCAAAACAAAATTTTGGGCGCCTTTGGCGCCAGCACTTTCCCCCAAAATCTCACATTAGAGAAAGACGAGTTCAAAAACTTTGGGGGGTCTGGAGAGGCGGGGGGGGGGGGTGTCAAGATTCGAACTGGCCGCCCCCCTTGTGCACATCACATGTGCAAGGCTGCACTCCAGAATCCTCAATGTCCTGCTCGACGACAATGGGCTTCGAGCTAGGCCCATGCTTTTTCGACACAGGCGTACCTGAACGAAGCTCACATGCATTGACATTGCTATGAGGGGGAAAATAGCTTTTTTTTGGGGGGGGGGGTATGCCAGTACTGTTTGAGGCAGTCACTTTATCAATGGCAAAAGATGTTCTGCGCATGCCCTTTTGTTTGCTGTGTGTTGTCACCTGTTCTGACCTACGCGTCCTGGGTCTTTACTTGATCTTTGGTACAGTAGGCTCAACAATTCTGCAAAATGGGACAAGTGAAAAAATGGCGCAAACAGAGCTTGTAGGCACCCCCCCCCCCCCCAGATCACACCCTTTTCGACTTCCACCTATTGAGCCACCTTCTTGCTGGGATGGCATTGATGAAGTCATGGCCCAGGGGGGTGTTGCGAGAAACCCTCACCTGTCCAGCTTCCTTTTCAACTAACCTCAAATCACCACAAGACTTCCTCCTCCGATTTGTGGCTCACCTTGCCCTCACACCCATAGTCTGTATCTGTCCTCAGCACCAGAAACAGTGAAATATGTGAAAGGTGCTGACAACTGCGAAACAAAGCTAGATCCAAGATTGAGGACTTCCATGAATGTGACTGAATTCTGCCTCCGTGCTCAATTGTACTCGAAAACAGCTTGAGGAGGCACAGCAATGGGCAATGGGCAACAGGAAAAATAGGAATTCCCGATCAGCAAATTGAACCCATTCACATGCACGCAGCCACATTGCAGAGAATGGTAAAACAAAAGGGTTGTTCTGTAATCCATGCCACAAAAGCACAAGGTGCCTTGAAACTTCAGAAGGTGTATTCTTCACACACTTTCGCAGTAGATCATAGCCTGCCCACTGACAGCCACGAGGCTGTGTGCTGGGTATGCTTAATGATTTTCATATGGTTGTGCATGACAAGTTTAACTCAAGCAGGTGTTGGTGGCACCTGATTCCTTATTTACCATTATCTCAAAAAATGCGAGTCTGCAGAGCAATTGCAGGCAGCTTTCTCTGAAGCCAGCTCCTTGTGCTCCTATTCTTCCATTTCAGGGACAGCCTGCCTCACTACTTTGCCACTTAAAACCCACGTATGCCCTCAACCGCATGAGTATCAATGAACACTGCGTGTCGCACTCTCCACAGGGAGAGTGCCCAGGTCAAACCAAAATTGTTCTGGTTGTATTGCTCTAACATTGCAATTACAATAGTGGGACTCCGGGATCTAACGCTTTCACCCCCGTGACAGACTGCTGCAACCTGTGATAGTGCGAGGACACTTACACCTTATGCGGGGGTGGCTCCCCTAGTTCCACTCCCGCAGTTCAGCATGCTTCACTAATGGCGAGCCATTCCATTTAGTCTGTACCTGACGTGTGGTAGCTTTCCTTCCCTTGGTTGCTTTCCCGTGAGCGTGCTTGGTGACCACGGCGCCCCACGGTCGTCCGGTACTCGCGCCCCGCTCCGCTGTGTGGGTCCTTCGACCGGTGCCATGCTTGTGCCATGCATGCGCAGCCGCGTCCCTCTGCTGGTAGGCTGTTCCATATGGTCCCTGTCTTCCGCGTGGTCCGCGGCTCACCCAGGTGTGCCGCCTTGTCGCCGCCACGCTGCCCGCGTCGTCCCCGCGCGCCTCCCCACCTACCCCGTCCTCCCCCCTACGAGTGCCTGCCTCCCGCTTGACCGCTCGTTTGGCCGTCCGGCACCACGCTTTCCCCCACTGCTCTTCCCTGGTGGCTACCATCTGTAGTGGCGCATCCCACTCACACTCCGCTTAACCCTCCGCCCCGTCTGCAGCAGCTCCCTGCTTCGGGCTGTGGGCACCTCTGCAGGTAGTGCACTAGGTAGGTGCTTGCATGTTAGGTGTTTGTCATGGTCAGTTTTATTTTTCGTTCGTCGGTTTGTTTTTCGTCTTTCAGGTCTCTCGGGGACACCGAGAATTGTGCCAACTCGGTGGGTTTTTTGAGGTTGGTGCCATTGTTGCCTCACTGAGTGTTCCGGAGGTTGGGGTATATGGGGTATAATCGGAAAGCCTGTGAAAGTGCTATTCGCAACACCCCGGGTCAACGCACCGTACTGCCATTGTGGCAACTCAAGCACAGCAGTTCTCGGGCACTGGGGTTATTTGGGTGCAGCTACTTCTTAGCATCACGTGTGTAGGGAACCACAGATGACCCCTCTAACCGAACCCGGTGGCACATGGCTGACCGGGCAATATATGCACTATGCCATGCATCTGTGTCACCTCGTCACTTCACACCGCTCACCGTAATGGCGGTTGGGGCTGTGCCGCAATCGTCTTCTACGCAAAAGGCATCGCCCTCAACAAAAAACAATGGCAAAAAATCAGCACATGACTTGGTGGTACTTACTCATACCTCCGGGAGGATACACGCACACAGTCAGCCCGGTCACATGGGGGTCTGGAGGGAGGGTGGGAGGGGGGGGGGGGCAGGGCGTTGCTTGAGTGGAGGGGGGAGGGGGTCCAGGGGGGAGGGGTCCCCCGCCCTGCCGAAATGAATCATATCCCTAGGACTTGCAAAAATGCACCACACTGACGCATTCGGCATATACATTTGTCATAGTCTGTCATAGTCTGAAGACAGGTAATCAACTCATCTTTTTGCCCTCACCTAAACATCACCAGGCAACACAAACAAGAAACACGGAGAAATGCTCATTGTTGTCAAATTGTTTGCTGAAGATCAATCAGAGTTCGACTCACCTGAGCTGGACTCACCAATGTCATTCTCTTCTGAACTGCAGCCTTGTCGTGCCATGATGGCTGCTCGTCTTATAAACTTGGACAGAGTTGCCCTTATAGTGTTCAGAAAAAGTGTGGAACATGCCTTCTTTGCAACATTATACGCCTCTTGCCTTTTCTTCCCAGTCCATCTATCTTGGAAGCGAAAATAGAGGGTCGCGTTTATAACGTTGTCGCGTTTTGCGTGGGGACACGGCTGTACCGGGGTGCTAAAGAACGTACTTATGGGACGCTGGGACATGGTGTCTGCAACAGGAGGAAGAAATGATACGAGTGGAGTGACCAAAGAACCCTACTACAGGTGCGCCGAAGGCGCGGGAGGAAAAAATTGGCCCAAATGAAAAAAGGTTCCCAGAACCATGATTCTCAGGTGAATTAGAGCGGAGGGGGGAGGGGGGGAAGGGGTCTAGGGGAGGGAGGGAGGGGGTCCAGGGGGGAGGGGTCCCCCCATGCCGGAATGAAAATTAAAGCAACGCCCTTGGGGGGGGGGGGGGTAGGTGGGTCGGTTGGTCAGTCGTTGAGGTCCCTGGGGGGGTCGGTGGGTACCCTAACAAACATACCTCAAAATGATCCCCATGACGCGCTGATCATTTGGAACATCCACAACTAGGGTAAAAAAATTTTCAGAAAAAATTTGCCCATTAGCTCAGGCTCCCATCAGCCAAGGTCCGACCCTGAGGTCAGGTCAGGGGTCAATTGTTTTGCGTTTTTCACCCATTCTTGAATTCTCCACAAAATTCTGAGTACTCTGAGCTTAGACACATAGGATAAAAAAAATACCCCCTGAGGAGGCCAATAAAATTTTTTGGCACCTTCGACGCCAACACTTTCCCCCAAAAGCTCAAATTGGAGAAAGACGGGTTCAAAAACTTTGGGGGGTCTGGAGGGGGGGGGGAGGGTCTGGAATCCGCACACGCCACCCCCCTCACGTCTTTCATGACTTGCAACACATCGAACTCATCATTCCACACGGGGCAAGACATGTGCAGCAGTGTCTCCTCTAGCTGCACCCATGATGCGAATTGATCGCCCCTGCACACCGCCCTCAACTACAGCCACTCCTCCAGGTTACTCAAAACCAGACACTTCATGTTAGGCATGTCGTGACTCAAGTGATACACGGCCTTAATCATAGCTTGTTTGTTGTGTGGGCTGTCCCCGTAGGCGACGTGCATACCCTTGTGCATGGCCCTCATTGTGTCTTCTCGACTATACCCCGACAATAGAGCAACTTGCACCCATACCAAAGCGCAAAGGATCTGGGAACTCCACGTCCCGTCCAGGCTCTGCCATTGGTTAAGGCGTTTGAAAAAATGCCGCCCAAGAATCCCTTGTCACTGTGCGCCGCGGAAATCAGGGGAGCTGTGTGCTTTAGTGTCCGGTCGCCACGCATCACTACAGGCTGTACATGACTCATGCCAATACCCGTGGGTGTTCGTGCAACACAAAAACCCATGGTTGCAAACCCGCCCCATGCACTATGCCGTGCAGACTCATGTGCCCTCGTCGGCACACCCACACTGGACAAAAATCTCCTCAAGCACATTGCACACCTCCTCTACGACCTGTTGGTACTCTTGTGGCTGCGCATCAGTTGCAACCAGTGCATTATCGCAGAATTGCATCAAAGCTATGGTCCACCTCCCCTTCCAATACACAAACCCCTCTGGTGAGACTTTTAGCGCTCCCAAGCGGCGTAACGTGTTTTGCTTCTTAAAAGTGCCCCCTACTGAATGAAGGTCGGCACACTGTGCAAAAAAAAAAATGGTGATGCAATTGACTTGCAACCATAACTTGCCCACATTGCACTGTCAATTGCTGAGCTTTCTTACCTAGAATAGGCAAGCAGTCCTTTGGATGCAATTTTCTTCCTGAGAAATGCCAAATGGAAACAGGAAGCAGGGCCAAGTGGCCTTCAATCATGTGCACTACACCATACTCGTGTGCATTGTGCAAATGTGCACACGAACACTGACCCCTTGAGCATTTCATTGTTTCGTGTACGCGCCAACTTGCCGAACATCTTCCGTAAAGGATTCGGGCTACTGCGCATGACGACGCGTACCAGCTTCATGAGTGCCTGCTTTTGCCACGCCTTGGTGTTTGTTGTCTTTACAATCTTACACATGGTGCGCGACACAACGGTGATTTGCCTTGTAGTCATATTCGGATTGACAATGTTGCCAGCAACATGTACTCAAATAGACATGTCCTTACACAACACAAACACACACACGCACACACACAGCAGGGAACATTGGTGGTGTAAAATATCCACGAGTGTCATTATGGGCCCTATAACTTTTTTGAAGAGTTGTTGGAAGCTTGCCAAAGTGGGGAGGGCTACATGGTTGCATAGGACCCCAAGGCGGGGGAGTCTTGGATAGCACTTGGGATCGCACTTGTTGGGGGTGTGCACAGGAGTCCGACTCGAAAGAGTAAAGAGCACACGTTGTTGAAGGCACAGAGGAAGCTCGAGTTGCAATCCGGTACCTTTCGGAGGGTCTCTTGCCCTTCCGGTTGATCACATGGCTCCAACTCGGCAGAGGTGGGGAGCCGCACAAACTACATACAAGTGCGGCCAAGGTGCGCGATGGTCCTGCAGTACCTGCTCGAAAAAATTGGTTCCTTCTTGCATTGGTGGGAGTAATCACCAATATATAGGAGCTTTGGGGAAGATCTTTGGGATGCACCCCCCCACCCACCCACCCACCCACCTTCTTCCCAAAGCTCCTTGTTGCCGGATCGTTTTTCGATGGTTTCTTGGTAGTGATGTTGCCTGTTGCCACAGCACAGCTATGATGCATGCAATCAACATCTTTGATTTCTGGGGGCTTGCATTGCTAGTCTAGCAGTGACCACCATGGCATTACGGAGGGGTATGGGGCGCACGGGGATTCAAAGAAGAAGAAACCAAAAAACTCCCCTGACACCTCAATATGTGCTCTCATAGTATCAATTAATTCCCATTGAAAACAGATGGAGATGGATGTACCAAAATGCACCTATGGTGGCTTCTATTCTCCCATCATCCTGTGTTTACTTCTGGGGACAAGGTCGAAAACGGCTGAATTTCCGCACAATGTGTGCACAATGCATGCAACGCTCCCCCTAACCCAGTGATGTGCACCTTATCCTATGTTTCAGGACGTGCATCGCACAACTTTTTATGATAACGCAACACCAGCTTGGTCCACGTTGCTCCTCTTTTGCACTTCTCACCTGATGAATGAAATTAATGGACTGGACCCTATGTGGCTAGGGCCACACCCTGACATCCCTGGCATCCCACATCCCATGTCAGAACAATGCTCTTCGGTGAGTTATCTTTTTGTCTGGTTGGAAGTAGCGCGGATTCTTCGATGTTGACATCCAGGCCAGTTTGGGGTTCGAGGGTCCTTTGGTGCTTGACGAGGCTGCATCCCACTGAATACTACTCACGGAGACGCAACATATTACTGTGCTGACCCTGGCGAATGCCTGGGGTGACTAACCACCATTATCATGATGGCCATCCGTCTCCCTGTGTGTACTGCACATAGAAATCACTGAAATTTGAATTATCTGTCACCTGATTTGGAGAATTGGTCAATCGTATGGTGCCTAAAATATATAAGAATGGGCCCAATATACCGTTGGTGTGGGACAGCAGATCCGATCCACCCACCCACATCAGAAAGATTTTCGTCAGCAAGGGGGGCGGCCTGTTCGAATCTTGACACCCAACCGTGTGCAAAAACTTTTGGGGGTCTCGAGGGGGGGGAGGGGGGGTAGGTGGGTCGGCCGGTCAGCCGCCGGGGTCCGGGGGGGGGGGGGGGTCCGTGGGTACCCCAACATACATACCTCAAAATGATCCCCATGACGCGCTGATCATTTGGAACATCCACAACTGGGGTAAAAAATTTTTTCAGAAAAAATTTGCCCATTAGCTCAGGCACCCATCAGCCAAGGTCCGACCCGGAGGTGAGGTCAGGGGTCAAAAAAATTTTCTGTGTTTTTCACCCATTTTTGAATTCTCCACAAAATTCTGAGTATTCTGAGCTTAGACACATGGGGTAAACAAAAAAAGATACCCCCTCAGGAAGGGCAAAAAAAAAAAATCGGGTGCGGACCCTTTCCCCCAAAATCTCAAATTGGAGAAAGACGGGTACGAAAACTTTGGGGGGTCTGGAGGGGGGGTGGTCTGGAATTCGAACGGGCCGCTCTCCTTGTTCGTCAGCAAAAAAAAAAAGTAATTCACCCTTGAATTCCGAATTCTGAGGCATGCAATCCAAAGGTGAGCGCCCCCATGGATCTGATGAGCAGGATAATCTTACAATGTTGAGGTCGCAAATTTCATCATTGGCAAGTGAGCCAAATGGGTACTGCAGGTCGCCATCGGAGGTCTATGTACAAGAAAAGCGTTCCAAGAGAAGCAGAAGTTCCCCCTCGCCCGAGCTACTTCGTCTGAAAAGTTCGGACATTCGCTGCGGCTGAGAAATTCAACCCCTAATAAAGCGTTGCAGTGACCCCACATTTTCGCCGCATTTTGACCACAGAGTAGATACGACAACCTTCATTTGCTGACTTCTCCTGCCACATAGGGGGCAGCGATGCTGCATGCACATTCGTTGCTGGAACCCATATTGTATACCCTTGAAAACCGTGAGGTCCTGAAAAAACCCAGAAAATACAACTAATCATTGTCGTCACCCTGGAGGCATCCTCGTCTGCCCATAATAAGGCATACTACTGATTCAAGCCCAGGGCAGAGTGAGGCTTGAAATAGGGTACTGGTACTTGTGGCAGTACCAAAACCTTGGACTGACTGTGTGTGCAGTATGTGTAAAGGCGCCCCTGAACAGGGACTTCCTGAAAGAGGGCCACAAAGAAATTGCGGGAAAGCAGGGCATATTGCGGATCCTTAAGGACTGGTCAGAGAGGTAAGTGTTGGTTCAAATAGAAAATAGTGCAGTAGAGGCAGTGGAAGGTTGTGCGTTACTTAGCTTCCGGAGGGCTCAGGGTGCAGAGTAGAATGCCATATGTCAACGAGTGCACACCAAACTAGGGCTGAGGGGGGGCTGTTAAAACGTGCACAGATGCCAAGGTGCTGCGGGCATAGGAGGTACGTGAGGACCCACTGAGCCCCCCCAAAGCGGCTTTTCTTTGCTGCCCAGTTCCCGCCACCCACGGGGACGGGGGGTCCTAATGCGAGGAAACGCTCTGCAGAAGCGTGCACCCTGACCCTTGGGAAGCCTTTGGGGACCTACCGAAGGGTGGGATATTCCGTGCGGGGGAAAATATGAACCTACAAATTCTGGCGCAACAAAATCTGTGCCATTTCTTGAAAATGAGCGAACAAATTATGTATGATTCCCAATCATCGCTCAAGAGAAACAGTGCGCGCTTGCTGTTATTTCCGAACGTACACCTGCCCAAATCCTTAAAAACACCGAACAAATTGCGTACAAAAATTTCGTACAGAGTTTGAAATGCTCTTTTGCACACTGAGGCATGTTCTGGACACCACATGGCAGTGCGTCCAAGCAGATTGAGAGATGTACCGTACGCCAAATGGCAGATCGTAGGTTGTCGGCGTACAGCAGACTGTATTGTGGTGCACACCTCTTGGCGGACTGTCGGTCCTGGCGCGCATCTCATGGCGGGCGTGCATGGCATAGTACGTCGCGCGTGCTGCAGTATTGCCACATTCGGCAGGATGCACCCTCTAATTGTCTGATGTGTGGGAAAGCGAGCCCCCTTTGCATGCAATGGTCCCCCTCATCACAAAGAGGGGCACCATTCCCCTGCATCGGATGCCCCTAAGGGGGGGCTGAGTACCGGTGGAGGGGAATTATACAAGCTAGAATTTCTGAAAGAATGCAGAAGGCGCGTGGACGTGCACAACTGCCGCTCAAATGGGCAGTGCGAACAAAGAGGGCCACCCTATGACTTCCAGCTTGGCATTGCCTCTGCATCCTTGCTCGCGTGATGCTTGCGCTTCTTGGCCATCCAATCCTCCAACTTATTCGCCTTCTGCAAGTTCTTGAATTTCTGAACCGTTTCGATCTCCTTCTTCTCCGACTTCTTCAAGAACCAATGGCCCCCCTTCCTCCCAACGCTCTCATTGTACTGCTGCTGCATCTGCCACTCCTTCTCCTCCCGCTCCTCCATCTTCTTCTCCGCCCGGGCGCGGTCGAGCTGTTTCTTAAGTCTCTCCTGCTCGATCCATTCGGCGTCGGTTTTGGAGCCTTTTCTCCGCAGACTTTTGTACTGCGCCTCCATTTGGACGTTCTCGGTGTCTTTCATTCGGTAGAGCCAGTCGTAGTCCTTTTTGAAGGCCCAGCGGTTGAGGGTACCATGGGCGTTGGAGAATCGTGGGTCATGTGACTCACGCTTGTTCACCTTCACAACCTGCTTAAATCGCGACACCGGCTTCCTCGACGTAGTCTCAACGGGCGCTTTGCGTTTGGTCATTGGGGCAGGGCGTAGTTACGGAACAAACAAACAAAAATGACCTGGTCCGACGCAAGAGCACAGATGCAAAGCAGTGCGCCCCTTGTGCAACGACCAGCAACATTGTGCTGTTCGCCTGGGTGGGTCGGTGGGGGTTTTAGAGTGATTTGAAGAGTTATTTTAAGGGTAATAAAAACGCCATTTGCCCATGGAGTGGTGGTCGTTGGACAAGACGGTGGTCAACTTTACGGCCAAAAAACATTTGTGCCAGAGGAATACCACAGAATGGCTAACCGCCCCCCCCCCAGAAGTGCCCTGCCAGCATAAACAGTCATGCCCCGCAGCATAACACCTTTTTAGCTAATTGATAGCACTCCAAAAAATCCCACAACGTTGGAGAAACCAGGACAATTGCCAGCCCTAGGAAGGCACACAACCGAGCATCCACCAATTTAAGACCCCGTGCACAGCATACCCCCCCCCCCCTCCCCCTTGCATAGTAACCGCCTGCGCGCCACGGTGTCCTCGCAGCCCCAAGGGAACATACCCCAAGTGACAGTTCCCTCGCCCCCCGATTACTGTGCCAAGGACCCGCAACACGAACCAAGACATGCAGGCACCAGGGTATATGAACCACAAAATGAGCCAGAAACTGTTGGGATACATGTTCAGCTTTACTGAGAGACAGGCTCTGTGTGCCACTTTTTCTGGCAGGAGTATTTGTCTCTGAAGAGCTGCACGTGCTCAACAGGGGCCACAGGAATGGGCTCTCCAGCTGCAGGCTTGGCTGCCACCTGGGCAGCAGGTTTGGCTCCACTCTTGGTTGAGGTTTGGCACGAGGTTGACATCTTTGGGAGCAGCCCCTGTGGCAAGCAGTTTGCCTCAGGAACATTGCGCCTGAAATACAATTTTCCGTTGGCAAAAACATTTTTGCCCATCCCCTACACCACACACACTCTTTGCCCACACAATCTCAGTATCTGATGCACTGTCGCATTTATTGGCCAAAGCCAAGCACATCTTCTTGGTCACGGTGACCCGCTTGTTCTACAATTGATGCATAACGCTTTCGTTCCATCTCGTGGTACCTTGTCTTTCCACCTAGTCCATGACTGAAATTATGAAAAACTGAAGTGTTCTGCATGATACAGGGTACAGTGGAATGCTTTGGATGCAAGAAACCTGAAGTGCACAGCAATGCATCAATGATACCACCTTGGCAAGCCAGCAAACGCACCGGAGAAGCTCAATATCCAACCTTCTGCATAAATTTGCAAAACGGAAAGTGACAATATCCTCGCCCCCCTGATTACTATGCAAGGGCAATTACTAAGCCAAACGTCACATCATCACTACCTCTATCCAGGAACCGCTGTACAATTAGACTTGTTGTTGTTTTTTCCCCCCCCATTTTTACTGATTAGGTAGCCTTTGATGTGCGGTCGCCTATTGCAACACAGAGCATCATGAGTGCACTATGTGAGCTATTGGCTCAGTGACTTGTGCCCTCGTCTTGCCAGGGATCCACTGTATCGTATGAGTGCGATGCCCACTTTCCTAGGGGGTGGGTCAAGTCACGGCGCGTCACGGTGCGCCACGGTAAGTCACGGTAGTGACCGCCGAAGGACTATTTTTTTTACTATAACAACAATTCCTCGTTGCCTCATTGCCTCATTCTGCTCTTTTTTTCAATGATTCACAAGGTTTTGCTCGCTCACCCATCGAGCATTTCTTCGATTACACTTGGGCGTGGTCCCTCTTCCGCAATAGAAACATGTGTAAGGAGGAGTTTGGGGAGGATGCTTTGTTGGGAACACACACCCCAGGATATGGCACCTGACGATCGATATTGATGATTTGGATGCACGACCCGCTGGCTCCAGCTCTAGCTCGGCCCCGGGAACAACTTCAGGACCAAAGGCAGGTACAAACTAGGAAGAAGAAGAGCATGACTCATGTGATGAGTTTGACAACCCCGGTTGGTTGCATGAACATAGAATGGCCCAAAGCCGCAAGACTCGTAGCAATGCTTCTATTTTTGTTGCCGCACATGCAGTAAGTCAAAACAAGCCGTCAACACAAGAACTAGAGTTGCAGTTGCTTGCTCCTGTGCACTGTTACATGCCCCATGGCCCAAGGGAGACCACGATCTTTTTTGGCCGGTCGGTCACAGTACCTCATGGTACGTCACGGTAGATTACCCACCCCCCTAGAATTGTCTTGAGGACTCTGCTTTGCGTGAGTTTGAGTCCCCCCCCCCCAAGGTTGTATATCACTTGCCACGCAGTCTGATGACCACTCACATGCTGCTATGCACTCTGACAATTTGGTTGCAAGTTGCACTTTTGGTAGTGATTAGCAGCCAATGTGTTCTACTTTTGCCCTAGTTTACCGGGGGGGGGGGGGTGACCTAATTAAAAAACAGACAAATGCAAACCAGAGGTAATGCACTCCACAATCAGGCATAAGTGCATCTTTTATTCTCTCTATTCTTCGCCAAACGTGGTTAAACCTCAACACACACACTGTGTCTGAAACAGAAAATAGAACATCATGTCTGACTGCATTAGTCTGACAATCACAGTCCGTAGCGGTCAGTCAGACATCAGCAATCAGTGTCGGATAAAGACACCATGCATTACCGGCATGGCCGAAAAGAGCAATCCGCCCCTTGCCGGCCGGAGAAGACTCCTTGGGGGGTGTGACCCAATTAAAACCGCGTAGGGAGGGAAATTTTTACAGAAAAAAACAGTGTACGTACACGGTTTTTTTCAGAGAAACCCGTGTACGTACATGGTTTTCGACATAAGGGAAATTTTTTTGGGCGACTTGGGAGGCAGATTCCTTAAGTATTGTGCACATCCCTGAACAGAGAGAGAGAGAGAGAGAGAGAGAGAGAGAGAGAGAGAGAGAGAGAGAGAGAGAGAGAGAGAGAGAGAGAGAGAGAGACATACGAATAGAGAGAGAAACACACACACACACACATTGCAGCAATGTAAGTAGAATAACGGAACTCTCAACAAACAGTGTTGGAACCCTTAGATAGTGATCCACCACCGACCGGTTTTGCCCGATATTCCATGGTACTTACATCTAGTATTGCAATCTAGTATCTGTATAGAAGTCCAACATTGCAATATAATAAGACTATAATAAGACGAATGGTGCTCCGGACTTGTTGCAACCTGGGTTCACCCAAGTTTTCCCTCTCCATCAGCGAGCACCTTGGTGTGACGTCTCGCTGACATCGCCGATTTCTGTGAAACACAAGTCGCTGCACCAAGTCTCCATTTGTCATGCTTCCATCCCGGGGTATGTATCAAGAAGTAATAGCAAAACCCCACACAAACATACCCCGAATGGCAATGCAAGCAACAGAAACAGTAATGAGTGCCCACCCGAGCAAGGAGGAAGGACCATGCTCCATTTGTGAGGGAACGAAGACATGGTAGGGCATGTGGTGAGTTTAGGAACAAAGACAACAACCAACATAGAGCGACACAGGTACTACGGCAATGAGCAGACGATGCCAGCGTTCCTCATTTTGTATCCGTGCACACGAGTGGTAAACTCGAAAGAATATATGGCATTGGTTGCACACATAATAACGGCTCTCCCAAAGCACTTAGAACACAACTTCATACACTATGTGTACACGTGTGGTGAACCCGGTATATTATACGCCTCCAATCCCTACCCAGCGCAGGATGTACCAAAGTATACTTCTCCATAGTTAGAAAAAAGAGAAAAGCGTCGCGACCTTCGACATTACACCTTAGCCTGTTGAGCACCATAAGGCCACTCCGTGCGGGGTAGATGTAGCCCGTCGCCACACACATGCAAGAAAGTACATGCACTTACACTCGCCATAAATATAGATGTAGCCGGTTACCACCCTCATGTAAGGAAGTACATGCACTTAAACCCAAGACTGAATCCCTATAGAAGTTGTCATTGGTGATAACTATAGAAGAACACAACAAAACTGGTGTGATATTGATCTGCAAGAGATTGGATGAGAGGTCGATCACCGCGCGTACAAGCAACTAGTCCCATCGCACACAATGCAGCAATGTAAGCAGAATAACGGAACTGGCAAGGCACCACATTGGGCCAATTGTTCGCAGCACAAATGCTTTCCCGACGTTTCCCGTTGCACACTACCCCACCACCCTTGTGTTGGGAGTGACGTTATGTGCTTAGGGAAGCAGTTGGTTCCTTTTCCTAGGGAAACCCATGGTGGTTCCAAAAAACCTTGGTGCTTCCCTAAGTGTGCGTTTGGTGGCCGGGAAATAATTTTTTATTGGGCAATAGGGCCTCTTGGTCCCTCCTGAAATTGGCCTCCTTACTGGGCTTTCCACCACTGTTGGTATGCTCGTGCCCGCCCCCATTTCGTCGCTCCATTGTCGCACTTGACGCAGTAGTAGGAACAGTACTCGAATGGAGGCAATGGAGGCAGTGACATCCCATGGCCCAAAAGCACACTACAACGTGGATGGTACACATACAAACATGTAACTGGCACAAATTCTGTAGGTATAACCCTGCATCATACCCCTCGGCACACTGACAGGCACAAATCGACGAATTCTTAAAATCCGCATATCGTGCAGGTGAAAACGCATAGGGATGTAGGTCTCACTCAGGGCTATCAGAAAAGGTATAATACTTATGGCATTGTCGCCCGCGTACTCGATTAACTATAATGTCACAGGTGGTGGGGTAGTGTGCATGCCCTTTCCCAGAAGTTCTATATCCAATATCCGCGGCCTGTGGTAGATTGCGCGCCCAATGTGACGGCCGATAGGCCGGCAATCTATCACAGGCTGCGGATATTGCCTAAATGTGATAGGGGTTTTACTGCACAAATGAAATCTAGTCCACAGCGCTTTTCTTTTTGCTATTTGAGGCTTTGTGCCACAAATTGTGGCATGTCAAAGGCGCAAACCAAGATACTGAAGTTATTTTTCGCGTTGAAATATGGATACTCCCAATAAAAGCCTTTTAGCCTCTTTTGATGCGAAATGGAATTCCTAAGTTATTAGGGTCCATTTTTTTTTTCGGAACGTGGACAAGTTCTCACCGGCACCCTCGAGTGAGAATGAGGGAGTGTTGCCCAAATTACCTTTTGAGTTGTTGATGTCGTCCAACGCACCACGCAAGCGAACGCTTCTGAGTCTTGCTTATCACATTGGCGCAACTCATGGAATACGCCACCAATTGCTGATTGCTTGCTGGATCGCTTGCTTGCTGGATCGGGATTTAGCCATTTGATGCATTGCCGACTTTGTGTGCGCCCTGCTTCCATAACCGTTGTACCACGAATGTACATGTGCACACATACACACACCATACACACACCGAGAACCGCAGGTTACATAGGTCCATAGACGTAGCGATGGACGGCAACACTGTGCCGAAACAAATTGTAGAAACCAGTAGCTAGCAACCAAGGATAGTGAAATAGTGAGCACTCGGCCCTGTAAGCTATTCGCGCTTGCAGGTCATGATCAGATTGCTGGTTGTCCCTTCCCTCTGCCCTTGCCTCCACCTCCACGTGCCCTGATTAGGTTCAATTGGTCAGAATTGGTTTCATTTGGTTGCACTTGTCCCTCCCTCCCTCCAGCAGGCCATCATTCAAGTGGAATTCCTTCAAATGGTTTGATTTGGTCCATCCCTCCCTCCACCATGCTTACTTTTGCCATCCTTGAAATGGAACCGGTTCAAATGGTTGATTTGAATGATTGATCAGATTGGTGTCACATTGGGCGGTACATTTGGAAGGCAATGTACCGGTACATTTAGGACCCCTATCACATTTAGCCCCGGGCACGTAGCCGCACGCACTTTTGCTGGTACGTGGGCAGATGACAAGTTATCACTCATTCAATAGAAAAACCTAAAATGGGACCAATCAAAATGACGTGGAAAAAATTAAGAAAAGCATCAACAAAGAATGCCAAAAAATTAGTAGCTCAGAGTGACTTTAACACAGTATGCTGCATTGGAAGTCATACGGAAATTGCGCGGTTCAGTTCTGCATACAGGGGACGGTGGTACAGTCAGTGGTATGGGTCCGAAGAGCAGGTATAAGGCAGGGAGACCCCTTCTCCCCAGCGATTTTTGCATTGTTGGCTTTGGCCATTATTCAAGTGCTCCCGAAGCTACATGTAGGTTTGCAGGTCAGGATGTATAGGATGTATGCGGACGATTTGATTGTGTATCTGTCATTTGATGCAGAAGTGGCCACTAACGTAGCGGCATCCATAGTACACTGCTTGCGAGAATTTGGTTTGTACACGGGACTGAGAATGAATGTTGGCAAGTCCACAATCACCCTCAAAGGACTGGAAATTCAGGAAGACATTGAACGCTTGGGATTGTCGATATTCAGTAAAGTGAGGTACTTGGGTATCATCATTGGCGACGCCACTCCCCAGGAAGTGTACGCGAAAGCAATAGCGTTATCCTTTGTGAGGGCACAGTTTCTCAGGGACCTGGATCTGACCCCCAGCGAGAAGGTGTATCTCTTGAATATATGGATATTGACACTGTGGATTTTGCCAGCTCGGGTATGCTATCCCACAAAGGAAGTCATTGGACAACTACGCTCCATTTTAAAAATGGCATTGGGCCTGGACTCCTGGGGTTTGACGCTGTCTGAGTATGGGCATCATGTCAGGGCGGGGGGGTTTTCGCTGATCAGTCCACGTAATTTCCTGCTTTTCCATCATGGCACCCTGTTTTTGCATTACTTGAGCAAACCTCAGTCAGAATTGTGCAGGAGTTTGAACTCTGGTGTGAATCAGTAGGCCTGAACTTGTCTTTGACACATTTGCCCACACTACAGATGGCAGTGGTGCAATGGTCACTTCTAAATATCATAGGTCTGTCATGCAAAGCATATTCCCAGCTCAGGTCATGCTTGCCCGTGGCCCTGAATGAACACGTGACAGTGGGGGACATCCCACTTTTCCATAACACCATGTTCAGAAATGAGCATGGTCAAACATACTTCTCAAAGAAACCGGTGGCCGAAGGCTTAACCACGATAGGTCCACTAAACAGGGAACCTTGGAAGTTGGGGCTTTTCCCTCCTTCTTTCCATTCAGCATATTCGGAACGTGCCCAGAGCCTGTTGCAGGCACAGGCCAATATGTCCGAGTACTGGTGGGCATCATTTATCTTGAGTGCGTCCCCCAAGTCCTTTTTCCCTTTGATTGTGTCAGCTCAGAGCTCCACTGCCAGGCTGCCACCAGAGGTATGGTAAGCCTTTAATACAATGGTAATACCTCATTCCACACAGGAGTTTGTCAGGGACAGCTTGTGGCTGAAGTTGAAGGTAGGGGACAGACTAAAGGGATGGTTGCCACATCAGCGCATGTGTCCCCTTTGCCAGGAAGTGGAAACAGTGACACACGCCTTATATGGATGTAAGTTCTTGCGGTTGACCGTAGATACATTCTTCGGTTGCTGTGGTGACCTGCCACAGCCACCACATGATGAACCATTCCGTATGTCTTTGGCACAGCACACTGTAACACTGACAACGCCTTAGGGGATTTTGTTGTGGCCAGCCACACATGCAAGCCGGAAAGTGCGTTTTCAGCAGAGACACTCAACCACACCTCCCACTGCACACAGATTTGTGACCGCATGGTATGGACTGTTGCGCCCCTGGACATCTTTCAAGGGTTTGAGTGTTCAAAGGTTGGAATTGGGTAAGTTCATTGCAGTGCTACAGAAATTCTTGACAGAAACGAGCTGGATTTTTGCCCCCGTGGCGGCGTCACGCCCCAGCTCCCCGACCCCCCAACAGTTGAAGTCAAGACGCCGACAATTGAGAACAAGTGAAAAAGCACAGCAAACAAGAGCTTTGGTGGAAAGGTTACAAGGGGAGGGAAAGGAGATGATATGGACCAATGGATCATCGGACCGACCAAAGATGGGAGGGGACTGGGTGGGTGGGTATGGGGTATTCTTCCCAAATCGACCGGAATGCAACGTGTTGGAGTTTGTGCCTGTGTCGGAATCACAAACCATAGGCAGAACTCTTGGCTGTTTTGAAGGCCCTCTATGAGGTAACCATGTATAGAAAGACATGTGTCATGTGTGACTCGGAGTATGTCGTCAATGGGTGTAATGGATGGGCGCAGCGATGGCGCCGAAATGATTGGCGCACGGCGACTGGGCCAGTGGCCCATTCAGATTTGTGGAAGAGAGTTTTAATCCTACTTGAGTCTTATGGGCCACATGTGACTGTGCCCTCACATGCGGGACTGCCAGAGAATGAATAGGTGGATACACTGGCCAGCCAGGGTAGGCTACGAGTCCACTGTGGACTGCCAACAAACTGTTACTTGCTGTGCGAAGGGACGGGGAGAGAGAGGATCCGGAACAGGACCTACACATTGTGGGGGTCAGGGAGAGCACGCCACCACTGCAACCGGGTGATTTTATGCCATGGACACCAGAGTCGGTTGTTAGTAGGGCGGACTCCAGCGTGGTCATTTGTACTCCGGAACAAACACGACCCTCAAACAGGATGTTTATTAATTTGGACACGCCATCGCCGCAGGACTCATAGGATTTCACAGATTTTGAGGTGCAGTGAACTGCCAATGCATCGGGTGAATGCAGGCAGAAAACAGTGTACATACAAGAGCACACAAGATGTATTTAGCCATTGAGGCAGCACAGCAACTATGGACATCATGAATTTTCGGACCACATTGGTGGGTGTGGTACCTTGTTTGATTGAAACCACCGGATGCCACGCACTCTCCTGGATGGTGCGGTATAGGGAAAACTATCTGCTCTTGAGGGCCCATGGTGATTTCTGGCCACTAGAAGCACAACGACGTGAGCCATGCCCACGCTTTCATTGGTAGTGGGCATGACATTGAAAATCTAAAAAATGGGTCCAGTCATCCCTTTCTTGGAGGCCACCCTACAGTTTGACCTGGTGGGCCTCCGAGACCTGCGCCTGCACAGGCCCATATTTTCATTTGAATATGGCATGTCTGCCCCATCCTCACCCTCAAGAATGCTGGACGCCCATTCCCCCTCCGCGAAAGGAATGCCGCAGCTCTGTGTGCTATCTATAGTTCCGAAATGTCACATGCGGCCTTCAACGACGTCATACATAACTTTGCACTTGTGTGTCTGCATAAAAGCTACCTAGGAGAGTGGTGGGAACCCTAGCTGATCTCCATCAGCGCCTGAACTGGGCCAACTGGGTGACAAAAACTACCTCTAGAAGTGGTGGTGGCTGCAATGTAGGGCGACATTAAGTGACCTGGGTATCTTATGTGACCTTCCTCTTCACAGCGCGAAGCTGTGGTACCATCAAGTCCAACTCATGGGTGGGCAGAGGGTGAGCACCAGCCGAATTACCTCACATGAACCTTGCAAGTAATGCTAATGTTTTGGCGAAAATCCGAACCTTCTCGTCTTTTGTACGCTGTACTGTTCGCAGATTATGTGTTTCTAACACTGCTGAGCCTTTGCTCTTGTCATTGCCCTACATTGAGTTTCACACCATGGTGTCTGTACAGCTCACGTACCGCGCCTCCGTCTCTCGTATAAGCTCTGCAACCGCAAACTAAGCTATCTTTGATCTCTAGCTGGTCTCCACTACAGGTCCGTATAGTGAAAGCAAACATGACACACACACGCTTCAGCCGGATCCTCTGTGAGCCCAATGTGCACTGACCCCACCACGCACCAAAGCCAGGGGACGAGGGCAGGGACCACAGGCGGGGACAAGTGCTTGACCAGTGGCATGTGTTGCATCACATTATGCTGCCTATGTTCTCTGCAGCAAGGCCGGCGGCCTCGTGTTTCATCCTCTTTGCTCTGTATTGCCTGTTATGCAGCAGTGCTCGTGCAACCCAAGGAGAGAAACGAATCACCTGTCGAAGCTCAGAACATTAGGGGACAATTAAAACATCTTTATATCAATTCCTTCCCTGCCCCTCTAGTCAAAATGGGCCGCTGGGCTTGCCATGCTTGTACATTTGTGAACTCGAGTGACTCGGCCTGTTGCACCATGTGCTTCACCCCAAGCGTTGGCTCCCCGGAGTCGCAGCAGCTTGATACCAAGCGAGATGTACACGTGCCAAAGGGCAAAATCGTGGCTGTTGGCTCGTTCCTTGCCGCCGGGATCAACAAAGGTGGCTCTGTGCTTGAGAAGAAGATTGCGACGACCTACGACCGAAAGATCTCGGAGACGCAAGCGGTTGAGGAGCCACGGCAGGTCAAGGCCGCCCATCTACAGGGTGCGAAAGCGGCGGAAGGAGCCTCGAAAGGGTTTGTGAAGGTTGCTGGGGTTGCAGCAGGTGCGATGGATAAAGTCGCCGAAGGCATTGCAAGCAAGGTGTGGCAACATCATTGCGTTTTTCATTGATTGGGCTGACAATGGGCAAGTAGTCGCTTCTAATTACAAGAAGGATCTTGTGTGGAATACGGCTAACCCCGCTCCTGCGAGATCGCTCCGCCCCAACCCTGCCCTGTCCAGAACGGGTCCCCAAGGACTCCTGCAAGTTGGCGACCGTGCAAGGGAGGACCCAAGTGTCTTCGGTTGCGCAGCGCAAGAAAGGAACACGGAAACAATGAATGATTCGGAGAATGAGACAGGGTGATGGTCTGGGTTCTACAGCTTCTAGAACCGGACGGAGTGCCGTACAGAACAACGTTCCGCCCCAGAAGCCTCCGTGTTATGCCGCAAAGGAAATTCAAAGGCTGTCACGAGAAAAAACGTCCAAAAGCAATAACAATGACAACGGGCTGTGGGTAATGGAGTTTCCCTGCGCTTGAAGAGGGGGGGGTCAGTTGTTGCTTTTTCAAGAGTGGTGCATTCTGTTTCAAGATGGTCTTCTGCGTTTCTGCTTCGTGTTGGCGTCCATCATCATTGGGGGCGGGGGGGGGGGGTGAAATGGTGAGTGCACGCAGGGGATGGGGCACCCAGAGGGCCAACCCTGGGGCCCCTGCAGCACAAAGTCTTTGTCCTGTGCCCAGGGGACCCAGCACCCAGTGGGCCACCACTGGGGCCCCTGAGGCGTTCTGTGGAGCCACCAGTGCCCGCAGGGGATCAGGCACCCGGGGCGCCAACCCTGGGGCCCCTGCAGCGCGCCGCCTATGTCCGTCCACGCTCAGGGGACCCACCAGTGGGCCACCACTGGGGCCCCTGAGGCGTTCTGTGGAGCCACCAGTGCCCGCAGGGGATCAGGCACCCGGGGCGCCAACCCTGCGGCCCCTGCAGCGCGCCGCCTATGTCCGTCCACGCTCAGGGGACCCTGCACCCAGTGGGCCACCACTGGGGCCTCTGATGTGTTCTGTGGAGCCACCAGTGCCCGCAGGGGATCAGGCACCCGGGGCGCCAACCCTGGGGCCCTTGCGGCACAGCGCCGTTGTTCGTCTGCGCCCAGGGGATCCAGCACCCAGTGGGCCATCACTGGGGCCCCTGAGGCACCCTGTGGAAAGGAATGGTGGGCTAGGCAAGGGAAGGAACCTCCGACAAAACCGTGGTGGGCAGAACCAAGGACAACGGCGCGGTCACAGTGCAGCATAAATCACCCAGGACACCATGCAGGCGCGCACGCCACCCGCGTCAACCAGAACCAACAGGGAACGCGCCCTGCGCACGCGAGATCCACGGAGTGGGGGAGCGTATGTGGTGGACGGCCAGGACGACGCGTGGAGGAGCAGGGCACCTGGGCCTCACGCACACGGAAACGCAGCGAGGCAGGTTGTGGATGGCCTGAGGACGGAGGTGTGTGGACAGCAAAAACAGTCAAACGACCCCCGCAACAACCAGCACAACCCCAATACGCCAACTACTGGGCGCCGCTGATGCACAAACGGCACATCTTGCCACATCCATCACAGCCCCAGCACACCAACCACTGGGCTCCGCGAACGCGGAAACGACACTAGCAGGAACACCGGCCGCAGCGGCCGACAGAAAGCAGCGACCCGACGCAACATGCGAAGGGAAGAACGGGTGACTGTTCCAGGGCCCCGTAAAGAAACAACAACCAGACGGAATGTCACACAGGGGGCGGGGCAACGTCAGTTGGCGACAGTTGCTTCGGGGAGGGGGAAACTATCATGCATTACGGGGGAATTCTCCGGGGGGGGGGGGGTTCTTATCCATGCCCAGTGCCCCTGACCCTGCCCTTTGTTTTTCCTAAGGTGGCCCCAAAGAGCACCGGCGGTGATCCTGGGGTCCTCATGCAGTGCTGCCAGGCGTACACGGAGGTGTCCCAAGCAGCCTCGTCCAGCGTCAAAAGCGTGGTGACCACAGCAGCGGACAAGAAACTGGCGCATGTGGAGCACTCCCAGGGCAAGGACGCTGCGCAACTGTACGGGCATTTGGGCTGGACTGCGAAGAACGTGACGTCTGGGGGCCTGGCGGCACAGAGTTGCATGCACCCTGTGAAGGGCGTCGCGAAGGGTATCGCGAAGGGCGTCGTCAAGAAGTCCGCCAGGGTCCAGCAGTAGCGCGCTGCACGCCGCTGGTTGCCGGCGTTGGCGAGCACACAGGCGGGGGAGCAACGGATAGTGCTGATTCAGGGGATGCGGGGCATCCTGCACATTTGCATCTCACCCCTGAATCCAGTCCTCCTGCCGTTAGCATTTGCGTCACTCACTCACTCACTCCCTTGTCCCTCTAACCTTGTGCTCAGTGGCTTGAACACCTCAAACCCCAGACGGCAGCCATGCGCCGTGGGAGGTTGTTGGGGGGTGCTCGATTTTGCAGGAGTTTTGATTTTGCAGGAGTTTTGCTGACCTTCGTCTATTGGTCCCTGTCCGGTTGGTCCTCCTGGAGAGGTGGCCCAAATTGTGGACGGCTGATGTTGCGCAAGGCAGTATGTGGGCCACGCGGGCGGAGGTTGGTCTGCCTATGCCAGTATTGGCGTTGCCCCCCCGCCCCCCCCCCCCCCCAAGCTAGTGCGTGTGCCCCTACCACCTCCTCCCACTGATGTTTGGCGCTCCCCCTTTCTTTCTTATGGGGGGAGTGGGACACACTGTGTGCGCACCGTGCATCTTTTTTGTTTACACAATTTACCTCACACCATTGTTCTGCTTTGTTGTTGCCCTGTGAGGTGCTGTGTTGCTGAGCTGGGACCCCATTTCACCCTACATGCCCTGAGGACTGCATTGTACATGCTATTCTTTGGTCTATAGCTCAGCAACACAATCTCATTGTCTTTGGTTTGTACCCTGGTCGTCTACAACCGCAGCGGTGCAAAGGAGCGGGTTCTTGCTACTATTCTGGGCCCCTCGCAACGTCCTGGTGATTACCTATGCATGCAATATGAGGTGAATGGGAAGGCAGTGATTCATGATGCTGCTGCACTCCGCCGCCTTGAGTTCCACATTCAGAGCCCATCCCCATCACCCTCAATGTCTTCCAAACCTGAACCGAATCATCAGGACGCCCCCAGGAACTTGATGGACAGCATGCTCCTGTGGACGGTCATGACACACACACCCAAACTTGATGAACAAGTTGATTTTCTTGATGTGAGGACACCCACCTGACTTGATGAACAACATGCTTCTGTGGATGGTCAGGATCAAACAAAATTGATCGGAGGAAGCGGACAAAATTGCTGTGGACAAATTTATGGTGATACAACTGTGCTGATACGTGTTGTGCAACCTTTGTGCTGTCCATCTTGGGCCCATCAGGAAGTATCAGCGACCATCCAGGACCCATCAGGAAATGCTGTCCAGTATCTTTCTGTGAGGGTCCATTTGGGGGGTGGAAGCTGTGTAACTGCCTAACTGCACGTGCGCCCACATGGTAGGTCTTCGATGGTGGCTATGTGAAACAGGGTACGTCAACCAAAGGTTCCACCTACACCTTCGCTGAGCTCACCTTCATTAGGCCCCCCCCCCCCCCGAAACTTCTGGTACGAGCTTTGCGCCTCACATAAGGTACGGCACTCCGCGCCTCGCACCTTCACAAAATTTGTCGTCTGCAACAGTGTCTCCGCGCCTCATCTAAACCAAAAACGCGTTTACAACATGCAGACGGTGTATACAAGGAGTTAGCATGCCGCGGCTACTTGCAGCAGACAGTTCCCACAAACCGCAGATGGTGTGTCGCGTTCCAACCCCCCCCCCCCTTGCCTGCGCCAACAACGCCCCCCCTCCCCCATGAGCCAACAGCGGGCCATCTGCCATCCCCCTGTACCACGCGCACTAAACCCTCCCCGCTGCATGCCAAGACTGGCTCCCATGGGTGGATGCCATGCCTCAAGCATCACAAAGCGTGGGTTCCTAACGACCAACCCAATGCAGAGCACCGCGGGTAGGTGCACACACCCGCCAAGTGGAACGCGAGGGCAAAGGGCACCTTCTGGGGCACAGGTCTGGCTGGGTCGAAGCCTTGGATCGGACTTCGCTGGATCGGTCAGCGCTGTCGATCCCTGAATCTCCGCACCTGCCAAAGTCCCAGGGCTCGTTTAGGGGCCGGCCCCATTGTTTGGACGGGCAGGGGAAGGACAGGGAAGGGATACCCGCCCGCCACCGTACAATGCCTGTGAGGGTCGGCGGTGGAACTGACAACCCCTTGCCTCTGCCTCCCTCGACCGCAGGCCCCATGGACCCTCAGTCTGATCACAAAACTGCTGAGGAACGCCCGTCGATGGCGAGGTGCCCTGATACCCCCCGCCCCCCTGGTGCCATGCTGTTCCCTGGATGTATCTGACTGTCCCAATGGTGCATCATCTGAGAGGTCTCAGTCTCAGGCCCTGGCGCACACATACCAAGTGGAATTCTGCCACTTGAACAAGGGAGGGTGACGGTGCTGTGGGCAGTCACAAAGCGGGTGTGGATTGTCGGGAACGTGGTGGAGGGCGATTGGTCGATCACAAGGCTGCTTGTGTGGCTTTTAGGGGCAAATAGAAGCGGCCTCTGTCCAGTCTACACCCATCGTCAGCGCCTGTGACCGACCCCAAGCACCTAGGGGGCGCAGCCTGGTCGGACTTGCCACCAAAGTCCAGCTGCTGCCGGATCCAGCCAGTCACTCGGTGCCCCGCATTCACTCTCGTTTCGCACACAGTCCCCACCAGCTCGCGCCTGTCGCGCACTCTGGGGGCGTACCGTGCGCTGTGCGCGCGCTGTGCGCGCGCTGTGCGAAAAGTAGGCCATTCTCCACCACCGGTAGGCAGGTTTTTGGGTGTAGGATTGCCGCAGGGTACTATTGCCATTGTGTGTCCTTGTACCCCCCCCCCCCTTGCAAAGTCCCCCCCCTTGCAATCCCCCCCCCCCCCCCGGGAGACCGTCACTTCCATGTTTTTCTTGTGTTGCCCATCTGCTTTACGCATGGCCTTGCATTGCTTTCCCAGTACTACAAACCAAGCACCTGTGTATGTTCTGTGATGTTCTCTCTCCAAAGGCGTTGTATGGGTGTGTTGTGTTGGATGAAATACATTGGCACCGCATCAACGCGAAAGTCGCTTCACACGTGTTCTCTTTGCTTGCGTCAGTGGAGGGTACCACAGTTTGCCTTGAGATACCCTTGCAATCTCCCCCCCCCCCCCGGGAGACCGTCACTTGGTGACCGTCTCCCCCCCCCACCCGGGAGACCGTCGCGCGCTACCCCGGGACTTTGCAAGGGGGGCGGGGGGTAGCATCAACCCCCCCCCTTCTTGCGTGTATGTACTCTTGCAAACGGGCACGGGTGGAACACTTGTTTGCCCACCTTTGGTCTTGGAGAGTAGTGCGTGACATTTGGCTGGGGTCCCATCAAGACTTGCATGCCAACACACGCATACTTTTGCACTTTTCACAGTTCATGTTGCGAAGGCAGAAAAGGTATCAACCTTATGGCCCATGGGAGCACATTCCTTCTTCCATTTGGACAGAGGAAGAGGCCCCTGAGGTTGATGAGGAAGAGGAGGATACTTTCCTTTGCCAAGTTTGTGGCAAAAGGGACACATCGGAATGCTCCACGTGTGACCTTTACTTGTGTAGAGGTTGCATGGATGAGCATACTTGCGATATTGATGTTCCCGAGTAGCCTCGAATATATTTTCAGGTGTTCTTGAACACCCGCAAGACAATTTTATTGTCTACATTGCATTGTTTTGGACATTGGATAATTCTGAGAACACGGCACGTTTGAATTTCGGACTTTTGAATTGCTCATGCATGCTTCTAGAGGTGGCAGGTTTTCAGGGCTGTTACCGGGGTAAACACCGTAATAACTGGCGCTGTGCGCGCGCTGTGCGAAAACGCCCCCTCTGTGGGATCTGCCCTCAGCTGACATAGTGAGGCCCAATCGCAGTTAATTGAGTTTATATAACCCGACGAAACTTGATGTCCGGACGCTGGTGGCAGGTTTGGTGCAACCCTGGTCATGCCAGGATGTGTTAACGCCTGGGCGGCACGAACCATAAGGAGAGTCAGGCTGGTTTCGCCGATACAGAACGGTCAAACCCTCCTGGTCTTGTGTCGGATGTCCCATATGAGTAGCACAAGGACAAAGCACTGGACACAAGTTGTACAACACGGTCCCCACCAGCTTTCAGTGAGCAACCCCGATCCTCCAACCCTGACCTCCCTCGTCACCCACGCCACACACCATTGGTCCAAGCCCCCACACCTGCGACCAAGCGATGAAATTCAGGTGCACGCTTGTGCGCGTTTGGCTGTTTCAACTCCCTGAGCCCAATCCTCCACCTTCGTCCCTCCCTCCACACATGCCTTAGCGCGCTCCCAACAGCCACCTCCCTACCACAGCCCAAGTGCAGGGGCAGACGAGACTTGCCTATGATTGGGACAGGCACGAGAGCGCTAGCAACAGCCCAAGCCCATGAAGCATTTCGTACTTCGCTGTGGACCTGCCACGGGAGACCATTGGGACTCGAGCAGTGTCTACATGTTGAGTGCTTCTTTGGGGCCCCAACCTTCAGTTGTACAGATGTATGGCACGCTGTATGTAAGATGACAGAAGTTGTTCGGCAAAGCAGGTTTCATCTTGTTTAGGCCTATCTATTTCTACCTGAAATCTGCTGTTGCGGCATGTTCTCTGCCTCTCTCTGTCTCTTATCCAGCTCGATACTCCGGGGACAAGCACATCCCTCTATGGGCTCACACGGTCTGAGCACGACGAAACAGTCGCACCGTCGTTTTTATGCCCGCAGTGTTCGTAGTCAAGACCGTAAGACAACACGTTTGTGAGTCAGTTGGAGTGGGAAAAGGGGGTTGGGTCATGCCTATGATGACTTTTTTCGGCTCACGATAACCCTGTGCTTGGGCTGCAACCCATTCTATTTGTTTGAATGTGATTTTCAGTGGATGCTGCTGCAATCTGGCCCAACCTCCCAACGAGAGTCGCTTGCCTAGGGGTCGCGCAGGAAAGTATGAGCTCATCTGAGCACGTAAGTCTCGTCTGACCTTTGTTCTGCCTCACATCCGTCGTTGTGCAAGAGCCGGGGGGGGGGATTGCTTGATCCCCTGTGGTACCATCGGGCGCCTGGAGTTTTGTACAGTCGGGCGCCTGTCCAGAGCACAGAGGACAAGCCTGCGAGGAACAAAGGAGAGCACTCGCGCACTCGATGGAGGGGAGGGTTTGCACTATGCGTGGCTCCTGGTGCTGTGCCGAAGCGATGCCCTTCCGAAGAAGGTGGCCAAAGTCGCAACTTGGAACCGAAGTCATGGTTTCCGTGCTTGAGTTGCAAGCTTCGCCACAGCTCAGACGTCATGCAGGGCAATCGCGGTATGCACGCAGTACAGACTCTCCCCTGCACCCACACATACCGATAACATTGTGGGAAATCTGAGCACCTGCACCCTGAAGGTAATAGTGTGCGCGTGCATATGCCTGTGCGCGTTTCTGCGTGCGTGCGTGCGTGCGTGCGTGTGTGTGTGTGTGTGCACGTGCAAGTGTTTGTGCGTCTGTCACAAGCACTCAAAAGCCCATTCGAGGCATCGCACTCTGCACGTTGTGATGGTGCGTGTCACGAGGTTTTGTGCCTCAAGTAGCAGCGAACAGCTATTGCTTTCACCGTGTCGTACAACATACTGCTTGGCTCATGAGCCTATTGTCGATAAGCAATCCTCTCTTTGGTGACTATGGAGCTCTGCAAACGATTTTTTACGGAGTGCCGCTGTGTGACTGCGCTCGATGCCATCAATACTCTGCATGGATCAGTGTGTGTCCCAGGCAGCGCGCGGTCAGACATCACAATCCGTGTTTGAATACGCTTTTGTTCATCCATTGGATTTAGTGCAGACGAAAACCTCATCAGTGCAATGTGCTGTGTTGCCCTTACACCTTGTAATGGCCCGAGCCCAGCAGATTGCCCCTTTTCAGAATCCTTTTGAGCGACATGGCAATTTTTGTGGGAGGGATTTCCTTTTTCCGAAGTGTTGTGGTTCAAACAATGATCCCACATGCAGTCAAGCACATTTCCGCAATGTGGATTGGTGGGGAGAGGTCCACCACAGTGTGAGATGGATTCTTCGGAGCAACTACAGCAGACACACTGCTGCAGCACGCAGGGCAGTGCTGTATGCCATAGTGTAGATTGGACTCACACGAACGCAGTATACCTCTGATGGGAGCTGTGGAGGGTTGTGGAGGGGTTCTCTTCTTCATGCACTGGAATGCCGTGCACGCAGTGTGCACATAAAGCAAAGTTTTGCACTTCAATAAGCACGCAAACCTTTTCCACAAGGTGCCTCCTTGCTCAGTCTGTTGAATGTGTTTTGATCCCATCCATGTGATAAGATTTTGGGTGCAAGGGGGTTGTGGAAAGGGTGATTTGATGTTTGTAGTGGGAGAACGCAGCGCACAGGCTGTCTGTAGGTGTTATGGAGCTCGGTTTTTTAGACCGTTACACAGCATAGATTATTGTGTGACGATTACAAGTGATGTGCTAAGGCCTTGCTGGGCCTGCCAGGTTTGTCGGCTCGGGCACCCCTTGTCACCAAAGCAAAGGGGGCGCCCTCACGGTGAAACCAAAGTGAATATTTGGTTTCAGTTGTTTGTGTAATATGTTCTGATTTTGAGTGATTTGTGCATTTACAGTATTTTTGGAGTGTTTGAGTAATAATGCTGCTTTTGGATTGGATGTTGTATTTTCCATCAGCTATGGTGGGCCACAGCAGGATGACCAAGAACAATGGGGCAAACACGGTAAGGGAACCACAAATTCACTCCAAATATGCCCGCCAAATTGACAACACCGCTACTCTGTAGTGTGATGGTTGCTCATCATGCTTAGAACACTTCTTTACCAATGGTGTGGCTTTGTCCGAGGCTAGTGACCATGGGCCAGCCGGAGGGCAAGTCGAGATATGTGCGCGTGGGGTGGGGCAAAATGGCCCTGCATGCCACCCCGAAACTCATGAAGTTAGCAGTTGGGGCCCTGTCACAGTGGCCTCATGAGCGGGCTCCTCGACTCTCTTGGCTGTGCTTTTAGTTTGTGGTGGAACCTTCTTGGATTTCCGAGATGTGTTAATGTATACAAACAATGATGCCCATTGCTAGCCTTGCTCATGGTAACCCTGCACTCTAGCACGGACGCGGTAGAATTGTCATGCATGTTATGGTTCGGGGGAAGATTGATACTGAAGTTACGTACGACAGACAAGAGAGTACAATTTGGGAAATCAACTGACCTCGGCGAGAAGTCTGCCACGCGCGTGGACTTGCACCCGCATCAATTGCTACTAACACGTCCCCTCTCCACCTCCATGTATGTGCGCCGCAGGTGTGCAGCGCTTTGGGCACACTACAAGCCGTGGATTTGCTTACCACACCGACCATCCCTAGGTAAACTAGATATTTGGTGACATATGAGCAACCAGAGAGTGCCATCATTGCACATGGGATTATGTTTCAAATCCGCCAAGGTACCATCCACATGACAGGCAATGACGACCCGACGACCCTAGATCAACTCCAGACGCAGGTAGAAGACGTGGCAGAAGAACAAGAATGGGAGTAGCTTGACGTGGTGACTGATGAAGACGGGCAGAGACTACTTGTGGGAAGGGCATATGCAGCGGATGAAGAAATGGAATGTGCAAAGACATGGCCGAATTGAGCGCATGTCAAGAACCCCATGCCTCACAGGACATGGAAGATACCCCCCAAGGATCCCCACCCGTCCCTCGGGCCGTTGACCTACAGTCGCAAAATGGTACCTATAACCCCAAAACAAAAAGGTGCTGAAACTAGGGTCTGCTGACATAGGCATGCACCTTAGATAACGTTCCCCACATGGGGTTTGCCTTCTCCTAGACATGCAAGCACACCTCAGCCGGCCTCCCAACCCTCCAAGGGACGGGCAGGTACAAACGCACCCCACCGACACGCCGTGGAATCAACACCCTGTTAGTCCTCATTCTAGTATGCCATTGCCACCTTACATCCGATGCGTCCTGTACGCATCAGCTTGACCTACACCCCCAGTGGTACCGTCTGGGCACATACACGGCTCAAAGGATCTGACACCACCATCATGCCCAACAACAGCGGTACCCATGTCTTCTGGGTGCACAATGACCCACTAAAAAGGCTTGCCGGATAGCTGTACAAAAAACATATTGGCAGCTGCCGTGGACATCCACCCCAACTCGGGCCCGCTGACTATCATGACACCGAATGTGGGCCGGCCAACATTGAGTTGGAAACGTTGGGTGGACCTCCTCCAAGAAATGGTCGTTGTCAAGGTACACTTCATAGCGTGCCAAGACGTCCACTTTGCCACGTGAGTTCACCACATGGTGCGCACGGAATGCACCCTCCCATATTACAAGGTGATGCAAGCCCACAACCACAAACCTGACGTGGTGTTACTCGTCTAGAACACCTCGGTAGATCCGGTAAAGCTGCACTCCCACCATGAGAGATACGGCATGTCTATGCAAATATCCCTCCTGAGGTAGCCGCCCTTTGAACCGCTAAATGTTGCACAACCCCTACACCCGGCGACCCTGAATGCAATTAGAATCGTGGATCACATGTCACACACAAGTGGGGATGTTGGTTGGGGACTTCAATGATGAACTATCGGTACCACCATGCAAAGATAAACGTCCATGGTCTTTTCAACTCCGCAAAGGGGAACTATGTAACCCTGTCGTACGCCCGGCCCACATGGATGGTCCTAAGATGGCGCGCGGCACACACCGACTAGACCTCCTCCTTGTCAACCATCACCTTCTGGCGGCGTACCTTTGCATTGCCTATGAAACCGCGTCGTTGGATAGCGCAGTGGACCACAAGGCGGTGATGTATGGAATACCACAACATGCTAGACAGCCACGTATGAGCACCACCAAAGATGAACCCCCGTTTACGCCAGTAAACTAAAGTTTAAGCCAAGTGTGCCTTGTCACTCTGTAGACTCACTAAGTTTTTGTTTCTCTCTCTCCTGACATGGAAACATGGAAATGGACCCACTTGTGGAGGACCAAAGTAGCGGACAACAAAAAGGTCAGCATGATCACAAGCAGGGCAACAAAAAAAGACCAGGAAATGCAGCAAAATGCCGGGGACCCGACGGTCGCGGCATGGGCCAGATGGGTGAAAGGACCATTCAGGTCGTTCATGAGAAAGAGCGGACATACTGAGAATATCGCCGGGATGACACTCAGCCTGGAAGAGGACACTATTGAGCATGATATCCCAGATGGTGCAGTGGAAGCACTGGCAGTAAGAGCAGGATTGGACTTATCCAAGGAAGACCTACTCACAGCATTGGCAGTCTACAAAAAGAGAAAAGGACTCCAACCGGACCTGGTCAAAGGATGTTTCGTGCCGTGGAAAGCAGAGAACAAACCAGCAGCAGAGGCAGGGCAGCGAAATGAAGCGGACGCGGACAAAGCGGTGGGACTGGGTGGCTAGCAGCCAACAGTCTTCCACGAGCTCGTCGCCAGACTGGCAGCTGCCAGAGTTGAAAACGAAGCACTAAGACAGAGCCTGGTACCGGGGCTGTCAATTGAGTCATTAAATCGCATCATGGGAGAGCAGCCGCCGTACGCCTAGATGTCCAGCCTGCTAGTAGGGCTACGAGACTTCGCGCAGAAGGACGAGAACTCGACGGAGCACGAACTGGCCCAACTGATCTGGAAAGTCGTCAACGAAGAGTCAAGGGCCAGACGGCAGGGAAGAAAGTCGTCACCACCATAGGGTAACCAGGGGGGGGGGGGGGGGCAGTAGTGCTTACAAGTACAGCAACCTAGCCAGGGTATGCTAACGGTCACCCACCAACTCCCACAGAATCGTTTCAAGTGCGGAGGACCTGGCCATTAGGCGGCAAATTGCCTAGGGGGTGGGGCGAGGAGGGGCGGAAGAATTCAAATGGTTGGACAAACGCAAATGTTCGTCTCACAGAAAGGAGTGGGTTTTGATATGCAAGGGCCCCCACCATCCCCCTGCCGATACCGCACGGGAATGCACTGGGAACATTTTTGGCAGATAAACGGACGGATGGCCCAGCAGGCTACAGGGCAGGCACAGCAAGGAATGGCCATGCCCTAGATGAACCCGGTGCAAGCAGGCACGGGGCCGGTATAGCAAGGCCTGCAAATGGGAGGCGGGGGGGCGAAACAATGGGGCAACAATGTCCCATACCCCCTTTCGGGCAGGCTGCGGCACAACAACATATGGCAAATATCTACAAGGAACTGGGAGCCCAGTTCAAACAGCACTAGGGAAGCGCGGGGGGAGGTAGCCAACCCTCCGGCGCCATGCACATGTATGAATTCCGGGCCGTGGTGCGGACATTTTACCAAATCACGTCCGATGACTGGATTGACGGACAACTCCAATTGGCGGCAAGAGTAGTGGCGGGTGGGTCCTGAAAAACATACTTGTCGGCCCTCAAGCAGTTTGTCAAAAGACATGATATGTCAACCACTGTTGCAGATACCCTCAATGAGAGCATGTCGGTCTTTGCAACAGAAAGCGGGGATGGTCATCGGCGGCCATTTTATTGGTCGGATCACGGCTCCTCAAAACGTTGGAACTACTCCTCCCCCGTTGTTAAGCCAATGCACTGGCTACAGTCATCAGCAATCGCCAGTATCACAACCCAAAATGCCAGTGAACGAGTCTGCGCAACGGCAACATACATTGAATACCTGGGACGGGCCAGGATACACTGGGCATGGCCCACGATATTTTTCTTGGCAATATGCGCCATTGTTTTCCGCATGCGGTCAGGAGACTCAGAAAGCGTGTCGTGCGAGGGAATATCCACCCCGGGATGGATCCAATTTTTCGATGAAAAGCGGGGGAAAGAGTAGATGCAGTACCCCTTGTCAGTGCATCTGGAGGGATGGAGGTATGCGGCAGGGCTACACCACCCCAACCGCCCCATGGAATACCCTGTCATGCGCGAGGGGAGGGAAGAATTTCGAAAGGTGCTGGCAGAATGGCTGCAGCACTCTCCACGAGGCGCCATCACCTGGCACCCCCTTGGGCGCATGGGGGCGGCAACCTTCAAACTCCTGGGGGGTACCATACCAAAGCTGGCAGACTAGGGGCGATGGAGTACAGAAAAGTAGGCCAAACACTATGCTAAAGGCCCACCATCCTGGTCAGTCCCGGAATTCCCATCCCTCGCATACCTTGAATCCTTCTCAGATTTCCCAGCAAGGGACATAGGAGGGGTGTCAGTCTGCACAAAGGAAATTCTTTGTCATCCTTGATCCCTCTCTTTGACAGGGGAAGAAGCTATGGTATGTTCCGAGAGTGTACTTAGATCCTGAGATTGACAGAACTATTGTAGAACTAATGCAGCTTTGTCAAAAAAAAAAGGAACCGTGGCCCGAAGATGCCTGGACCCGCAGGGCGGGACCAACAAAGCTAGCCCCGAGACCCCGCCCCCCCCCCACCTCCCAGGGCCAGGAGAGGCCTGAGGAGGAAAAGAACCAGGGAAGGAACTGGCTGAGCTGTCACCATCATCAAAATTCTCGTCGGATGTGTATATGCCCACAGATGATGAGGAAGATGAACTAGTTTGGAGAGAGCCAGGGGGACAGGACACAGTCCCAATGCCTGGCGCCCAGGGAGAATCCGTAGGGGCAATGGAAGAAGATATCAGCGATAATCGAGAGTCAACTGCAACACCCCCTAACCCCCCCGCCCCTCGAGAGAGCAGCGGAGAGGAGGTGCAGAAGTCCGAGGATGGGGGGGGGGTGGACCACAAAAGCCCAACAACGACGGCGGAGCGGTGCCCGACCGAGAGGACAGTAAAGAGGATGGAGCACGTGCCCAAGACATTTATACACCACAAACAAACCACAGTTGGGCTGTCCCGATTCGTTGCAGGCTGTGCCATCGCAGTTCGGACCATGATGCATGTGCCACCAAGTTCCTGAATTGCTCCTCCAACTCTCGTACACTTCCGAAATTTCCACTGTGCTCCATCCTCCCCGTATGCCGTTGCCTTCCCCGGTGTAGGAACTCGAGCCATCGCCGGGTCCATGGACCCACCGGCTGCACGTGCCACCCCATTCTGTTTTTGACCCCGAAAAACTCCAATACCCCTTGCTCTTTTCGCCTCACCGTAATCGCCTCGCTAACACGGAGCAGGTTTGTGCTTGCCAGAACTGCCATCGCCATTGCCTCCCCTTCCGCCCATGATAGTGTTGCTCTCTGGGCCACCATCTCACGGAATATCGACGACGGGGCCCAGCGGACTTGGACCACCATCATTACGGATTCATAGCTTCTCCACTGCTCGGACCATCTGCCAGTCCCCTACTTGGACGATCGTCGGTATTCTCCCCGCTTTCTCCACGATGCGTAATTCTGAGAGCACTTTCTTGATGGGTCCCTCGTAGTGGCCTGCCCGCACCACTTGGAGCAGTGGCTCCTCTAGGGCCCCCCAGACCCCAAGCTCTGGGCGCCTGCGAAGGACCCCCAGGTATCGTTTGATGCCTACCACGTAACTGTCTCTGCTCTTCTTCTCCAATCTCTTCCACATTGATGCCATGTACCCGCTCCCCAGCACTTGTTCTGCCGTGTCCGGGGCGTCCAACAAGGCCTCTCTGATCTGTGGCATGGATTCTTCAACTCCGTGAACACGGGAAATGGGCATAGGCTCAATCCGCCCTCCTCCTGTCCCCTTCCGGAGCTAAATTTGACTGGCAAGGTGATTTGTGCAGAGCTGGACCGGATGTTGCCTCTTGGATCTCATAAGCTCGTGGCGGACGGGTATGTTGGGGTTTCTCTATGACGATATGAGACACCTATCTACGGGGAGTTGCACACTCTCGGTTTTTCGGGCTATTGAGCGGGACATCACTGCCACCCTTTTACCATCCCTAGTTAAGTGGCTCCTAAAGCACGCCACTCCATGCCCCGGGACAATAATGTCCAGGGCCAACTCCACTGCTTGGACTTGGTCATCGAGCGACGCGCTGGCATCAATTGCACGAAGAGGGTGTGTGCCGTCACCACCGTCTATGACCCACCATGTTGCCCAACGACGCGGTTGGCCTGCAGCCGCAGGGCCCCCTTCCCAACGCCCGGCGTACACATCAAACCGCGGAGCACGTGGCACATTCCTCCATACTTTGTCCGGGACTGGGTCAAGGCCGCTTAGATGCGGGCCGGTGGGGGGCCTATGTACGGTGTATGTCCATAGATCGCAGGTCGGTGACTATGCCCATGCTGTGGCGCGCATATGCAATGCGGTACACAAACACATTATTGCGAATGTGTCCACCTGTGTTGCCATTGCAAAACTCCGGGGTCCCATGGCCGCCCAGCAGGTTAATCTGAACACCGAGCAAGAGGCTCGGATTGCTCCAATCCTCAACACCATAGGCCGGTGCGCCAGTACCAGAGGTTCGAACCCTCCTATCGTCAACATTCACCACCACCCCCTCTAGCAGCTCGCTACAAGACCGGCACTGCCGGCCAGCGGTAGGTGCGCCGTGTCGACTTTTCGGATCTTTTTGGGCTTGCCCTGTACTCCCCCCCCCTCGACACCATGCAAAAAACTTCAACACCGCCCCGTGCAGCAGTGCGCTCCGCGACTTGCTGCGTTAGCCGCTCGCAGCATCTGCTCCTCCTCGTCCTTCGCTTCGGCGGAGGGGCCATGCAAGCAGCAAGAATAGAACCGGCGCCTTCACGGCACGAGCCCGGTGACTCAACCACTGGCACAACACCCACCAGAAGACACCAGAGGCACACAGACACAGGACACTGCCACACGTGATAACCCAGATCGCCCCTCTGGCCTTTGCGGCTGTTGACGGGGCATGACGGGTGCAATTAGAGCCACGGCACCCACCTAAGGCGATCCATATCAACCTTCGTCCCCCAGACGCATAGAGGCCTGTATCGTCCCCGTAGTTGAATGGCATGCCGCAAGGCTCCCATCCCACAGGCGGTGGTTCGAACCCCGGGGAGGGTTGCAATGCGCCATGCGACAGGACAACCCCATCAGCTATGCCGGCGGAACAGGAACACAGACCTCGTCAATATAGCATAGTGGCTAAAGGGATCGGCCCCAGGCAGATGCCGGGTTTCGATTCGCGGGGCTCGAAATGCGTAGGTCTTGTGGTATGATCGTTGAATAGCTCGGTATCACCTAGGATATTTTTTTTCTGCTACACTAGGCACTATGCACCCGTCCCACAGACTGCAGCTGCGACTTGGCTTTGCGGACAGCTGCGTGTCTGTGCCAACTCTGCACCTTGCTTTCAACTGCCTTTGAATGTTCTAAACTTGCAATCTTTACCGTCGAGGGTTAGGCCGAAGGAGTGCCATGCCTTGCGGCCCACACACGGTGGTAGTAGTTGCATGCAGCCCGACAAACGGGCGCCATAATATTGGTCCTCCATGGGAACATCAGGTTACAGCAGGTTATAGCACAGAGCAGACAACCCGCTGTGCATACTCGCCAGCGCAAGGATACCTCGACTGATGTACATACGATAGTGGAGCACCCCAACCAAGAAGGGGACACATTGACTGTGCAAGAACCACTGGACTAAGGGCTGAAATTGTCTATGGCGAAGACATGCAATCAATGGAAACCGACCATTGACCCCCTTAGAAAATTCCGCGGCTTTGTGGACCGCCTCAAAGAGCTTTGGGCAGAATTCACCCGAGAGGTAGCACGGATCTCATTGTCAGAACACATTGCCATGCGACCAACGAAGGATGGTCATTTTGACATCACATCCTTCCGATTTTTTCCGACGCAGCCCTTATGGCAACGTCGTGTGGTGGACCTCATGCATGAGTTCTACCCGCAAAACAAAGTAGAAGGCCATCCATACTATGTTCATACCGTCCTACACTCCGTGCTCCCAACCAAAACACCATATTGGTGAGTTTGGACCAAATTCAAAAAGGTGCTACCTTCCCTCACCTCAAGCACGAAGAATCACCCGTCACTCCGCCCGATGGTAGTGTGTTGGGGGGGTCCTATGAAAAAGGACCCGGTAAGTGGGGGACTTCCAAGTAGGACTTCCAGAAACACACCCCGCCCGTACGGTGCAGCCATACAATTGGCTCCCGCCTCACCACTGCCGCGGTACCCGCTCCCTGTAGTAGTTCCGCGGGTGACGTCACATAGTGGCACCCGCTTGGACCCTACATGCCATCACAGTCCGCCGCCGTACACACTAGCCCCCTCACCACCTCAGCAGCAAGCTAATCTGGCGCGCTAGTAGTGGTGCGTCCAAACGGGCCGCCAAGAAATCATGCACCAGCTCTAGGCTTGCATCGCGGCAGCGCAGGCGGTATGCGACTCGCAACGAGAGCAACCGGCCCTGATGAGGGCCGCCGCGAGGACACGGGATTGTACTACAGGGCATCTGAGTGCATTCTCTAGGGGTGAGGACTGAATTGCATTTGTGTGAACACACCCCTGCATCCTTTCTTCCCACCTTTTTGCAAGTTCAAAGATGAGAGCAGTCACTCGCCTGCCACGCATTCATTCTTCTTTTTCCGTGTTTCACTCTTCGGGCTAGCGTGAGTGTTGAGGTATGCCACGTCACATGATGCATTCATCGCTTAGTGCAGGAAACAAAAACAATCCATGCAGGAAGTGATGCAGATTCGCCTAGACAATAGTATAAAGGCGCTTAGGCGTTGTGTGTCATTGCATGAGTGTGTGCATTGTGTTTGTTTCTCGTTGTCTCCCTTGTGCCTTTGTAAGGCAAAGCAGTGCGGGTGAGTAAGGTAGTGTAGTGATGGTCGGCCACAAGTGTTGGAGTTCGTTTGCAAGGAATGGTAGGAAGTTGGATGGGAGCGGGAACCCCCCGGACAAGTCCAGTGGGAAGTGATTTTCACAACCGAAAGTACCACCGGGAAGTCACCGTAAAGTTGTACTTTACTGGTCCACGCGGACCGGGAAGTCACTTCCTGGTCCCATGGAACCTCCCCCTGGTTGGGCCAAATGGCCGCCAACAGCCCTCGTTGACCCCCCCCCCCCCCTGCTTACTCGGCCCAAATTTGAGCCACCACAAAGTGCGGGTGCTGGCCGTGGGCTGCTTTCCCCTTTCTGGGGACCAAGAAAATGGCCCAAATAATGCATGGTCAGAGCAGTGTCGACCTGTGCGATCATGCGAGAGGGTCCACATTGAAAAACACCACCCGATGACTGTATAACCATAGCGGCAGCAACCCATGCGGCTCTACAATAGGGTGCACACAAGTGATGGCACACACGGATGGACCCATGGACTGCATCACTGCCCATGCCCGGAAAGAGACCAAGGGCATTCCCCAGCATGTAGCAGTACAGAGGACAATGCTATACCACCAAGTCCATGAAGCGTCCGGGTGGTGTCCTCTGCCCCAATACATATCCAGCAATTATCTGGTACAGGCCCAGCGTCAAGGGGCATCGGTGCAGGCCCAGCATCACCGGGCATTAGTACAGGCCCAACATCCAAGGGCATAGATGCAAACCCAACACAAGAGGGACAACAGAGAGCAGACAGACCAAGAACAGAGCACGGTGCGAATGCAAACGGACAAAAGCACACGTGGGGCGCATCGGGGAGAAAAATGGGGTGGGGGTACACAAAAGAGGAAAACAGTGCAATAGGAGCCAGAGAACCTAGCGGTTGAAACCCAAAGGGGTTTGCTGCTCACGGGAGGACGTCCAAGTTATGACACACAGTCAAACGCGGGAACACGGAGCGTCACACACAGAACACAAACAAGAGCGGTCACAGAGTCAGAGCCAATGAACTTGGTGGTTAGATCTCCGTAGTGTGTGAGAGGTGCGCCACACAGGGGAGGACGTCCATTCCCAGTGATCTATAAGGCTTGCATTGCACAGGCAATGGGTTTTATAGGGAGGGTAAGCATACAAAGAACGACTCGAGGGGATCACTTAATCTGACGTGGATACCGGGAGGATCGCCATAACCGCAGTCTGACCACGGGTGTGTGTGAAGACGCCCCATGGTACCCTCTGACAGGCTCTGAGTTGGGGCGCCTCGAGTAAGGGTGAGTGGGGCATGGCTCACCGGACGGTCTCCCGGGGGCTATGTTCTTTTCATTCCCAGGACACCCTCAGAGTATGTGTAAGGTGGAGCACAGAGGATTAATTGACGGTCCGTCCCTTAGACCAGCTGTCGATGCCATGAGCGGCCGATTACCGCAAGCAGGTCCTCCTCCTCCTCCTCCTCCCTTGACCCCCCCCCCCCTTGTCATTAGTATTGTATACTATATATATATATATATATATATATATATATATATATATATATATATATATATATATATATATATATATATATATATATATATATATATATATATATATATATCCTCTAATCTACACCCCTCTCCTAAAAGACACGCGGGTTCTTTATGTGGGAGTTGTGCACAAGGTGGAGGGGAAGGCTAATGGGAATTTATATCCGCTCAGAAAGAGCCCGTCCGTACGTATGTCCATCAAACCGCAATCTACCGTAACCGCGTGGCAGTGTTGGAGGGACGAAGCACAGTTGGCAAAACACGTGAAGGAATTACTTGCGAGTCTCGTGGTAATCATTGCAAGAAACAGTTGTAACCCTTGCTCCCAAGAGCAAAGGGCACAATGAACGAAGCACAAGAACGGCAAAACACAGCAAGGATGACTCATCCCTCGGTACCAAAAGGGACACAAAATTTCACTTGCTTTTGTCCCATAGTGGCCCATTTTCAAGGCATTTTGGGATTCTCCATGGGCCACAACACCGGATCTTGGGCTCAAAACAGGCCAGAAACACTTTTCTGAGCCTCCCAAATGGCCCATGATCACTTTCAGAAAATTGCGTTTTCCACCAAGTTTTGACCCATTTTTGGTGTTGAACCAGCCTCTTTTCAGGGCATTTTGGGATTTTCCGTGGGCCAAAACGCGGCACCACGGGCTCAAAATGGGTCCAAACCACTTGTTTGAGCATCCCGAATGGTCCAGGATCACTTTTGGGAAAACGTGTTTTTCACCCATTTTTGACCCATTTTTGGTCCCAAAACGGCCCATTTTCAAGGCATTTTGGGATTTTCCGTGGCCCATAATGCACCACCACGGGCTCAAAACGGCCTAAAAACACTTCTCTGAACATCACAAGTGGTCTAGGAACAACTTTGGAAAAAATGATTTTTTTCGCCCCGGGGACCCTGGTGGACCCACCGTTGGCCCCCACCGTGCGCGGGCCGGGCTGCCCTCCGGCTGCACCAAGTGACCACTGGTACGGGGGTCTGAGTGGCTCGTTGGGCGATTCTGAGGCTTGGAAACCACAAAAAGTGGGGGCTTGCAGGTGGACTAGGTGCCCTCCGAATTTGGATTTGAGCCACCTAACCCAAGATACGCCCTGTGCTTGGTTTCGGGGTGGTGGTGCGCATTGCGCAGGTTTTTGGGGCTTTTTGGCGCCTTTTTGGGCTGTTTCTCGGACATATCGTGGAATTGAAGGGCACTAGAGAGCTCTTTGACACGGTTAAGTGAAGCCGCACGTGCAGTGTACTCACCGTATCCCTTCGTTTGGGCGTTTCGCCCGGGTTTTGGGGCTGTTTTGGGCGAAAAATGGCTGTTTTTGGCCCAAAACTGCGCAGATTTGGGAGGGCACCTCCCGAGTTGGCGCCCCCGCCCCGGGCCGCCACCGGTGAGTTTTTGGCCAAAAACTTGGATTTGGCAAGGCCACCACCTAGGCTCTGGGATGGCTAGAGTAGAGTAGAGCCCGGAGCGATGAGGCGGAGCAATGGCCAAAACGGTGAGGAGAAGTGCTTGTTGCTTGTTGCTTGCTTGTTGCTTGCTTGTTGTTGCTTGTTAGCTAGATTTAAGGGGAGAGGGGTGTAGTAATATATATATATATATATATATATATATATATATATATATGTATATATATGTATATTATTACATTGTATTATTGTATTATTATATTGTATCATATACTATATATATATATTGTATAACAGGGTCAAACTCGACCCAGGTAGCTAGCTGTCTTTGCTTGTGTCTGTGCGGGGACAGTGGAATAGATTAAATAGAGGCATACTGGGAGAACTCCTATTGCTTATCTTTGGGTATCTTTTGCTTACTTGCGTAGGGAGTTGGTACACGTCGAGAGGGGGGGGCGCCTAAGTATCTCCCCTTCAGTGCTCCGAAGGCTCGTGAGCGCGGCTCCCATTAGGAGACTGAAGGTAAAAGGAGTGTTTGATCATGGCTGCCTTCTAAGTCCCCCTCCTTTGACATGATAACATTAGCGCATGCGCGCCTGCATACTACAAAGAAAAAACCCAAAGGGGTGCAACATCACAACCGACAATTAAAAAAGACTCCAATGAAAAGCCCTAAAGGAATGTGGATCACTGCTAGTTTCACGAGATGCACGGTCAGCACGCTTGTCCTTTCCAGGCCCGAGGTGAGGGAGACGTGTAGCCAGGTTAGAGGCCCATCGATGACTTGACCTTCACAACACCCAATGGCGTGTTAGGTTTGTAGGAGGAGTAGGCCAAGACATGTGTCTTCCAACGGCTGGTGCTCCTGTAGAGTGTGTAGGTAATTTTTTCAGGGCCTTATTCAAAACATGCATAGCACACGCCCCCCCCCCCCCCTTTAGTAGTTAGTAGGCTTGAATGTTAGCCCAAGTAGACCCGCATTCATAGCTGTATGGCCCATCACCAAATTTGGGCCCGTTGAAAGCCCTAGGTTGAAAGATTGTTGGTACACCCTTAAGCGATTTGGCGCAACGGTATGTAGCAACGGGCAAACTCGGATATTATTAGGATACCATCTGCACTTAGTTGCCGTTCACACACACGTTCAGCACACGTACACATACCTTTGGTAGGTACTATAAGGCATTGGGGAACCCGGTGGGGTAACCATTCTATCAGTAGCGGTAGGGACGGTTGGTCAGTTCTTCGGAACCCCAAACCAAACCCGGAGCTCTTTAGGATGGAGTACCCCTTCGCTGGCACAATTGTAGCGGGCTCGGACCACCTAGGGGTCCTCACCATGGGAATACTTGCTGGCAGAAACTACTCTTAACCATGGGTATGCTGGCTGGAAGAAATCACTGCCGATGAGACGGCAGTCAATGGATATTACGTGGTGGCAGGTATTGCTTGCTTCGAACATAAACAAGGCTAAAAATTCCTGACCTTGTGGGGCGGCTATGGGCTGTTTCAGGTGACATGGAAAACCATGTCCGCCTTCATCGAGCTAGATGAGACTATCAATCGCATCTTCAGGTCCTATCTCGTTGAGAATATTGAGACTCAACTCTTAACCCGAGCTAAAACCCTATCTGTAAAGAAATGCAAGCATAAGAGTTCATTGCCCCAATGCCGGAGCATGTGTCAACTTGAACCCCACGCGTGCTTAAATATTTGTGGTGGTGAATGTACCTACGTGCCTATGGGTCTCCTACCTGGGCATGGTTGGTGTAGGTCATTCCATGAGGACCGATGTGCAAAGCATGCACACTAGTTTCACGTCTATCATGTTGAGCACGCTGACCATATGTACCAAGATATATATATATATGCACAAACAAAGCAACCAAGTCGGCGACATTCTCTCGCCAACGGGGATCATGGGCGTCTGCGAGTGATTACAAGGTTTTGGGGAGTACAGTGCAAAATGTAGCATGACTCTTTCTGAACTTGATGGGTATTGGACCCTACCCGCAACCCCCCTCAGGGTAGGAACCCAATGTATGTATCATTGGGTGTACCAAGTCAGGTCCTATGGCCAACCCAACAGGTTGGTGCCAAGCTGGGTCGTTGGCCTTCGTACTGGGGTGTAACGTGCCTTTTTTCAATCAGGGCCAAAACGAACACCATGGGGCACCTTATACCCTGCACTTATGCCCATCCTACCTAGGTTGCCCATTGTCTAGCCCATGAGGGGTATACCCTGTGTTGCTCACACTGTGGTGTCCAAGCTTCGTTGACTCATGAGTATCCACGTTTCGTTTACCATGTGGCGCATGAGCAACACCCTATGTGCTTATACCTTGGGGAGAGAACTGACATGATATGTGGCAATCGAGCAAGCCCACAAGAACAAGCAAGAAAGGTGTGGTTACGCAAGGTGTGGTTGAATGATTGTTTGGGGTGTGTGGGTGGTTCACGAGATCATCGCATGCCCTTATACGCCATGTGGAGGCTAGCATACCTCGTGCGATGATTCTCCGAGGGGTGTGGGTGGTCCAAGAGATCATCGCGTGCCAGTGTACACCATGGGGAGGCCAGCATACCTCGTGCGATGATTCTGTGAGGGGTGTGGGTGGTCCCGGAGGTCATCGCACGCACTTGTACACCATGGGGAGGCCAGTAGGGTGAGCCATGCCATGTCTTGCAACGCAAGTCGGGGCATGCATTGCAGGCTGCCGGCCCAACACATGTTGAGTACGTGGTAGTTGTAGATCGTTGTACAATGGAGCAAGGCAATGGAAGGATTTGTAGAAATTTTTTGAGGATCATACACAGCCCGATACCCGTAGCGGATTGCAAATAATCCCCGCAAAGCATCGCATCCATTGGTCCCACGCAAATGTATAGTGCCCCACCGCTTTCTTGGCTTGGCCTGGGCATGTCCTTTGGGTTGCCATACATTTGGATTTGAAACCCTAGCATTCCAAAAAGGAGGAGGATGTGTGGGAGGACTATCATGATGCCAGTTTAATTGCATGGGGGATGATTTATTGGGACCTCCGCATGGTATGCGGTGCTTCAACAATGTTGCACAGCTGCATGCGCCCACTCGTGCACATCTTGCCACTGCAACAAGCATGTTGCGTTCGCGGGTGCAAAAGGTAGAGAGGAGGGTTTGGCCTGGCTACAATTTAAGGAGCAAACAGTGACATGTGCATGCCATGGTGTGGAGATGGTCCGGTTCAATGCCAATGGCCACAAGTGTACAACCATCCCCCCTTTTCCTAGCACCGAGGCACGTGCAGTAACCGATGTGTTGCTTGATGGCATGCACTCAGAGCGCGTTAATTTCAGCCCCACGGCGGGGCAATTGGCAAGTGGCAAGCATTTGGAAGGGCACTGCACAGTTGTGCACACCCAACCAACACACACAAGCCAGCCGCACGGTGCACTACTGCCTAAGTACTTGATGCGCAGACCACCAAACACAATTTCTTTTGAGATGCAAACTGATTGGCAGGATCACAGACTAAGTTGAGTGGCAAGAATCTTAATGCACAATATTGCGTCCCACAATTTTTGAGTATCACAACTTTTTTCGGGTGCGCCAATCCCCAACCCCCCCACAAGCCCCTCTATGCCAGACTCCCCTTACTTGTGGGCCTTTGCTGCACCATGTCTCTTCCCCTTGCACAAACAGACAGAACAACTCTTTGTGATACCTAAGCAATCATTGGTCAAAACTTCGGCCCATCCTTTCTTCTTCCTGTGTTGGTGTACAGCATGTTGCATGCCACACCATGTGTCTATAATGGCCAAATTAGTACCCTCCCCTTGTCGTTCCCCACCCCTTGTCGTTCCCCGGGGGGGGGGGGGGGGTCACTTGGTCAACCCAAAATTTTGCGTTGCGGCTCATTGTGTTGTTGTGTGGGTGACTGTGTTGTGGGGCATTACCACTTGTATCCCTTGCACTCATGGCAGGACATTTTGCTCCCTTTCGCTGAAATGGAACTTGACAGCACAACCATGTTTCGCCCTGGGACAAGTGTGATGTTTTACACCGAGCCGGTCAAGGAGTAGGTCTCCGTACATTGGCAGCCCTTTGAACACATCCTATGCTGAATTCTTTCGTTTTATGCTGCAATTTCTATGCCTGCAAATGTGCGTGTACGGTGGTGGTGCGGTCCCCCAGGGGGGGGGTGGGGGACCGTCACTTGGTGACTGTCCCCCAGGGGGTGGTGGGGGACCGTCTTCCCTGGGGTGGGGAACGACAAGGGGGGGGGAGGGTAGTGTATGGATATGTCACCACCCAGTTTGACCCCAATTTTCAAAACCATGTTTACCTACAGTCCATTCCGTCCAAATCGAGTCCCGGTCGAAATAGAAATATTGTTGCATATACCGTCGCAAGTCTGGCCCCTTGGCTAGATCAGGGCCATTTCAGAGGCATATGGGTTTCTTCTCGCAGTAATCCCATGTTATCTGCCAATTTAGGAAGCTCGTTTTCCTGCGCTTTTCTCGAAGCGGATTTCACTGAAATCAACTCTTGGCTGAACCGGAAACATTTTGCATGGGCACGCAGACACAGGGGTGGAACAAACGCAGAGGCGGTGGTAGAATCACGGTCTTTCTCTCGCTTGTATTGGTCTTTTTTTCCGGCAGATTCACGTCCCAATGTGGCGTCGGCTTGGTACGGTGATGGTGATGTTGATGGTGGCCTGTGTCATCAGCACTACCATCTCATGTTTCTCCTACATGAGGCGATTTTGCCTGGAACCTGCCATCAGCCCCCGCGATGCCCATGAGCAGAAGTTGGGGCATCAGCACAGGCTTCAGCTTGAGACGTAGCTTGAGGCTACATTGGAGGAGCACAAGCAGAAGATAGAGGTCTTGCAGGCCAGTGCCAAGGAGACCGAGGATGCTGCCCGGGCCACTGTGGAAAAGTACAAGAAGCTTGAGGCGCAGTTTGAGGCTACTTTGGAACAACACAAGAAGAAGATTGAGGTCTTGCAGGCCAGGGCCAAGGAAACCGAGGATGCTGCCCGGGCCACAGTGGAACAGTACAATAAGGAGATAGAGGTTTTGCAGGCCAGGGCCAAGGAGGCTGAGGATACCGCCCGGGCCACTGGCTCTGCTGGCAGTGTTGGTGTCCGAAACGAGGGTGGCGTCGTGGTGTCCTGCCCGTGCCCTTTTTCGTACGTGTTGGAGCAGCATGGCATGGACCCGACCCATGGGGATGTCTGCCGTGACCCTTCAGGGGCATTCGACTGCCCAAAGGGATGCTTCGCACAAAGTCCTCCAAGTGCCCCATGGTGCATGATGAACGTGACAAAGCCTGTTCCATGCCGCTTCTCTGAGGAGACGTGCAAGCAAGAGCTGAAGGCGTCCGAGGCCTTGGCCGCCGCAGCCAAGGGCACAGAGCAAGACCTGGGTATTCTGGATGCAATGCCTCGATGCCCCGCCGATGCCGTAGCCATGATCAAGAGTAGGATCCCGCAAAGCCGCTGCCAACGCATATCCACACCTCCGGATACGGCTGCACCGTTGCAGGACATGTATGCGTTGTTTGCGACGTGGTATAAGAAAGAAACCAATTACTTGGTGGTGATGCATATGGCCACAGGAAAGATTCAGAGATGCCTCAAAATTCCTTCCCTCCAACGCCCATGGAAGTTCCGGTTCTTTAATCACACCTTGCTCTACAGCTTGACCACTGAAGCGGACACCACTGAGGACCACGCTTTAAGGGGCGGGTTACTCTTTGTCGACCTCCTACACCGGCCTCCACGCGTAACATTCCAGGACAGGGGGTTCCCTGGTGGGACGCATGACTTGTTCCTTCACTCCAAGGGTGGCCAGCTGCATGCCATTTGGCTCCAAAACAAACTTGTGGACCCTGGCGTTTTTGAGGTCTGTGGCTTGAACTATGGCAAACTGAGTTACCAGCACAACAAGCATCGCATTGAGCCGATTCCCCCGGGGAAGTTGCTGGTCGATGATATTGTGGAAACTAACATTGAGACAGGGCAGGAGACATGGCGGCTCGCCTCCAAAGACTACCTGCTCGCGCTGGGGGGCTGGCCAAACTGCTCCAAGGTCGAACACGAGTTTGCCCACAGAAAGGGGCTGCAGGGGTTTGATCAGTTTTGGACGAAGACCACATACCCGGAATGGACTCATGCCAACAGCGTTCATGTCACCGGGGACGAGGTGGTAGTGAGCTTCCTGAGTCTTGGGTCCGTTGTGGCCTTCCACCCGCCGAATCCCCGTCCTGTGTGGGCTGTTGGGATGTTTGGTGCCCATGCAACACCCTTTCATGACCGCTCTTTTGACGTGGGGCACATGGCCATTCCGACCACGCGGAGGAGTTTCACGTATTTTTCCAACCGCCGAATCGCCCACGTCCCTGACATCCATGAGTTTTACTATGTCAAGCCCCTGAATGCATTCTGGCTGCAAGGTCCTCCAATCGATAACACCAATAGTGCCAAGTACATCAGGCTCACGAACGAGGGGACCCCCCAACTTCAATGGGCGATCAATGAGCCTCACCCTACGTTTCACCGAGATCCCGGGGGTGACACGACCCTCATCGCCAAGAAAATTGCTGTTGTCACTTGGTATGGGGCCACCACAATCCATGATGTCCATGATGTCACAGCCAAGCGGTTGCTGGCGTGCCATGACATCCCAGACACGTATGCCATCACATCGTTCTACTTGAGACCACAGTTCACGCTGAAGAGCCGGACCGCAACTGCTGTGTGCGTCGAGATTGTCGGGCTGTATGAAAACCATCATGCGGTGCAGGGCACCCTCACTGTGAAAAACAGTGTGACCAAGGCAGATATGTGCTCAGAGCAAGTCCAGGCCCCTCCTTACTTGGATTCCATGGAAGCCTGTGTTACTGGCTGTCAGATGGACGACCAACCCGTACAGGTTGTTTTCCAGCTGCTCCATTACACCTCCATGAAGACTGCTGGACAGCTGGGGGAGGCACAGTGATGGTCGGTTTTATCGATGCCAGATGAGCCGCCATTGTCATTTCCAGCCAGTGTTCTACGATAGTTCAAGTGACTCTTGCTCAACAAAGCCCACCCACCACCCCTGAACACCAACCCATCTTGGCTAATACCCCTTGAAAACCACCAAAAAACAAGTTCCTTAAAGACCTCCCTGGCCACACCCACCAACCCTGACAGCCTATCAGCCTAGGGGTAGGCTTTTTTTTACAAAATTTCCTTTCCCAAATACACTGAAAACCCCTGATATCCCACCCACCCTACCTGATACAGCTTGACCTGTTGGCCGCTCTATATGTGCGCAATGAAGCAGATCATCCGGTCCCATTACGTGTCAAAATGTATAGCATCACGGTATCGCGTCACCCCTTAGAGGCACGGCAAAGAGTCAGGGTGTTGCTTTGTTGTATAGTGCCACGGCATAGACTGTCACAGGACAGCTGCACGGGATAGAGTCACGGTAAGAAGCCAGGGTATAGTGTCCCGGCACAGAGACCCTCATCTTCGTTGCTGTCTACCTTTCGGTACACGCCACATGTCCGCCAACGACGGTTTTGGCACCCGTTGGAGGTTCGAGGTAAAGCTCAAGCGGTTGTCAATCTTGGACGAGGCGCTTGGCGGGAACGCACCATCCCCCAGCTGGGCCACAGAACACACTGGGGAGAAGAACATGCAGGCACAAGTTGCACCGGCTGTTGTACAGGTGCACGTTTTCACACTGAATCCAGCCTGCACTGATGCAATATGCAACGAAGCAAGCACCGGCACCCAATCAACAGCGCGCAATGAGTCTTCCACCATGGAAGCGACAACCCTGAATGCCTGTTGTGGTTTACCCTCCGTATGGCCCCCTATTCCGACACCAATGCAAGCAGGTGCGCCAGAGCAGGCATCGTTGACGCCAACTATCAATCCACATTCCTGCGCCAGATTCCGTCCAGTTCTGAAGGCCACTCCTGACAACTCCACTGCCCCACCACTCCACTGCCACTTAGTGCAAATGCATCTGAGTTCAGCCTCAGACACAGCCAGCTGTCATCCTTTTGGTACCCACCACTCTCGCGTCGGTTCCCAGTGGTTCATGGCCTGAATGTTGACAAGCACATGTCATGCCCGGGGGATAGCAGTTGTGTCAAGGCATGTTGTGGCTTCCTCTCACAATGAGGAGGAGACGACTGGGGTTGCTGCTCAAAGGCGCTGCTCTAAGCGTATTCCTACCCATGACGCTTTAGCCCCCTCCCCAACACCCAACACCCAACACCCACCAGCCAAACGATAAAAATGAGCCTATCAGGAGGGCTGCCCAATCCTGACAGCCAATCGAACTTGCCGAACATTGCTGCATATGCATACCAGGACGTGCATGTGTGGAGCGCTCTTTAACCTGCGTGCGGCCCAACACCCTCCCGGCAGACTCACAGGTGAGGGGCTGGGGTAAAAAAATAAAGGACATCTGGCACTGCACACACACTGCGCATGCACATGAGGGGCACCTTTTGAGCTTGCCCCGACGCATACTCGATAACTCTCTAGGTCCACATGCTGATGGTGATTTTGCCTTTCGGCACGGGGGTGCAATCATCATTCGCACTGCAAGTGTTCCGGTGTCCGAAGGGATATGTACAGAAACATCAAGATGAACTGCAAGGAATTCAGCCGTCACACACTGCTTCCATATCCACAATTGAACCTCGAAAAACACGAGACAGATGAAATAGTGATAGGCTACTTACCACCCGCAGCATCAAGCACGGGGGGCGGGGGCTAAGCAAATGATGAATTCCTGGCAACTCAAGAGGTTAGACTTTGTGCAGGGATGCGGCGTCCAGAAGGGAAATCCATCTGCCTTCTGGTTTGTGGTAGAAAGCGCCCATAGTCAACCAACATTCGAACGCAGGGTTTTGAAGGTACAAAATCGTGTGTCTGGCGGACTTGTTCGACAGAAGACTAACATCCCATTCGCGTTGGTGTGTCCATCCAGATTGCCACCGCAGTCCAAGGTTCTCCGGTTCCTTGATCAGCTTCTTGGGTTCTCTAAATTCCCTCGCCTCATATTTTTCCAGTTCCCTGACGTGTTCTTCCGGCAGTAAGGGTGGCAAGGGCGGCAAAGGCAACGAGGGGGACAAGGGCAGCTATCCACTTTGCCTTGCCACCTCGCCGTTCGAGGCCTTCGTCCTCGGTTGGCTTTTAAGGTGGATTAGCAGAACCGAACTCAAGGATCCGTTAGAGTGCATAGGGGGAGTGTGACTCGGGCTCCCAGTCCCCTTCACAGACCATGCCCTTCCGGAGTCCTAGTTTGTTGTTTGCCAACGATGCCTCGTGCCGTGCCTTGTGTGTCTGGGTTTTACTACAGCCTTCTTGTAGGGCCGGTGGAATACGGTGGCGGGGATATGCTCTTGCCAGGGTGTTTTATCATTCTTGGGACTGCCGGAAGGCCAGTGGTAGGGATGTAGTGCCGCAAAGTCGAGCATTACACTAGCCCAAGGCCATGTTAGAGTTGGAGGATGCTTTGTAGTATGTCTAGACCCGAAGGGATGTGCAAGGATAAGTCCCGACACAGCGTCCAAAGAGCCCGAATGCTGGGAGCCACAGTCAAGAGAATCTAGGTCTGGGCCGACTCGGGGGGAATCCTCCCCATTCCACGCCATCACACCGCCAAGGAGGTAGAGTGGCACAAATTGCTATGGTGAAACGGATGGGCGAAACCACCAGTCTTTGGCATGACCACAATTAGTCGGCCCCGTCCAGGCCGTAGCCCACTGACCCCACTCAGCACTGCACGCTATGGGAGGATTGTTTCTATGTGGACGTCCCGCTTGCCCAAGGGACCACACTCAACCGCTGAACAAGGTCAAAAGGGGTGAGAGCCTAGTACGGGCAGGGACCAAGGTTAGTCGGCTCCTACTCTCGGAGCCGCAACCCCATGCTTCCTTTTGGGCGGTCACTGTGGGGACCACCGCTGCATCAAAGTTCTACTACACATTGCCATCTAGCCACGCCCATTGTTCCCAATCTAGCCCTCACCATGACAAGGGAATGTGTCTAGGATGCAGCCAATTGCCTTCACAATTCCAAGCTTTCGGGCAAAGTGGCGCTGTGCAAATGGGCACCACACAAGCAATTTTCCACACTTTGTCATCAAAATGCTACTGTCTAGCCTTTCTCTAGGACAGTTTTCATGAAAGCTGTGGAGAATTGCTGCCATGTTGAGCTTGTGTACCGAATGGAATGGGAAGCATAGGTCCAAGGCGAAGAAGCGCCCGGCCACGGGAATGTTACAAGTACACTATTCCAGAAAATGGAAAAAACAAGCAAAATGGGGGGGGGGATCAAGGGAAACGGGACATTTTCGGGGGTTTTGATGGGAAAATAGGAAGTTCTTGGGCCAAAAACCGCACAGATGCACTTTTTGTCGTGTGCTTGGGATCTCAGGGGAGGGGTGGGCAATTTCCATTCTTCCCCATTCGGAAACAAGGAAAAATGGGGGGGAATGGGGGGCAATGGGGGAAAATGACAATATTTGTTGATTGTTGCCCCACAGTTTCCAACAAAATCTTTTCCAACCGAAAATTTTTCCAACCAAAAATGTTCCAACTCCTTGCCCACACGGGGGCCCCCGAAATTGCACCATTTGTCATTTTTGTGCCCGCGCTGAGCGTTGGGGATCTTCAAAGTTGATAGGGGTGATGTAGCCCCTTTGCACACATGTGGGCCCCCGAAATGGCAAGGGTGAGATAGGCAGTTGTGATTTTCGTCCCACATTGAGCGTTGGGGACCCCAAAGATGGCAGGGGTGATATAGCCATTTTGCCCACATGCCAACATTAACGCGCATAAGCTATTGTTTTGCTCACATAGGATCCCTCCTATGCTGCATGCGGAGTGGCAAGCATACCAGCGGTTGACAGTTGTTGTGCCTCCAAACACCTTCAGCATCCATGATTGTCGGGATGGGATGTCCAAAACGGTGCATATTGGCTATGCCAGCCACCGTTACCCTTCATTTCTAGCAAATAATGGCTCACCGGGGCACAATATTCTCGGGTGTTCCCAACTTTGCACCATTATCCCATTGGGCTCCCCGACACATCCTCCATTTCCACCCGTTTCCGCCATGTCCCCCCATTTCCCCCTTTCAACATACCTCACAACAAGAAGGTGAAGATTTTCGCACGCCCCCCGCCCCTCCTTAAGCATGCCAGAGTGCAGACAAACAAACCTACATGTCAAGGAGTTTCATTGCAAATTGATTCCTCTGTTGCTACTCCACCGGCCATCCCAATTGACTTAGTCAGAGCATGTGTTGTCCTGCTTTCTATCAATTGTGAACTCATTTCTGAGCCTACAGGGCCCTCCTGAAGTGAGGTTTCTACACGTGGGTTGCTGCCGGCCAGGCGCCGACTACGAGAAGGGGGGGGGGGGGGGCTCTATGGACCCCAAAACGGTTGCACGCAACAATGGGTTTTATGGGTGCCGCAAACGCCAGAGATTTTGTTTTAGTCTTACGGCAGAGGGTGAATTTTTGTTTTCACCACATGTGTTAATACTCAAAATGCTCACATTTTTCAGGGGATTTCAGTTATGCCAAAGACATGTTAAAGAATTTTTGCCCATTTGTTTCCCATTTCAGCTTTCATTACCCGCATTGAGTGCTAGGGACCGAGCGCCGGTGATTACATAGTGCGCTCTTTCTTTCTTTCTGTCGCCCACTCTTGGGCTCTTCAAGCGCCGGTGATTACATAGTGCGTTCTTTTTTTCTCTGCTCCCCACTCCCGGGCTCTTCGAGCGTAGGTGGTCACATAGTGTGCTGCTACCTATGTCTCTACCCATTGCAGTTGAAGAATGCACTAGGAGTGTTCCAAGTAGCTACTCTTGGTCTTAGGCCCTTCCCGAGAAAGTTGGCCCAACTTGCAACAGGTGCAACAGGTCGTAGGCCCTTCCCTTCCCTTCCCTTCGTCGCATCTTTTGTGTATGGTAACTCTAATCCTATGACCGCCTCAAGAGCCCACCCCCCTGAGGTTCACAGTGTGGCTGGTAATACCCAAGCCGATGACACCCTATTGGGGTAACTGGCGGTGCGAACTGTTGGATCACACCAAGGCCGCATACCCAACCGTTCGGAGATGCCCGACAAAAAGGTGGTGGGTTTGGGTCTACGAAGGGGGGGGGGCAGGCGCCCTACAATCCCCAAAACGGTTGAACACCCCTCTGGGTCGGGGCCTGGCCGGGAGCGACCCCCATGGGTTTCTGCTTCAAGTGATCACGAAACCGACACAGCCTCAACAATCTCATGAGCAGCTAGCTCACATGGTCTCAGCACCGATGTTGGTGATTCACATCTCCCACTGCAGGCCGCATAATTTTCACATCCTTCTGTTGAACACGCACTTGTTGTTCGGGTTCAGGTTTGCACTGCCCCACTTGCCACATCCATCATCCATCAAGGCCAAAGGAGTGCCAAGATGGGACTGCAGAGCTTACAGTTTGCAAGTTTCTAGTGACTTTGTCCATACCCGACACGGACAGCCATTGGTTTTGCCGATACGCTGTGTGACATCAATGGGTTACAGACTGCTCATAGAGTTGGATGCATGATCGGTTGGACACACCATATTGGACTAAGGGCTGAAAGTGCCTATGGCGGGGGCATTTAGTCAATGAGAACCGACTATTGCTCTCTCCATTATCCCCCATTTCCGCCCATTTCCCCCCATTTTTCCTAGGAGCCGGGCGCTTTTCAGGTACTGAACTGGGCACTTTAAGGCCCAACCCAGCCGGGCGCTTCTGCAGGCGGCCTGCAGGTCTTTGTGACTTTCTGCTGCCCAGTTCAAATTTTTCTGGCCAAGTGTTGCCATGTGCCTTGCAAGGGAACGTCAATGGCAATGTTGTGGAGGAATACACATATCAAAAGAGGGAAGAAACCCATACCAGACGCATGTGGAGGGCAATGATAGACACCACCTCAATAGCCAATGCTTGCAAGCCCTGCTCATGGATTTTATGACACGCATGGCTTGGCTGAGATTCAAACGCTTCTAATACAAAATCGATTTTGCAGGTCGGAATGAGGTTCACAGATATTGGGAGGCAGAAGCTGGGACAGTTTGTGTGAAGAAGAATAGGAGGTTAGGAGGAACATGCACATGCACCGCGAACTCTCATTGTCATGAGATGCACAACTGCTCCGCAATGGTCTGCTCATTGATTTACGGGCCCTGGCCATTTCGCCCATTTTCTTTACAGTTTCTCCCAAGCCAATCCTTGCTCTCCTATGATGCGTGCCTGTTCCCACATTTTGTGAACAGCACTGCCCAGAAATCCCCCAAAATTGCATTGGAATAATCCCCTGCCATGCTCTCCCCCATGGGGTTTATATGCCACCCGAGTTGTTATTTGTAAAGCCTCTTCACTGAGGTGCTGAGGTGCCGAGGTGGCTCCAAAATGTGTCCAGGAGCACGAAAGTGCATGTGCAGGTGCAATGGCTGTTGCTACGATTGCACTGCAATCACTTGGGGTTGGGTTGTGGATGGATCACAAGCTGCCTCCTACCTGCTGCAAACATATCAACATTTGCACCTCTATCACAAACTGGAGGTCAATTTTCGTTTTCACTATCACCAGCCCACATCCTAGATTTCTGTGCCCACACCCATCCTGCCCCAGCCCCCATGTTTGCCCCCGTAACACTGTGGAGTGGCTGTCCCATTCAGGATAAACCTGTCTCGGCCGGTGCCAGAGAATGAGCCCTGCACCATCACGAGCAGACGCTGTAAAGGTGTCATGGATTGACCTGCACATGGCAACAGACTCATACTTAATCCCCCACTCTCTCCCACGGAATTCTTCTGAAAAAGCAGGGTCAGTCATGCAGGGAGGGGGACTCCTTCACCACTGCAAGTGCATGTGCCTCACTCTCTCCCACAGAGTTCCCCCCAAGATCCAGGGTGCGCATATGCATATGGAGGGGGCCGCCTAGAGAGTGGGGCACATCCGTTTGCAGCGCTGAAGGAGGCCCCTCCCTGCGTACACTCATATGCCCAAGGACCAAGCATATTCAGAGGTCAACATGGCCGCAGCGTACCCCTCACCCAGTCGAGGCATAGCCCGATAATGCCGATCGTGGTGGCAGATAGGGAGGTTAAGCGTCACGAATGTTTGCATTCCACTGGCCTAGCAAGCGACAGCAGACCAGGTGAAGGGCAGGGGAAAGAGGAAGGTTCCTTGTCTCCGACCCCGGCCAGAACCTTGCACGCACATTGCAAGCACTGAGTAGGGATTGAGGATGTCACCATGGTTAATGAGCAATGAAAACCATGGTTGGCAGGCGCGGTTGGAGCAAATTGTGGTGAAGCAGACCTGACCCTTTGTGGCCTGCATACACTCACCCTGCGACTGCTGAATAATTCCACTGGGCACAAGCGCTTGCAGCACTGAAGGAGGCTCCCTTCCTGCATAAACTGACACTGAATCTTGGGAAGAATTCTGTGGGATAGAGTGGGGCAAAGGCGCTTGTAGCGTTACAGGAGGCCCCCTGCCTGCATACACTCACACTGCGACTTCAGAATAATTCCACTGGAAACAGTGGGGCACAGGTGCTTGCAGCAGTGAACGAGGCCCCGCTGAAAGAGGCACCCTCCTTGCATATACTGTCCCTCTACCCTTGGTGGGATGGCATAGGAGAGGGTGCCGCACAGGCCCTTGCAGCACTCAAGAAGACCAACTCACTGCACCTGGGGAACAACCACCCGGTGCAGGACATGTTTCACGCACAGACTGTTTTTTGGTGGCTCTTAGCAACCCCAAGGCTTATCGCTCTGCCCGCCCGCCTACCACATCTATTCGAAGCAGCCTTCAGGCTGCAGAGTCTGCAGGAATCCACAGCATGTGGTTTGATTTGCTTGCCTCATGGGGTACATCCAGTCTACACCCGTTGTCAGCGTCCCTGACCAGCCCCAAGCACCCAGCGCGTAGCCTAGTCAGACTTACCACCAAAGTCCGGCTGCTGCCGGTATCCAGCCAGACAACCGGTACTCTTGTCCCATGTCCTGGTGCGCAAAGGTGTTGATTTGGGATCCAGCCGGATACAGATATGGTGCGGTTCAAGGGAAATCCGTTGTGTGTATTCAGGGTGCAGTTCGCCTTTGCACACCATGGAACCTGACGTCATCTTGGCCTTTGACATTGGCACTGGTGGCTGCAAAGCAGTGATCCTGCAGAGGGACGGGAAGGTGCTGGCAGAAGCTTTTTGTGAATACTCCGCCACTGCCGGGGAGCGCGGCGTTGTGCAACAGCCAACAGATGATTGGTGGCGGGCGGTCAGCACTTGTTGTGCAGAGGTGTGCCTGCTATTGCTTACCCTCCTCACAGCTCCAAGCCGCACCTGAGTGCTCATTGGATGTGTCCCTGACCCATGAGAGTGCTGTTTGGCCTTGTGAAATCTACACAATGACAGTTTCCCGGGGTACCCTCTCGGTTACATTTGCAGCTCTTGATCATTGCAGAGACGCGTCTACTGCAGACTCACTGCTGTATGGCGCTAATCGACATGCTGGTTGGCAAGGTGTAGGCATATGCTGGCAGCTGTGCCTTCCAGCACAATGCTTATTGCCCTCAGTCTACACTCTGAATTCCTTTAAGGGGTAGGAAGAAGCGGGGGCTTCAAATCAGACCATCAGGCATCAGCAAGACAGAAACACGCACACACAAACACACAAACATACAGATAGACAGACAGACAGACCAACAGACAGACAAACAGACAGCCAGCCAGCTAGCCAGACAGGTCCTTTTGTTAACCCCTTCACGCGGTGGGACCGTTGGGAACAGACAGTTAACAGCACAGAAGCCCAGCTGCGGAGCAGCGCCTGAGGCCACAGACCAGCGCACCGCTGGATCCACGGCACTCCCTTATAAGGCCCCTCCCCCGGGCCACACAAAATGACGTCCATGGCCCCCGCCGTAGATGTGAAGGCCATCACGGCCCTGGTGATCGAGAGCCTGCGGAACGACGTCGCGGCCGCCGTTGCAGAAGCTCTGCGGCAGCAGCAGGAGGACGGAGCAACTGCCCGAAGGAGCAGAAGCCAGTGCGCCAACGGGCGTAACCGAGCGGCCCCCGATGCGTGCCCCGATCCACGACAAGCATCGGGGCACGGCAGTGACAAGGCCCCCGCGAACGGGAGCGGTGGCAAAGCGGCGCAGAGACAGCGGGAAGGCCAACAGCAGAGCCCGGCAGCAGTCGGGCGGTCGGAGAAGCACGAGACGACGACGGAGAGCGCCCTGCTCGCGATGATAGCGGAGCTGCGGGGCACCATACGAGACTTGCGGTTGGAGATAGCGGCCCTTCGGAAGCACAAATCGGCAAAGGAGAAAGCGGCACCGGCAGCACAGCGCCAGAGGGAGATGTGGCCCGCCAGCAATGGCGACCGCGATGCCCCGCAGCGCACTCGGCTGGCACAACCTACGACCAGGCCCACTTATGCGGAGGCGGCACTATCGAGTTCGCGCAGGACGAGGGTGCAGTTCAAGGCGATCGCTAGGAAAGAGGTACCGACGACAGGTATCCCACTCCAACCTGTCGCGGAGGAGCTTCAGAGGACGGCGGAGAAAGGGGGATATGGCGCAGTCCTGCCTGCCCGCCCGTACAGGGACAGGGACCTTGCCAACACGGGCATGGTGCAGCTAGCTCCAGCAGCGCCCCTGTCGCAGTGGCCCCCAACGCTCAAAAAGGTGTTGCCGGCAGGCAAGACCACGGAGGACGCATGGGCTGCAGCCTCGGAAGCGCTGGCAACGCACAAAGGACTCCAAGAAATAGCGGCCATCGTGAACGTGGGACACCCTTGTGCGGCACCGGCCATCGCAGGCTTGCTGAAATTGACAGGGTGGAGCCGAGACGACCTAACCCTGACAGGGGGCAATCTCTCAGTCACAGCGACCAGCAGATCCAGCTAGTGGGAACCACTAGCGCCAGGACCGGCGGTGTGGCTGCCAGGATATCGGCTTCTCTTGCGCTGGTGCACGGAGGATACGCCCGAAGACAAGGCGCCGCAGCCGGTGGCTGCGGTGATGGCAGGCAAGAACACAAAAGTTGCATGTCTCTTTTGCTCTCTCAGCAAGATGGAAGTGGAGGACGGACTACCGCCCAACCGAACAAAGGCGGATGCAACTCGCTGGGGGTGCAGGGTGGCATGAGATCACCTGAAGGATGCGGTGCAGCCGCCTCTGCGGCACAGACCGCCCATGGCAGTCAAAGGCCGACCGTGCAACACGCTGGAGGTGGCAATGGATTTGCATGTGGGCCAAGTACGTTCGGCTGTGCGCAACTCCGGGAAATGTCCAGGGGTGGAGTACTGGGTAGGCAGGCCAGCGCCCGATGCCCTCCAAACAGCCACAGTGTGGATGAACCTCCCAGAGGAAACGAGGGAGACCACTGCAAACTTTTGTACGAAGCTGCAGGCGGCCCCATGGTTCGATAGCCTACGCGCCGGAGACCAACCTGGGATCGTGGGGATGACCGTATGGGGACCGGCCCCGGTGTGCGACGAAATACGCCGGAAGCTAGCCCTGGAGCTGGGCACGGAGGTGCGTCAGCCCCGGACGCTCATCCGGGTGTATGGATACGGGCCCAGCACTGGGCTCAACGCATGCGATGAAAATTCGTACGCGCAGCGGGAGCTGCGACGGGTATGGCCGATGCAGGATGTCAAGATGGTCAACTGCCAGCACCTATCTAGGTCAGGCCTGCAACGCCCCACATTCTCACGGACGCTGGAGGGAGTCCCGCCGGACTCGGAACAAGCGATTCTCAAGGAAACCGATGCCAGGCCGCAACACAGCCAGGAATGGCGAGGGCCCACGCCCAGAAACGGTCACCGACCGCCCACGCAAACCCACTACCAGACCCCCGCCAAGGGCGACACGAGATCACCAAACCAAGACGGACCAGCACCAGGCCGCAGCCAGGAGCAACGACACCGCCAGCACCCACACCTATCCCAGCCAGGGGCAGCAGAATACCACACCCACAAGCACAACCACCGGACCGCTCAGCACCACACCTATGTGTCACCTAGCAGGCCGCAGCAAGCACGTGGGCCCGGGCACCAGCGTGATACGCGCCCCGCGCATGGAGGATGCAAACCCCAGCCAGGAGCTTGCCAAGCAGGAGCCATGGAGATCCCCGCAGAGCGAGGAAGGCAACAGAGAGGACGAGGACATGAGCAACGCGAGCGAGGTCTAGGACAGTGGTGCGCTGTTGTGTTGGCGATATTGTGCACACTGATGATGGTGCACAGCGACTGCAGATCAGTGCTGTACGACCCGGTGTGCATGCTCTTGGCCCGCAGCGGGGACATCCATCTGCACCTAGGGCCACTTGTAGTGGAATCTGCAAATGTGACATCACTAAAACGGCATTGGAGGTAGGTGCTGACATCCAAGGCTGACATGCTCTGCCTGCAGGAAACACGGCTCACAGCGGCAGGCCAGAGGGCCATGATAGCGCTGGCCAAGAAAATAGGATTGCACGCGCTGTGGGGTGCGCCGCTACCCCCCAAAGGGGATGGCATGTGGGACACGAGTCCAGGGGGCGTCGGCATATTGTATAGACCGGGCATGGTAGTGCAGCAGGCCACGCGACCGCCGCAAGACGATGAGATGCTGGCGCTATGGGAATCGGGACGATGGCTCCACGCGCATATGGCACACGGGTAAGAGCGAAGCATCCTCAACGTGTGGGGGGTATATGGAATAGTCGGACAGAAGGGCAACAATGCGCAGCTATGGAAAGCGGTGATTCTCGACACCGCACGACTAGGCAACGCCCCCAGATCATATGCACGGACTGTCCGACGAAGGGGACATGCCCAGGGAAGCATTCACGGTGTTTCGCAAGGGTCTGCTGGTGGATGTCATGCGCGCCCGGGCAAAGGCACGTGGGCAGCGGCCTAGCCCGACATATCAAGCGGGCGCGGGGGCGCAGACAAGAATAGACGGCATTTTCATGGACCCCAAGGTAGCAGCACTGGTGCACGAGGAGCGAGTGGTACCCAAGCCCGCGTTGCCGGGACATGACGTGCTGCGCGTCAGTATTGCCCTGAACATGGCGTGCCAGCAGGTTACAAAAATCCGCAAAACAGAAGACCCCCAGACTGCAACCTCCCGCCACAAGAGCAGCATGACCTGGCGAACATGTTCTAGAGCAGACTGCATAGCCCGTGGGGAAATGCTCTACGTGCACAGGACACAAATGCCATGTGGAGCACCTAGACCTAGGCGGCCGAAGAGTTTCTGCCACTAGATCTGCAGGATGATGGCAGTGCGGAAGCGACATTGCGAGCCCAATGGCGAGGGCCCCCGGTGCTGCGCACGTCCGATATCTAGATGGACAGCGGCGGCGCGGTACCACACGGACGCTGATTGTCACTAGACTATGCTCCAACAAGAAGCTGCCCAATGGAGCCCCGAAGACCAGAGCCATTCAGCCGATGGACGCTGTCCGAGGGTCTCTGAAGCCGCTGCAACGACTTGTACGGCGGCAGGAGGAATCACTGGCGATCCAGCCTGGAGGATGGCCAAGGGAAGTGGAACGATGCAGGCAATCCGGGCGCAAAGGGCTGATAGCGCTGCAACGGGAGCAAAGCCTGCCAGAAGGGTTGGCTGTGTCACCAGCGGATGCGCTGTACACGGGCGCCAACCTGAAACGACTGACAGAGGCGCTGGAGGCAGCCGCCCAGACCCGAGCACGAGCGGAAGAGCGGGCAAGGGTGCGGGCATGGAAGCAATGGATCAATAAAGCCTGGGACGCAACGCCAGGAATGGTGTACCGCTAGATTCGGGGATCCGGGGACGCGGCGCTACAGATGGTGAAGAAACAGAATGGCGAGTACACAGCAAACATCTCGGAGAAGGACGAGGCCATACGAGCGGCATGGAAACCCATCAACAGGTGGTATGAATCAATACCGGAACCCTCAGCGGGCAAGTTCATGGACGAGTAGCGGCGTCACTTGAAACACGGCCCAATGAATGCCCGGGTAATCACCGGGGAAGTGCTGCTGCAGCGTGCGAGGAAGATGGGCGTTAAAAACGCCAATGGACTCGACTTGTGGTCCATAAAGCTGCTGAAGCGGCTCCCGATACCCTTCTAGGATGCGCTAGTGGAACTGCTGAGCTTGGTGGAACGCACCGGACGGTGGCCTGAACGAGTGGCGGAGGGCTTCACGTCATTTGTGCCCAAAGGAGAATGACAAGGCGACCCCATGAAGCTCAGACTGCCGACAGTGTTGTCGCAGATATACAGGATCTGGGCAGGACTACGGATGGAGGATGCCCTGCAGTGGCAAGAGCAGTGGATCCACCGGGAGTCATACGGCTTGAGGCCGCACAAAAGAGCCATGGATGCGGCCACGGTGCTGACACTGCTGGTGGAGCTGGCTGAGGTGCTGGATGCCCCGCTGGTGGGGACGGGAACAGATTATACGAAGTGTTTAAACCTAATACCACAGGCCACATCAATGGCTCTGCTGGAGCTACAAGGAATGGATGAGGGAGTGCTGCGTGCCTTCCGTAGTATTTACGACCAACTCAAACGCATGTTCAAAATTAAAGGATGCCTTGGTGCCTGGTGGGCAGCCACCAATGGTGTGCTGCAAGTCTACCCGCTGAGCGTGATCGTCATCAATGCCCTAACAACCTATAATTGACGACGTGAAGCAGCCAGTGACCATCAACATGAAGGAACTGACGCCAGCCCCGCAAGTGGAGGAGCTCCCCTCATGCTACTGGATCAGCTACGGAGCTAGCCTGGACCAAATCTGGATCTGGAGATGCGTGCAGCCTGGCTGCTGCTGGGAGAAGGGGTGGATCGTGGATAGGGAACGCCGACCCCCGCCAAACCCGGATTACGGAGGGGCACTGCACCCCCCGTGCAAGCCCACAGACTGCCACGCGGAGGGGGAGAAGGTATGGGGCCGACTGAGGCTGCAGGAAATGACCACCCCGGCCAGCACCGAGCACTCTAGGATGTCGCTGCGGGAGGCCCCCTCCCCTGGAGGGGGGGTCAAAGGTGAACGAGGACGAACCATGCACACTCTCCGATACAGCCGCGGAACATGTTTGGAGCGGAAGACGAGGATGCCGCCAGTGACGACACCGGCTCCACGGACACCAGACAAAATAACAGCGATGCTGCCCCAGGCGTGGAAATTGAAATCTCAGCCGAGGGCTATGCAAACGATACGTATCTGCTGGCCATCCATCTCCTCTCGCTCCTGGCCATGCTAGTGGCGACCAGCCAGAGGCTGTAACATGAAGTACTAAAGCGCTTGTAAGGACATTGGGTATTTCATTGTGTTTGTGCCTATCTTCATGCTCTGTGTGTTTGTAGAAGGCATCGGGTATTTTGTTGTGCCGAACCTCCACAGGGGCGTGCTTGAAACGTGTATCATTGCCTCGGATGTCCTTTGTCCCGACTCCCTTTCCCCTTTCAACAGATTGGAAAATGTCTAGTGGCGGCCAGGGAAGTGCATCCTCTACGCCCTAGCCCCCCTCCCCCCTGCCCCTCCACCTCCGCCTTAGATCTTACCTTTGAGGGGGACGTTATAAATGCTGATTCAGCAAATGTTGAAATGCCGCAACCTAGTGATGTCCAGTCTAAGCTCCAACATGCTCTTGTTGCACCGTGCCTGCACCACAGCCCATCAAATACAATTGAACCCCGCATGTTGCGGGTATTTCTGGATAAGCTGCTGCCAAAAACATATACTATTTATGCCAAGGACACACTATTGGCAACATTAATGCATAAAAAGTTTGCTCAACCCCCGACGAATGCAATTTTTATTCTGACCGCACGTTAGGCCTTTGGCAAGGCAACGCCCAGCAAGCATGAAACCTTGTATGGGGTTCAATACAGGAATGTATGCATCACTGGCCCGGATGTAAAATATGATATTGTGACTCACATGAACGACTACGATCACATTTTCTGTTTTTCAAAGCCATTTTGTCCATGCACCTTGACAGCTTGATTAGGGACCTAAAGTGGACAAAGACAAACATTCAAACATGGTTTCAAGAGGCGTACCTCAATAAACGTTCAAAAAGTTATAACCGCAAACGTCCAGTTCCCCTCCCTTATCTTACATCCATGTCTACTTTGAGGTTCTGTGCGTCGTTATAAACGTTGCTCTCTTTGAGCCCCCCAGGCAACAATCCACAGTGCCACGCAGGCTACTCTTGCAGCAGCCCACTTTACTGAGGTTATGCGGGAGGAAGCAGGGTGGAGGGTTTGGGATGAGGCCCCCTTTGCCACTTGGCAAAAGGCAATTTCAGCACGAGAACCGGGTATTTTTGGAATGGGCTGTTAGCCCACTTACCACCCCCATGGTCCTTTGTGGGGTATTGAGTTTCTTTTGGCCGGTGCCCCCAAGCCTTCAGCAAGGGCCCCGAAACCTGCCCGTATGGCAGTGATGGAATCTTGGCTGCAAGCCGCAGCAAGGTGTGTGAGCACGCGGATGGGGAGAACTAAACTATGTGGTCGTGTGTGTGCTTGGGTGATTGGCAGAGGAAGCACTTGCTGTTGCAACAGCTCTTTGTTGTAGTCTCTTCTTCTTCCATTGGTGCTGCACTTTTTGGTCGAACCGCAACCAGTGCCGGCCCGTGAATTTCCTCTGGCCGCCTTTTGGCCGCATCGGCATCGGCGTCAGCAGCGGCAGCAGCATCACCATCGGCATCCCCAGGACCGTGTGGAACACCGGCAACACTCCCCCTATGGGGAACCCTAGCCCCAAGCCCCAGAAGCGCAGAAGCCCCAAAAGCCCCAGAAGCCCCTGAAGCAGCAGTAGCATAAACAACAGCAGAAGAAGGAGCATAAGAAGAAGCAGCAACAGACAAAGCAGCAGCAGAAGAAGGTGAAGACAGCCTGCCCCCCCCCCCCCGTGGCCTCGTGGCTGCGACGTTGGGTGCGGCAGGGCTGCGGTGCATGTGCAGTACTACGTGCACCTCTGCACCAAGAAGAGTCGGGAGTAGGTGGCTATCCACGCCCGGTTCCACCCCCCTACCGTGGCTTGGCAGACCAAGGCTGGTTCAACCAACCGGAGGACCCTGGGGTGGGTTGAAAAATTTGTGCCCCCCCCCCCCCTTTCGCCATGGCTCTGCTACAGTTGGCTGCGAGGGAGAATGGTGTCCGGGTCTGTTCTTATTTTGGGGGTGAGTGACAAGGTTCCGGATTGGGTGGTAAAGGAGTTTAGGTTGTCGGCTTACCAGGCTAGGGTGCTGAGCGGGAACTTTGAGGAGGACGTTAAAAGGTTTCAAGGGGTAGAGCAGCGGGTGCAGGAGACGTGTGGGGGGAAGAGGCAGGGGGGTGCTGGCTTCAGGGAGAAGGAGCGCACGATCCGGGAGGCTGCCACTGCCCACAGCAAAAAGGCACAGGGGGTTTTTGGAGCAGATGCGTGCTCCATGGGGGGAGGCCAAAAAGCACCAGCTCCTTAAGGCGCCCCTCCCCAAAATGCTCCCCTCCACCCTCCCCCCGTTTGCGGTATGGGAGGTGACTGTGGGGGGGGAGGGGGGAGATGCTCCACGGGGTTGTTGTCGTGGTGCACGAAGGGGGGATTGAAGTTTATGACTTGGCTGGCACCAATGCCTCCAAGTCATGTTGTGAGCAGTTGCGGAAAGGGGGGGTTGCAGTCACCCTGCATACCAGCCCCTCGCACTGCAATCAAAAAATTCTTTATATATTGTTGTGTGGCCGTTGCTGTGACACTTGCAACACCCAACCCGGGAGTGGCCTAAGCCACCCCTCCTTAAAAATTTTGCCATGCCAGGGAGGGAGTGTAGGGCCATGTTTGAAAGGGTAGCAGCCTGGGTGCAAACACCCGGGAACATTACCCTCCGACGCACGGGGTGGGGCCCTGCTATGCTCAAGGAGATCCGCAAGGTGGCTGCAGAACTGCCGCCTGTGGGGGGCCAAAGGGTCTCTCCCTTTTGCCCCCTCACGGGGAACATGTTCCCCGTGGTGATGCTGCAGCAGATCGCGCCAGCCAAAGAGGCTTGGTCTGAGTGTGAGTCTTACCTGGTCGTCCCTGTGTCCTCTATAGGGGTGAAGTGGAAGAGGCAGAGAGCGCCCCTCTCCCCTGTGCCCGAACCTCATATTGAGTCGTCTAAGTCTGACCCTGATACCTGTGTGTCCTCTACAGGGGCGAAGGGCAAGAGGAAGAGGATGGCAGCCTCTGCAGGGAGGAAGAAGAAGAAGAAGAAGTCCGCCCCTTGCCCCTACTCCTCGTGGACTGGGACGGGGACGGGGGGGGGGGGAGGGCGTGGGGGCACGGAGGGGAGGTTGGAGGTTTCCCTCCCCCTTAGAATAGTGACCTCTGTCCGCACAGTGCTGGACTATGTTAGGGGCACTGGTCATCGCCCGAAGACGTGCATGGAGCCGTTCCCCCTGCAGCATGGGGCACCGGCTGGACAGGGGGAATTGGTTCTGCTGATTGTCCCCCCTAAAATCGAAGCAAGTGGCTCGCACAAGGTAGAACAGTGAAGTACCAACGAAATCTGCCATTTGCCGTGTTGGTGCCTCTATGCCTGTGTCCGGACAAAGGCGAAAAGTCGAGCACACTTTGGGCCTGCAGGTCTCTGTGCTGCTTTGCGCGCAAAGCCTGAAATAAAGTCCTGGTGGAAGCTACTGGTCGGGGCTTTCCAAAAATGCCTTGTTTGTGGAAAACTGAAACAGTGGGCCCCTAGAGAGGGGCGGATAGTCGAGCACACTTGGGGCCTCCGGATCTTAGACCTGCTGCAAGCAACTAGCTTGAAATGAAGTCTTGGTGGAAGCTACCGGTTGGGGCTTTCCAAAAATGCCTGGTTTGCAGGAAATGCAGGTTTGCTGCGAGCAAATAGCCTGAAATAACAGCTTGGTGGAAGCTACTGGTCGGCGCCTTCCAAAAATGCCTTTTTGTAGGAAGCTGAAACATTGGGCCCCTGGACGGGGGCGGATAGTCGAGCACACCTGGGGCCTTCAAATCTCAGAGCTACTGCCAGCAAAAAGCCTGAAATAAAGTCCTGGTGAGAGCTACCGGTCGGGGCTTTACAAAACAGAGCCCTTTTTCCTCTCCAAGCCTTTACTCTCGTTAGGGATGTGGATGACTCCATGATACACACCCCGCCGAGGGAATTAGTGTTGCGCAAGGTGTTGGGGATGTTTCACGAGTTTAAGGAAGTATCCAATCTATGGTGCAGTTCAATCGAAAAGTGAGTTGCTGGCGCTGGAGCAGCCCGCAGGAGAGCTCATCCAAGGAATCAGGGTGGTGCACAATACAAAGTTCTTGGAAGTGCTAGGAGGAGAGCTGCAGGAGGGTGAGGAGTACGGCGGCGCATCAGCAAAATTCGCTTCAAATGCAAGAAAATAGGCAGTCTAGCGCTGCCATTATGAGTGAAGATACGGCTGGTGCACCCTTGGGTGTACCCCACATTGTACAATGTGGCTACAATGATACATATGCCCAAAAAAGTGCTCGTATGATTGCGCAAGTATGTGCGCTTGGTGCTGAGTGTGACAAGCCTAACGGTGAGCCTGGTGGGCCTCAGCAAATCAGTGTCTGGTGGCGGAATGGAGCTGATCACTCTTGAACTGTGCTGTAGGTGGCCACACGTAGAGCCACTGGCCAGATGCCTGTCGGGGCAGGCGACCGTAGCAGAAAACAAGGACCTCAAGCCGCCGCTGCAGGCCTGTTGCAACTCAGGGCGCATCCTAGTGACATTGCTGGCCATTCAAAACACTGTGCTAGCCCCGAGTACATGCGGGTCCGAGGGTCTCTCGGTGCGTTCCCTGTGGAGCTACTTAGCACTGCGGAAAGTCATGAACAGCATTCGCCTCACGGCAGGACAGGTACATAGCTTGGGACTGGCGCACAGTGTGATGACAATGACGGAGACCCAATCACTGAGGGTGTCGAAATGGCGGCGATGGGCCACCACAGGGGGGGGGTCAGTAAGGTGGATGTGCCGGCCATGGTGAGAGCGGCGGAAGTGCCCACAAGGAACACACACAATAGGCACAAGATACCATTGTGGACCCGTTGGAGGTTGACGACGAGGAATCAGTACAAGTGGATGGCTCGCTTCCGCCCATTTGGGGAGTGGAGACTGCGAGGAGTGAAAAGGGGGTTGTTTGCGGAAATGGCGCGCACAGACAGGCAGGACGAAGCCATCTGGCCAGCCCTATGGAAAACCAATCTACCAACGGTCACACACGAGTTCATCTAGAGGGTGTTGTGGAAAAAGCTTCAGGTTCGACAACGAGTGAAGTTGTTCAAGGATATACAGGACACATGTGTCTGGTGCGGGGCGCAAGAAACGGTCTACCCCTTTGTGAAGAGCTGCCCTACGGTGCGAATGTTATATGCAGCGTGCAGAGACGTGGCCACGCCGGTGGCCGCAGGTGTGGACGTGGGACGATGGGTCTCTGATGAGCCCATCATAGCGCTAACCAACCCCACTGGCCTGTGCATATGGTGGGGACTACACCACCTGTGGACGCCGAGATGCCAAGCGGCAGTGCGTGGTATGGACGTGGGTACGCTGGCGGTTGTAATGTCTTTCGGGCTCACTTTTTCCGAAGCAAGGGCGTGGGTCACCGACACAGAACAACGGGAAGAGGCCCACACAGCGGAGAGGCTATCAATCTGGTTTTGCCAGCACAAGCAACAGATGATGGGGGAGGATCTGGCAGTCAATGACGCCAGGACAAGAGCCCTGCGAAGGGCAGTGACCACAGTGGGCCAGCAAGAGGCGCAGGAGGGGTGCACAAAATGGAAACAACAAGAGAATGCCCGGCAGCGTAAGAGAGAGAGAGAGAGAGAGAGAGAGAGAGAGAGAGAGAGAGACAGCGGACGCAAAGAGACGCCTGGGTCTAGGTGTCGCACGAGCCGGAGCAATGGACGTCAGCCTTGGCGGGGCCACGGCGAGAGCCACCCACAGGGGTGGTGTTGAAGCGGTCCATGACAGAAGACTCGATGGGTACAGCGGACGTGGTCGAGCGAAGGGAGGTGCCACAACAGTAGCAAGGACAGACGGTACTATTGTCCACATCAGCAATGACGTCACACGACAGTGGGGTGGACCCCATGGAGCGAGCGCAAATTGGTCAAACAGGCGACGAGCAACCGGATATCGACGAATTCAGCGACCATTGGTCACCAGTGTGCACCCATATGGCCACATCGGAAGATGACAACCCGTTAATGGAAAGCGGCGCGCGCGCACACACACACACACACACACACACACACACGACACTGCACACACAGCAGGGGACCTCAACGATTTTTTACACGACATGTCAGAGGAAGAGTCAGTGCCGGAGTTCCTCCTGCACTCTACAAAAGTCCATGCCTGGACAGAGGGGTCGGAGATCGGAGGGCGGGCGGGGTACAGAGTATATTTCCCCCATTCGGAGTGAGCCGGTAGTAGGACCATAGACAAATAATAGAGCAGAGGTATCAGTAGTCAGAGCAGGAATACATGCGGTGCGCAACACCCAAGAGCTATGTTTGTACAGTGACTCCAAGTGGTGTGTTGACATTTTTAACAATTTACAGCTACATAAACGGCGTGCATGGATGGCACAAGGTAAGAAGCCAGTAAGGCATCGTGATGTTTGGGAAGATATATTGTTTTTACTACAGGATAGGACCGCACGAGTGTCCATGACACATGACACATAATAAGCTCATATTTAACAAAGCTGCAGATGCCCTAACCAAGGCAGGAGCAGCACAGTCCACAGTACACAGGGTGGCGTGGCCCAGGGGGCCAGCGGGAGGGGAGCCGCGGGCTACAAGGCAAAAGCTCGTGAGGGCGAGAGGGGTGAAGAGACAAGCAACAGTGCAGACATCAGACAGTGAAACAGGCAGTGACAGACCAGTAGTGATACGTCACAGACGGCGACATACACGCAATGCGGTGATGGACATCCTAGACCCAGAGCCAAACTAGTTGCAGACGGACAACCGAGGCAAAGTGTAATATAGTGACCCACGAACCGGCACAGTCCAGTGCAAATGTGTATGACGCGTTACCTCAAGAACTGCCAAAGGCATGAACTGAATTTGAGTGGATCACCCCCATTGCGGGGCAATTGGCAATTGGCACACACACATGTCAGACAGACAGCTGAGGTGATTCACTCCAATTCAGTTCATGCCTTTGGCAGTTCTTGAGGTAACGTGTGATACACATTTGCAGTGGACTGTGCCGGTTCGTGGGTCACTATGTTACACTTTGCCACCCCCGTTGCGGGACAATTGGCGATTGGCACACACACACACACACACACACACACACACACACACACACACACACACACACACACACACACACGCACGCACGCACGCACACGCACACACACACGGACACGGACACGGACACGGACACGGACACGGACCCACGCACCCACGCACCCACGCACGCACCCACGCACCCACCCACGCACCCACGCACGCACGCACGCGCGCGCGCGCACACACACACACACACACACACACACACACACACACACACACACACACACACACACACCCACACCCACACCCACCCACACACACACACACACACACCCACCCACCCACACACACACACACACACACACACACACACACAAGATAGAGACAGACAAGTAGACAGATAGATAGTAGATAGATAGATAGATAGACAAACAAGACAAATAGATAGACAAGCAAACACACAGCAAACAGACAGATAGACAGACTGAGTGACGGGACAGACGGACGGATGGACAGACGCATGGACACAAGGACAAATCTTCACACACACACACACACACACACACACACAAGATAGAGACAGACAAGTAGACAGATAGATAGTAGATAGATAGATAGATAGACAAACAAGACAAATAGATTGACAAGCAAACACACAGCAAACGGACAGATAGACAGACTGAGTGATGGGACAGACGGACGGATGGACAGACGCATGGACACAAGGACAAATGGACCTATATACAGACAGATACACGAGGAGGAGAAGAGATGCGGTCCCCCATTGGGGTGCCACCGCACGCCAGCCCCATGGTGCCTGCGGGCCCTTAGCCACTTGGGAAATGCATGCCATCCTATCCTAGCACCTCAGCCCCCGTGTCTTTGACACCTCTCCTTTCCGGAAGCAAGACATCCCCCCCCCCCCCCTGGCCCGCCTGCCCCCCCTCCTTTGGAGCGAAGAAGCATGGCCCCCTACTTTTGGAGCCATGTCCTATTTTGCCCTCTGTGAATGTCGGTGTTGTTCTCGTCAAATTTTGGGACTTCAGTGTTGCTCTCAGAACGGGGTTGGGACTTGAACATCACCAATGTTGTCCTTTTTTTTGCACCGTTTCTTGGCTCCACAGTGTTAGAGGATAGGCATGCAAGATGATTTTGCCAATGAACGGGTGATACTTGATGTGTGGAAGTGTATTGTTGAGGGCTCTGGATGACTATTGTGAATTTCTAGAGGGCTACAGATGACTAATGCAAATTCCTGGTGGGTTCCGGATGAGTATGGTAGGTGCCATTTCTGCAAGGTTTTATGTATATGCCACTCTCCTTTGTTGTTTTCTGAGTGTCACAGGGCATGTAATGCTTGGGCATAGAACCCCACAAGGAGCGCTAGAAGGAACACCACATTTGCAAGCAGTGGACTTTGCAAGGTGGACACTGTTGAAAGGCCACAAATGTCGAAAACTGCAAGAAGTTTTGCCAAGGTGAACTCTAAAAGCATCAAAAAGATGTAGGATGTGGGAAGCATATATCCAAACAATGCTTAAAGCAGATACACAAGCCCAGAAAATGCCTACACAAAGTTTCCAACCAAAATTTGGTAACATTGGAAGTCATTTTTGCAATTGGGGCATGGCGTTGCACCCGGGACGAAGAAACTTGGCCCCCCTTCAGAAGTGAGAATCATGGCCCGGGCCAACGAAGTAGGGGGGGGGGGGGTGTACCATATCCTGTCCTACTTCCCTGCTCCTGGTCCTCCTACAGCTTCGTGCGGGCTTGCAGCCTGGTACTGCGTTGGCACAACGTGTGGCTGCTGTAACGGTGTCTGGTCAAATGCAGAGCCTCATTTTTGCCAATGCAAATGGGGACGTGCGGCACCCAGCAATCCTGCATTCTGATACACGGGCCCAGGCCGAGGCCCAGCAGATTGAAGACAAGTACACAGCGGAGGGCCTGAAAAGGATCGTTGGCAATTGGAAGGTCTTGCCACTGCATTTTCCTGTCTCACATGCATTTTGCACACGTACAAGGTCGTCCCCCTCCCTTAAAGCTTTGACCTCCCCACATTGAAGAGTGTGTGAGGAGTAGAGGCTTACGTTGTGGATAATTGCAATAAGCATAATGTGCATGTGAAAAATTATGCAGTCTTGCAGACATAGCATCACCGCGGTGCCGTTTCAGTATGCACGGTCTGCGCTGAGTGCTGCATGGTGAGGGGCTGTCGACGCTGAGAAAATCTGCATGAAAGCGCCCACTAAATACCCCTCCATCCCTCCCTCCCTTCTTTCCTGCCTCCCTCTCTGCCTTCCTCCGCAGGTTCACAGGTGGCAAACGCTGTTTGGCAAGGTATTTCAGTAGGTGCGAAGGTGATTAGTGTGCTAGCCGCGGAATGGGAGAGGCTCCAAGGACGCCCGTGCTGTGCAAGATGCGAAACGGGAGGGGACCCAACGACCCCGGAGGACAACAAGCGTGCTGCAGACGCAGGGCGCGCTGGTGCGAATGTGTCTGAGCAGGGTTGGGTTGTGAACACGCACTGGCACCGCAGAAAGCAGGGGGAAATCCCGGTCTGCGATTTGAGAAGCGGCAACCGGAACCCTCTTAAGGTACGAAGTCCAAGCAGTGGCCATGTAAGCGGTCCCCGGGCAGGCGATTTGCGCACTGGAACACGTGCTTTGCTCCAACTCCAACTCTAACCCCCTGCCCCCTCCCTCCCTCGCTTCTCCTTATCTCCCTCTTTCCCTCCCTCCCTCTCCCCGCCTCCCTCTTTCCTGTGTTTTCCTCCCTCCCTTTCAACCCCCCCTCCCTCTCCTTAATCGGGACCCCTTCTACGAAAGCTGGGATGCAATAAAGGGACGACCACCCTCACTTCCATCCGAGCATTTGCAGTATCTTGAGATGGGGGAGTAAGTCCAAGGACCGCCCGTATTAGTGATCTCCCGGCCTTGCATTTGCACTGTGGCGGTGAGTTCCAAGACTCGCTATGTAGTGTCCCTGTGTTTGCAGGGAGCTGGGATGTGGTATAATTTCCAAGACTGCCCTCACTCAGTGTCCTGTGGCCCTGTGTTTGCAGTGTGCCCAGATGAGGTAATGAGTTCAAAGACCACCCTTGCTTGCTATCTTGTGGCCTTGTGATTGTGGTGTTCTGGAATGTTGTGGTGTTTCAAGACTGCCGTCGCCTATTATCGTTTGGCCTCGCATTGCAATGTGTTGAGATGCAACAGTAAGCTCTCAGGCCGCTGTCAATAGCTATGTTGTGGCCTCGCATCACCAGTGTGCTGACATGCGGTGTTGAACTCCAAGACTACCCACATGAGCTGTCCACCGGCTCTTTGTTGGCATTGAATTCAGTCAGATGTATCATTGAGTTGCAAGATTACCCAAGGAGATCTCGGTCACTCTGGTTGACTACATGCACAACAATGTAATTCCGTGCATTCCTTTGCTTTGTGAGCTTCTGGGAAGGTTCGTTTTGAGTGGTGGTGAGGATTGAGTGCTTGAAGATAACTATTTTCACCATTTCAATTTCGATTTCATTTGAATTGAAACTGAGAAAGCCCCCTGTAAGTCACAAGGTCAACCCCCCCCCCCCCCGCCACATCCCGGCAACCCAACCCCTTCCTTAGTGGCCTAACAGTGCACCCCAGTTGGGTATAACCCGGCTGACCCGGCGATGTCCCAAGCCCTATGGGCGACAGTGGACTGGGGGCCAGGGGTCCAGAGAGCTTGGCGGCTGAAAATGTGCTCTACCGAAGAACAGGCTCAGGATATTTGGTGGTCAACTGTATCACAGTGTCTTGTTTTATGTGTTGTGTTGTGTTGTGTTGTATTGTGTTGTGTTGTGTTGTGTTGTGTTGTGTTGTGTTGTGTTGTGTTGTGTTGTGTTGTGTTGTGTTGTGTTGTGTTGTGTTGTATTGTGTTGTGTTGTGTTGTATTGTGTTGTATTGTGGTGTGGTGTGGTGTGGTGTGGTGTGGTGTGGTGTGGTGTGGTGTGGTGTGGTGTGGTGTGTTGTGGTGTGGTGTGGTGTGTTGTGCTGTGCTGTGTTGCGTTGTGTTGTGTTGTGTGGCATTGTGCTGTGTTGTTTTATGTTGCGTTGTGTTGCGGTGTGTTGTGTTGTGTTGTGTTGTGTTGTGTTGCGTTGTGTTGTGTTGTGTTGTGTTGTGTTGTGTTGTGTTGTGTTGTGTTGTGTTGTGTTGTGTTGTGTTGTGTTGTGTTGTGTTGTGTTGTGTTGTGTTGTATTGTGTTGTGTTGTGTTGTGGTGTGGTGTGGTGTGGTGTGGTGTGGTGTGGTGTGGTGTGGTGTGGTGTGGTGTGGTGTGGTGTGGTGTGGTGTGGTGTGTTGTGCTGTGCTGTGTTGCGTTGTGTTGTGTTGTGTGGCATTGTGCTGTGTTGTTTTATGTTGCGTTGTGTTGCGGTGTGTTGTGTTGTGTTGTGTTGTGTTGTGTTGTGTTGTGTTGTGTTGTGTTGTGTTGTGTTGTGTTGTGTTGTGTTGTGTTGTGTTGTGTTGTGTTGTATTGTGTTGTGTTGTGGTGTGGTGTGGTGTGGTGTGGTGTGGTGTGGTGTGGTGTGGTGTGGTGTGGTGTGGTGTGGTGTGGTGTGGTGTGGTGTGGTGTGGTGTGGTGTGGTGTGGTGTGGTGTGGTGTGGTGTGGTGTGGTGTGGTGTGGTGTGTTCTGCTGTGCTGTGTTGCGTTGTGTTGTGTTGTGTGGCATTGTGCTGTGTTGTTTTATGTTGCGTTGTGTTGCGGTGTGTTGTGTTGTGTTGTGTTGTGTAGTGTTGTGTTGTGTTGTGTTGTGTTGTGTTGTGTTGTGTTGTGTTGTGTTGTGTTGTGTTGTGTTGTGTTGTGTTGTGTTGTGTTGTGTTGTGTTGTGTTGTGTTGTGTTGTGTTGTGTTGTGTTGTATTATGTACGATGGCATATAATTGGAAACAAACAAATGAACCCCGAACTCATGTTGAAAATAAATGCTCAAAGCGCAACCAATGATGTGACATGATGTGCAAGCAAAGCCAATAAAATTCATCCGAAAATGCACATAGGTACCATTGTTGCAGAACGTCACCTGCTGGTGTTGTAAAACAAACCGATACAAAGCACGGATGCTTTACGAAGCATTCCACCCAGGTCTCATGCCAAACCCCCTCATCCGCAAATTTTCCAGGCCACCGGCATTGCGGTCACGGGGAGTGCCCAAGAGTGTGGCTTGCACAAACAACGGCCACATGCAAACACCAAGATGGGGACACACAAAGCAAAAAGGATGGAGTTTTGGATAAGCTTGAACAACTAAGCTACTCTAAAAAAAAAAAGGCCTTGCATACGGGTATTGCAAAATGGGATGGGACCGGGCATCTTTTTTTTACCATTCCCCACCCGTGCCTGTTTTTGCCCCCCCTCACCAAACAATATGGAGTACCTTCTTGCAGTGTCTAAGAATCTGGCCCATTCTTTGCACCCAGTTTATGATGATGGCAAGGGTGGTGATTGGAAGTCGTGGGAGTGGCATTTTCTTTGTTGTTGAATTCTCATATTTCGGCTTATGCAACGTGCTTGGCATGGAAGGTTTGCGGTCCAGTGCGGTCTACTTGGGGGACTTCCCTAGGTGGGGATAAACTTGGGGCTAGAGATAGGATACTTAATACAAAGGTAGCGCACCGGGCGTGCGCTGGGCCCCTTCAGTCCATTGCCACACTGCCTCAATGCCTATGGGCACTAGGCAGTGGAACTCAGGATTGTGTATAGCGACCTAGTTGGCTATCAGACATCAGACATCAGACTTTTATGGACCATCATTACCAAACCATGAACCCCCCTCCCCCAAACCCCTTGATTATGCACTACATCAACCCCCCCCCCCCGCCCTTGTCCACACCAAATTCTTCGCAGGAACCCCCACCCCCCCCCCCCACTGTCGGGTGCTTTCCAGCCCCCCCCCCCCCCCCAAGGAAAAAAGGCGCCACGGAAAAAACAAACCCCCCCGTTTGGAAACCAATTGCACATCTTTTGTTGACAGTGTATGTGACAACTTCAATTTGATTCTGATTTTGGTTGTTTGAGCAGACAATTTGTTTGTGTACAACACCCTTGAGGTGTTTTTGATTGTTTGTGGTCTAGGCCTTTGCGCCTTAGACCAGAGACCCCTTCAATGATGAACGCGTTGATCACAACTGAGAAGGGGTTCTGGCATGTTTGCTCCTGCAACCAATTACAACGAATTTGACTTCCTTGTTTTAAACCGCCCCTCTATCCCAGCCCTGAAGGCTCATTGCAATGTGCTGCACTTTGCCCTGCTCACGCTTTGTTGTTCATTGCAGGATCTGGTGACGACCATTAAAACCCCTGTGCTCTGTCTTGTCGTCCTCCGTCTTGCCGTGGTGTTTCTTGAGGAAGTTTGGAAAACCATCCAGAGAAATCCATAGTGTAGGGAAAACACCCCCCACGCAACCCCATGCGCAATGGTGTGGAAAATCCTGCCTTGACTCTTTCAGTGTCAGCATCACATGGTGTGTGTCTGTGATGTTCGATGTTCTGTTGGTTCTGTGTGTAGTGGAAAAACATGGAAAAAATCACAGACTACAGATTACCCACAGACTACAATTCTCAGAGGTGTGCTATGGTGCAAGTTGTGAACATTTACAACTTTGGTGCCACGTGTCGCATTGCATTTCTTTTGAAGGTGTATTTGAACGTGTGCTGTTTGTTCCTGAAAAACACCCATCGAGGTGTTTGGTATGTCCATGGTCTAGGCCCTGGCGCCTACGACCACAAACCCCTTCGATGAGGAATGTGCTGACGACAACTGAGAAGGGGTTCTGATTTCCTGGTATTTGCTTCCATGTTTGCTATTTGACACCCTGCCACTTATTGCAACCCCGTCCCGATTGGTTGTTAGTAGTTGTGGGTTGTGCAGTTTGCAACCATTTTCAGCCCCTTCGATGATGGCGACGTTGTGTGTGCACGGGCCTGCTCCGTGGAACTTGGGTCTGGGCTGCAACAGGGAGCCATGCGCAGACCCCTGCAGGGACCTTTTTCTTAGGCCCTGTTTTGTGTTCCACGGATTTTTTGAAATGCCACTGCCAATGCCCAAATCCAGCCAATACCGCACCTGAGGTTGAGACGCTTAGCATGTAACCCTGTGGTATAGCGCTATGGTACACCGCTCCCCAAAAAACCATGAATCCAATGCAAGGTCCTTTGTGCACATGCAGTGGGATAGCTGAGAAGGGGCTCTTCCCTGATGTTGTGTTGCCAAGTGTGTGTTACGGGTGTTCCGCATCCCCTTCAATGATTTTTTGTTTCCAAGGGCGCAAACGCAGGGGGATGCTTTGCCGACGTCGGGTCTGTGCTTCCCCCACAGCAGAGGCTCAGACCCCCGCAGGGACCTTTTTTCTTAGGCTCTGTTTGGGTCGGCAAAGCTGTTGAGAAAGTGGGGCGTGCAAGAGCATTTGCCTAAGCATGGGAAAATTAGTACCATCCAACTCCACATCCCGGGGGGAAGGGATCCAGCTTCGCACCAGCAGCATCCCTAAAGAGCCCTCGAGGCACAGCCCCTGTCCCGGCCAAGTATGGTGCAAAGCCAAAGCCAAAGGCAATGGCACCACCACCATCACCACCATGCGCACGACAGGGCGCCCAACCCTCTGCCCTGCAACTGCGTGCCCCAAGACATATTTCAAACATCCCCATAGTCGTATGGCGCTTGGAGGCTGACGCTTCCACCAAAAACAATGTTATGAGAAGGGGCTCTGCTTTGGCTGTTTCGGTTACCATTCTCAGAGGTGTGCGTTGCTAATACTTTTGTGTCTTGGTTCTGTTTGATTTGATGGATTTGATGGATTTTATTTTATTAGATTGAGCATGCATTGTGCCTTGTATGTATGCATCCCCTTCGATGATGTGTCAGCCATGTGGGAACAATCTGTCCAGGGCCTACTGTTCTAGGCCCTATTTTGTTGGATGGAGCCAGGCATCTCCCCATACTCCAACGGATCTGCATGTTTGCCACACTCGCCGAAGACCACTGCAATCAGCCCTACCGCACCCTTGTGCTGCACAACATATGCCAACCCCTACCTTGACAGCTTGTCTGGGTCATTGCGCAGATTCCAGCCCCAAGGTTTGTTTTTCATTCTGCCTTGCTGGGCGCAGTACTGTCTAATGTGGCGGACTGCATTTGAGTTGGGTGATGCAGAATTCCCACCGTCAGCCAAAAAAAAAAACTGAGAAGGGGCTCTGCTATGTGGGTACTGGTGGTCCATTGATTTAATGTGGTTGTGATTTCTTGGTATGTTTTGGTTTTATCGCACTTGATTTTATTTTATTTGGCGGATCATGCAAAACACCCTTGAGGTGTTTAGTACGTCCGTGGTCTAGGCCATGGCGCCTATGACCATAGACCCCTTCAATGATGAACATGCTGCCCACTACTGAGAAGGGGTCCCATGTCACATTCTCCTGGTACCTATGTCCCTTCAACGCTTATCTGTTCCTTGTTGTGCATGTCTCTCTCGACACAAAGGGAAATGCGTGTATTGCCTAGGAGACAAGTGTGCGCCGAGCCTCTTCTACACATAGGGCACTCTTTTGTTATCGACCCTTGACCCTTGAGGCGAGGAAGCGCGTCTAGGGTCTAGACCGTTGCGTCTCTGACCCAGACATTTGAGTTGGGCCTGCCCCAGCACCCACGCGTTCATCCCCCACCCACTGCGGGCTGCAATTTGCCATGTCGTCTAGCCCCCTTAGCGTGGCCTCTTCCGCCCCCTCCAGCCCTTCGTTCCCGGAATGCGGTTGGGGGGATCTGCCGGAGCTCTTGCGGTTTGGAGACCAACCCCCATCGCCACCGTGGGACTCTGATGCTGAGAAGTGTCTCAGCGAACTGGCCTCGCCCCAGCCTCCATTGCTAACACCGCCTCCCTCTCCCCCTTCACCCCGCCGTGCACCAACAACCTCTCCAACGCCCGTAAGTCCTCCGCGCAGACCCCACATTAACCCAACCCCATACCTGGTAGCCTTGGAAGCCGTGGAGGAGGCCCTGATGTGCACTGCCGTGCCACCGCCATCCCCCCCGCAACCCCCCAAGTACGTACCCAAGGACCCGCCCACCCCCCCAAAACCCACTGTACACGGGCCCTATAGTGCCAAAACACTGCAGCTCATCGGGGAGAATCACGGGGGTGGGGTCCAGTACTTCGTAGACGGGGTGCTGAACCGCCGAGCGATGTACCGGTTTGCTGTGCAGCAGCCCAAGAAAAACCCCCTGCGGGTGTGGCAGGAGGGCATGCGAATTAGCCGTTCGCATTTCCTCAGCAGGGACGAGGAGCATGCAGCAGTGGTACTTGAAATCCTGTGTGCCACCCCAAAACCCCCCGTATCCCCAAGCCAGCCCCGCCACATGTGCCTCGTCGGCCGCTGCCCCCTCCACCAAGTGATCAGGTGACGCTGACCCAGTATAGCAGGCACCGCCGTACCTCACTCCTCCCACTGGCTCCCGCCCCAAAGCGGCCATGCCCCACCCCGCAATACTGTTCATTGCTCCAGCGGCGTGCGTCTCAGTCCGCCCCCCCGCAATTTGGGTCATTCCTCCCTGCGCAAGCCCCCCTGCAGCTACCCCAGACTTCGGCGAGACGTTCGAATTTCCAGCTCTTCGGGCAGTGTGCGCGAGCGTCTCTTACTCATAGGGCACTCTTCCAAATGGCTTCAAAATGGCTCGCCAAGACCAAGTATGGTGCAAAGCCGAAGCCGAAGGCAACGGCACCACTACCATCACCATCACCATCACCATCGCGCCAATGTGGTTCCGTTCAATTGGGGTTCCGTCAAATATTTGGGGGGTCTACAGCCCCCAAATATTTGACGGATGGGGTTCCGTCAAATATTTGGGGGCTCTACACCCCCAAAATATTTCACGGAAGGGGCTCCGTCAAATATTTGGGGGGTCTACAGCCCCCAAATATTTGACGGAACCCCATCCGTAAAAAAATTGGGGGGGTCTACACCCCCCAAATATTTAACGGAACCTACACCCCCCAAATATTTAACGGAACCCCATCCGTGAAAATTTGGGGGGTCTACACCCCCAAAATATTTCACGGATGGGGTTCCGTCAAATATTCGGGGGGTCTACACCCCCAAAATATTTCACGGATGGGGTTCTGTCAAATATTTGGGGGCTCTACACCCCCAAAATATTTCACGGATGGGGTTCCGTCAAATATTTGGGGGGTCTACAGCCCCAAAATATTTCACGGATGGGGTTCCGTCAAATATTTGGGGGCTCTACACCCCCAAAATAATTCACGGATGGGGTTCCGTCAAATATTTGGGGGCTCTACACCCCCAAAATAATTCACGGCAGGGGTTCCGTCAAATATTTGGGGGGTCTACACCCCCAAAATATTTCACGGATGGGGTTCCGTCAAATATTTGGGGGCTCTACACCCCCAAAATGATTCATGGATGGGGTTCCGTCAAATATTTGGGGGGTCTACACCCCCAAAATATTTCACGGATGGGGTTCCGTCAAATATTTGGGGGGTCTACACCCCCAAAATATTTCACGGATGGGGTTCCGTCAAATATTTGGTGGCTCACCACCCCCAAAATAATTCACAGAAGGGGTTTCGTCAAATATTTGGGGGGTCTACAGCCCCCAAAATATTTGACGGATGGGGTTCCGTCAAATATTTGGGGGGTCTACACCCCCAAAATGTTTCACGGATGGGGTTCCGTCAAATATTTGGGAGCTCTACACCCCCAAAATAGTTCACGGAAGGGGTTCCGTCAAATATTTGGGGGGTCTACAGCCCCAAAATATTTCACGGATGGGGTTCTGTCAAATATTTGGGGGGTCTACAGCCCCAAAATATTTCACGGATGGGGTTCCGTCAAATATTTGGGGGGTCTACACCCCCAAAATATTTCACGGATGGGGTTCCGTCAAATATTTGGGGGGTCTACACCCCCAAAATATTTCACGGATGGGGTTCCGTCAAATATTTGGGGGCTCTACACCCCCAAAACAATTCACGGAAGGGGTTCCGTCAAATATTTGGGGGGTCTACAGCCCCAAAATATTTCACGGATGGGGTTCCGTCAAATATTTGGGGGGTCTACAGCCCCAAAATATTTCACGGATGGGGTTCCGTCAAATATTTGGGGGGTCTACAGCCCCCAAATATTTCACGGATGGGGTTCCGTCAAAAATTTGGGGGCTCTACACCCTCAAAATATTTCACGGATGGGGTTCCGTCAAATATTTGGGGGGTCTACATCCCCAAAATATTTCACGGATGGGGTTCAGTCAAATACCCCCCAATATCTCACCCCCAAAACATTTCGGGGGTATGCCGCGTCCAGGTTCTGTGGTCTCATCTGTACTTTTTCTCCTTGTAGTTTGTTTTTGCCTCATTACACCTTTTCATGTGCGAGTTCGCGTTCTGCCAGTTCGCCTACTGTGCGCCTTTGAGCCAAAGCTACCGGGCTCGGTTCGAGCCATTGCGCTTCGCGACTGTACCTTGATCGCCTACTGTGCGCCTTTGAGCCATGGTTTGCTGAAGAAGGTTGCACTGCAACCTTATATATGCATGGGTGGTCCCACACATGGTTTAATCCACGGACACCCATGCTGTATTCCGATGAGGCCGGCGAGCGGGATCTGAGGGTGGCCAAGAGATATGCCCCCGTCACTAGTACCAGGCAAGATGCCAGTATTAGTGAAAGTTTGAAGCATGAGCTGTATCAGAAGTTCGTGCAGAAAAAATAGAAGATCCCGTGTGCCAAAATTTGGGCGCCCGTGCAACGAAACGTTGTTCTGGAGGCGTGCATGGTTGCTGCCAATGCCGTGTGGCATGTGGTCTTCCAACGCCTCTTAGAGCATTTGCTGCATTTCCAGGATGGAGGTGGTTGCTCCCTATATATGCACCCAGACACCCGTTCGGTGAAATGCGCCTTTCCAGGTGCAAATCCCGAGAGTGATGTGGTATGTGTGTGTGGGACCTGTGGCTCAAAGCGTGGTGTCCGTCAATGGGTACCACTGGACGGGGAAGCTGTCTGCAAGTGGCCCAAACCGGGTTTGAAGAGCCGTGCCACATTTAAGTCCTGTGCTGCACGCCGTAAGGCGCTGAAGGACAAGGGAAAGGGTAAGGGACGTGTGGGCCCCATCCCTCAAAGCCGAGTTTCTAACCCTGCGACAGTTGATATTGTACCCCCTTCGGAGGGCGAGGACAGTGCTGCTTCATTTCAAGGTCCTACGGGTTTGAACGAGCAGCAGCGTGTTCAACCCGTGAGACGTACGAAGTTGGCGCGTGTACCCATTGTTGATAGCGACATTGAGCAGCAACTTGTGTGCCCTCGTGGCAGTGGCAGTAGCAGCAGTAACAGTAGCAACAGCAGCAGCAGCAGCAGCAGCAGCAGCAGCAGCAGCAGCAGTGATAGTGGGAGCAGTAGCAGTCCTGAGGATAATGATTCGGATGATGATGCTGTGCACCTATTTGGTGCCTCCACAGTAAGTGCCTCAGATTCTTCCTCATCATCCAGTGACAACCCTGAACCCCAACCTCAACCCAAGAAGTATCGCCGTGTGGTGGTGGATGTGGATGCCATGTCAAGCGATGGCTGTCCTGTGCAGATGCTCAACGAAGGAGAGTACAGCATTCACAGTTCAAGCTGAAATGAACGGGCAAGCCACTGAGCATTCACATTTCAAGCGTAAGTGAACGGTCATGCTTGTCTTTTTGTGTGTTTCTTTGCTGAGGTGTGGGATTTGGGAACCAAGAACGGTGTAGGTCATTGTACAAAAAACCGATGGAAAAACGCCTGGAAGTTTTCGAAATCCCTCGGAAAGATGCTCGGAAGTTTTGGCAGCCAGATCGGGTCCCAAAACGCAACCGATATCGGTAGGAATGTTCCATGGGCTTCCCAGCCGACCGTGCCAGGGGAGCTCGGAAGAAATTTTGGCTGGGACTTCCGAGATCAACCCTGCAATATGAGTCCCATTTGCTGAGCATGAATGCTGAGCATCCCCAAATATCCTGAGCAATATGCTCAGCATTTTCCTACCATTTTTTACCTTCTATGCTGTGCGTCCCAGCACCATGTGACAGCTTTCGGTTTCAGTCTGAGCCACTGCGCTTCGCGACTGAGTTCTAGTTGTCTATTGTGCGCCTTTGAGCCAGAGCTTTCGGTTTCAGTCCAAGCCATTACGCTTCGCGACTAAGCCTTGACGTAGCCACTGCGTGCCACTGAGCCGCAGCACTTCGTTTGTTGTCATAGCCTTAGCGCTCTCGACAACAAACCCACCAGCAACGGCGTCTCCTGGACCAGCCGGTGAGCCTGAGGACCAGCCCGGCTGGCACTTTGAGTACCAAGGACCTGCCCTTGATTGCCCCCCCGAGTTGTGGGAGCCCCATAGTGGTCACGGTTGTGGACCCTGCAAGCCTCGAAGGTCACCCAAACCACTAACAGTCGTGGTGCACGAGCCAAGCAATGGACCAGCCTGCTGAATGGCCACCGGAGCACTTGCTGGAGCCAGCAACAATGAAGTATGGCGTAATGCTGGCCGCAGGACAATTGGGGTGGCAGGCCACGCCGGAGGTGGCCGGGCGCCTATGGCGACGGTTGAGGGACCGCATGGCCTCGTGTGACCTTGACGTGGTGAATCCGCATGGTTGCAGGGCATTGTGCCGGTTCATGTACACCGAGCATGGGTTTGCCAAGCCCACCATGCATGATGGGGGGAGCCCCGTGCACTACCGGGATGTTGCCACAGACCCGTGGGAACGACTTGCAAAACGGAACAGTGGCCGGCCAGGCAATCGTAAGGCTGGTGCTATTGCCGGGTGGCCGTCAGGTGTGAAGACAGCAGAGCAAAGGGACGTTTGGTGTGAACTGGTGCGTGCCATACCTCTGGTCGACGAGTGGCCGTTCTGGACTGGGGACGTGGCATATCCCACCCCTACCATGGGTTACTTCTATGACAAGGCTATTCGCCATGTTACGCCTGGCCCATATCTGTGGCCCCAAGCGACAAGTGGGCCCAAACCACTGGTGAGCGACCTGTTGCCAGGCCCCAAGGCGCGTGCTAGCGGTCGGCGCAACTCGTTGCTGCCTGAGGCTGCGGTCCCACGTGCGTGTGTCACTGTCACCCAGACACGGCAAGAGCGCTTTGACCAAGCGTTGCTGCAAGCCGCCCAGGGGGCAGCCCGCTGCCTCACGATTGCATGCCAAGGGCTGCAAGAGCAGCGCCGAGAACCATTGACTGAGGACAGCCTGGTGGCAGCATACACGCTGGGCCGCCACTTCGCGAACAACATGCGGGTGCCTATGCAAGACTGCAACGAGCTGTTGCTGTGTTGCAGCCCCTTTAGCCCAGAGGTGCCAGACAGTCATCCCGGTCGTCTGCATGCGGCCGTACAGGTTATGGACAACGCATGGAGGGATGATGCAGGTCTTGAGATGTTGCAGGTACTAGTGGAGGAGATGGAGGCGGCCGGTGTACAGCCAGCATACACCCAACGATTAAGTCCAGGAGGGCACCCCCTAGGTGACCCAAGTGACTCCACGTCCTCGGCCGTAGCGCAGGGGGTTGGAGCGGCGGTGCTCATGGAGGAGATGGAGGCGGCCGGTGTACAGCGACCATACACCCAACGATTAAGTCCAGACGGGCACCCCCGAGGTGAATCAAGTGACCCCACGTCCTCTGCCGTAGCGCAGGAGGTTGGAGCGGCGGTGCTCATGGCAAGAGACCCCTAAGGCGATGAGTCTGTGACTCCCACTTCATCCTCCCTGGCACAAGGGTGTGGTCCCCGGGCAGGTGCACATAGGGTGGATGGCCCTGGTGAGGTGTTCAGTCCACCTGCCCCACCCCCCCCCCCCCCCCAGGTGGTGCGACCGACTCCGCGGCATGTGTTGGACGTGGAACACCGGGCCCCAGGTCCTAGGTCTGCCCCGCTGATGAGTCACCTTCCATTGCATCCATAATGGCCCCTACAGGGCTTCTCACGCCACACTCCCCGGCCCCCCACCCTGTGTGTCTGACAGTGGCGGCTAGTGATGGAGGGGTGGCGAGCTCCTTGGAGGAGTCTCATGTACCACTTGCACAGAAACCCAAGGAGCCAGCTGCTGTGGACTGCAGTCCTTCTAGCACAGGCACTGTGGCGACAGTGAAGGCCTGCAGTCAGTCTAGTGCGGATTCAGGGTACACCCCGGTTGAACACCCTAGTTCATTGGCGACAGTGAGGGCTTGCAGTCAGTCCAGTGCAGAGTCAGCGACCACCCCGGTTGAACACCCCAGTTCTGTGGAACAGAGCCCACGGAGCAAGAAGCGCCCAGGGGTTACCCCACCAAGTAATGGGGCTGCCGTGAAACGTGGCAAGAAAGAGCAAGGCACAAAGACAGCTCCGATAGATCCAGATGCTATGGCATTGGACGACGTGGACAAAAAGCCCAGCAAGGCCGAAGTTGGCAGAGTCCTACCAACAGCGAGGTCCTTGAAGCTTTCCATTCTTCCGGACCAATACGTTGCCGGGGCATGTTTCTACTATGCCGTGGCCCAAAGCCTGCATGCTATCAGCAGCAACACCCCGTTGGACGGCGCATCGCTGCGGGCAAGGGCCATCGCCGTGTTTCGCGACATGTGTGGGCTTTCAATTCAAGAGTCTGCACTATCTTTGAACCGGGATCTTCAGAAGGACACATGGCGTGGCCGGCCCCAAGGGGGAATGCCTGACCACTTTGCTGCCTTGGCCAAGCATGTGGACGGTAGTGTGGTGTTGCTGCGATCAAACAGGTTCAGCATTGTGACGTCAGGGTTTGGGATCGACAGCGCGTTGACATCCGCTACTGTTTGGGTGCCTAGACGGGAGGATCCGCTGCACTACCGTGAGTGTGGGGATATGGAGGAGCAGTGCCACCGGGCGACGGTGGTGGTTATTGCCGAGGCGGAACGAGATGGTGTCAAAGGAGGTGGTCATTTCCGGGGTGCAGTCTTTGACCATTCGCTGCAGGTAGCCCCCTTTGGCACGTTGCACGGGATGATGGGCATCTTGGCATACAAGCGTGGGCCGGTTGGGGGGGTTAGAGCGTGGCATTTGCAACTAGGGGTTGGCGGTATGAAGGGCCACACCAATGCAACAAACTGCCGCCGCACTCGTCTAGTGCAACGGACACGCAACTACAAGCCACTGGTGACCCCGGTGAACAAGATGGCAAGGCAGATGTTGCCTGATTGGTTCACATGGACCACCATGCAATTGTCTTGCAATGTGCTCACAAAACCGCATCAGCATGTGCATGACGCGTCCCCTTGGTCGGCAGTGTTTTCCACCGGCCAGCACACACGGGGACACATATGGGTGGAGGTAGGTGGTGTATGTAATGGTCGGGGTGGACGGAGATGTAGTATGCAATGCTTGGATGGTGTTACACGGGTTGGCGCCACGTACGATGTATGCCAGCAACCGGTTCTCGTACGTACGGGTGCATGGCATGGCACTTGTTCTTGGCACGGGGAGAGGAGGTTGGTGGTGTTGTACTCCCGTGGTGACTGGTGGACACTCCCGCCGCGGGACCGTGCATTCCTCAATGAGACCGCATTCCGCTTACATGCAGGTGCATAGTGGGCCACTTGGTGGAGCACCGCGGCGACCATGGGGAATGGAGAATCCACATGGGTACAACTGGTGTTGGTTGGGTACCACGCTGCAGTGTCTGTTGGTGGCGTCGGTTGGACATGAAGGACAGCACGCAGGATGCCTGGACGAGGAGGGTGTCTGGGGACCATTGTGGCAGGGTGTTGTGGCACATGGAGGAGGTGGTGCATACAATCCACAGGACATTGCTGAGAGGCTGGCAATGGAGGATGCCATGTGTGAGACGGTGTGCCGATGCAGCGGGCGATGCAAGTGCAAAGCCCCTGCACCAAAATTCCAATGGATGCGGCAGGCAGAGATGCCCGAGTGTTGGAAGTATCTGGTGCCCAAGCTCACGGCCGCTGGGGTGGTTGCTCTGTCATGTTGTTTGTCGTACGAGCAGTTCTGGCAATACTGTGGTGCATGTGGGGTGAAGGTTCTGCGGGAGGGGGGGGAGACATCCATGCCAGCGCAGATATTGCATGTGACTAATCGGGGGCAGAGTGTGCGACAGCGTGTGAAGGAGGAAATGAAGGGGAGACCGGTTGGGTTACCTGACAACCCCCCCCCGTGTCCGTGTGGGGGTGACCTGAGGGAGGCACCAATGTATACATCGGTGGTGTTCAGCGAGGTCGTGGGGTTACATGTCCACAACCAGCAGGAGTACAAGTTGGTTGTGGACCATGAGTTTCTCGATTGCCTGGGGTAACGGGTGGGCCGTCTCCTCGGTTTGGGTACGCGACTCCCCCCCCCCCCCCTTCGGGCCCTCCGGGCCCACTTAGTTACCAAGGGTCAATGGCTACCGGCCATACATATGGTGGCGCCGAAGGCGCCTGAAAATTTTTTTCATTCCCCTTGCCAACATAGCATCCCTCCCCGCCCAGGCGGTGGAGCACCCCAACGCTATACTTGAACCCAACCTTGACTCTAACACCCACCCCAACCCTCAGCCTGCTCCTAACCCTACACCTAACCCTACCCATGACCCTAACCCTAACCCTAATCAAGACTGAATATTGGGACCGAGCTAGTGGGGGAGGGAACATCAGCTCTAACTGGTGAGGGACATCAAGAATGATTCACACATTGATGACTCTTGACAAAGTGAAATCAACATGCAAGTGAACCCCATCACCACAAGGCCCACTTTCAAGGCTTTTTGGTCTTCTGAGGGGCCAAAATGCCCCAAAATGGGCTCAAAATGGGCTCATTCCACCCGTTTGTGCACCCCAAATGGTCTAGGATGAAGTTTGGAAAAATGGGTTTTTGAGCCATTTTTGACCCATTTTGGGTACCAAAACAACCCATTTTCAAGGCATTTGGGGGTTTTCGGAGGACCAAAATGTGCCACCACAACCTCAAAACAGTCCAAAAACACTTGTTTTAGCGTCGCACATGGTCTAGGATCATTTTTGAGAAAAGTCATCTTTTTGCCCCTACTGGACCCTGTTGACCCATTTGGGCACCCACCTGTTTAAGCTTGAGCTTGCAGCTTGCCGCAGCCTAGTGGGCCTAGGTATTGGGGTCTAGGCGTCCGTTTGGGCAATTTTGAGGGGTGGAAACCACAAAAAGTGGGGGGTTGCGGGTGGACTAGGTGCCCTCGGAATCGCATTTTGAGCCATGTAGCCCAAGATATGGCCTATTCTTGGTTTGTGGCTGTCGGCATTTGGAGCTTATGCGGGCTTTTTGGGCTGTTTCCGGGACATATCATGGAGTTAGAGGGACGCAAAGAGCTCGTTGACACGGGGAAGTCAAGCCGCACGTGGAATGTACCCACCGTTCCCCTTCGTTTGGCCGTTTTGAATGTGTTCCAGGGCTTTTTTGGCCCAAAAATGGCTATTTTTGGCCCTAAACTGCATTTTTTGAAACCGAGGTCCGCCACTTGCGAATCCCTTTCCCGGCCGCCACCGTTGAGTTTCTTGCTCAAACTTTGTGTGATTGTACTTCACACCCATAGGTATCCTCCACCAAAATTTCACCCGAATCGGAAGCACCACGACGGAGTTGTGATTTTTAGCCATTTCGCGCGTGCTGCTTGCTGCTTGCTTGCTTGCTTGCTTGCTGCTGCTAAACCTGGTAGGTCCACCCTAGACACTAAAAAGGGTTATAAAACCAAGACTGGTTCCACCAGCTCGGTGACCCTAACCCTAGCCCTAGCTCTCACCCATGAGGGAGGGCAAGGGGAGGTAACGGGAGCCTATGCCCCCCCCCCACTACCCCAAATTGCCCCACCTGGACCCCCCCCCCCACCGACCCTCCCGACCCCCCCCCCCCCATCGCACCTCCCCTCCAATGCCCCCCCCCCCCCCCCCCCCCCCCCCCCCCCCCCCCTCAGGGGCCTTCGGCCCACTTCTACTGGGGGGGGGGAGTCGCGTCTAAAAGCGAGGGGACGGCCCACCCGTGCCTGGGGTGGCAATGGTCCTTGGGTCGGGGGGGGGGGGTTCATGGCCTTCACCGTGGTGTCGTTACACAACCACCACCTGTCGTTGAAAACGACATGCACCACAAAGTGACCCTCCTCCCTCGTCGATCCAATGTGCAACACCATGGCATGCACGAAAGGCGACGTTTCTGCTATACAAGCGGAAAAAGACAGATTTGGTTGTACCAGACATGTCGCAGCGTGCCTCCCAACGGACAGGACCGCCGCCCCCTGGTCAGACACGGGATGCCCAGAGCGTACCTACTGACACCTCGGTGCCAGCCACGGCGCTGGCACCAAGTGCGTCCCCCCCCACCCCTCCTTCAACACAGGGTGCATCAAGGGTTGGGTACATCAGGAACAGGCCTATGCATGCCCAGAGCGTGCCTATGGACGCCTCTGTGCCAGCCACGGCGCTGGCACAAGGCGCACCCCCCCCTTCCCCAACTGCAACACAGAGTGCATCAAGGGTAGGGGACCAGAACATGAGTACGCATGCCCAGAGCATGCCTAATGAGATGTGTGTGGCTGCCTCGGCGCCGCTACAGATGTCCTCAGAATTTGTTGAGGCAGTGGCACAGTTGCTGCAGAAGCGCAAGGTGCGAGTGGCAAGGCATCTGAGAGTGCGTGTTGAAGCACACCAGATGCAACTGAGAGCACGGCATGCAAAAGAGTGGGATGCGCGGCATGCAGAGCATGGCATGTCACAATCCTCAGTGGCACAATCAGTCGAGCAGGACAGGTTGAGGTCTGTTGCATTGGCCGCATCGGGGAAGGATGCATTGTGCGTGTTGATACAGGCCACTCCCATGCAACTGGACAGTGGTCCGAAGACACTACAAATGTTTGTAGCCGCTCATTGGCAGTATCAGTTCACGACAAGTGGGGGTGTTGAGTGTGTGTGTTGTGCGTGGGCAAATGTGTGTGGCATTCCTGGGGTAGCGCGTCCCCCTAAGAACAGTGAAGCCTTGGTATTGGGAACATATGCTGTAGGGATGCGCATGAAGGCCTCTGGCCCAAAAACGTGGCGGAAGGAGATGTTAGAAAGCCACTTGGGGTTATCACGTGGCACAACATCAAACCGAAAGAATCTGCATAGGCCATGGCACCACCACCGACTGGCCGAGGACAGTTTCAAGGTGCATTGTGCAGAGCGATATCGCGCATTGTGCCCTACTGCTGCTGCCACAGCTGTGGTGGTGGGAGCGAACATTGTGTTCGTCAGGGGGGAAGCCATGGACATTGGTGTGGCTATGTCATGTGCACTTCTGTCCGTGCGATAAGTGAGCGCATTCTTCTGCACTGTTCTCTGACATCTGCCCCTGGGCACCATGCATCACGGCGGTGGATAGTTGAGAAGGCTATTACAGCAATGCATGATGCCATGCAGGATGAGGTGACGCACACCTTATTCCTGGCAACGTTCATTGCAGTGTTGCTTGACGGCTCCGATAGGCAAAGGCATCGCGTCAATGAGTACGCCATTCTGCTTATTTTCCCGGGGACTGGCCCTGGGGGCATGTGTGAGGTGTTCCTTGGGGTGGTGGATGTGGCCTGTGGTGATGCGCATGAGATTGCAACACAGCTGGAATGCGTTCTGCTGTCCTGGATTCCTGACCGCGATTGGTGGGCAAAGAGGGTAGTGACCTTTGCAGTGGACGGGGCTTCCAACCTTGGTGTGCGGGGTGCCAGTGCGCGGCAGGTTGTTGATGTCTCCGTCATTGAGAGCAATGTGTTTGCTTTGATTGGGAAGTGGTTGGTGTTGATGATACCCTTGGGTGAGCCGTGCCATGTGTTGCAGCGCAAGTTGGGTCTTGCGCTGGAGGCTGCCGGCCCGACCCATGTTGATTACATGGCGGCCGTCGATCGGCAGCGAGGCTTGTATAGTGGGGCACGGCAGTGGAAGGAGTTGCAAAAGTGTGTGCAGAAGCATGTGCAGGATAACCGTAGTGGCTTGCAACTGATCCCCACAAGTCATCGCATCAGGTGGTCACAGGCAAATGCACGGCGCAACACTGCTTTTTTGGCCAATGTCCCCTGGGTGGCACGACACTTGGATTCCAAGGTGCAGCACTCTACCAAGGAGGAGGATGTGTGGGAGGACTGCCATGATGCCAGTTTGCTTGCATGGGGGGTGGTTTATGGGGACATCTTGCATGGCATGCGGTGTTTTAACAGTGTGGCACAACTGCGCGCGCCCACAGGTGCACACTTAGCCACTGCCACAGGTATGCTACAAGCCCGGTTGCAGAAGGTGGCTTGCGAGGAGGGTCGAGGGTGGTTGCAGTTCAAGGAGCAAACTGCGACCGGTGCATGGCATGGTGTGCAGTTGGTCCAGTTTGATTCAGGTGGGCAGAAGTGTGTAACAACCCCTCCTTTTCCTGGCGTTCAGGCGCGTGCAGTAACTGATGTGTTGCTTGCAGGCATCAAGGAGGGGCAGGCAACCATTGAACCCAGGGGGGTGTTGGAGTGCGCAGTATTGTTGGACCATGGCCGTTTCCTTGGCCTCCCGGTCAATGAGCGTGCTGCATATGGGGTAGAGCAGTTGCGTCAATTTATGGCTGCACACCAAGAAGAGTTGTGCGCGGGACATGTGAACTGTGACCGTGCCTTGGTAGAATGGGCAGGCTTTAAGGAGCACATGGTGCAGCACTTTGCAACTGTGCAAATGTCCAAGATGTGGGAGGCATTGGCACCCGAAAGGGCACATGCACAGTGGGTCAATGTGTGGCGCGTTCTCGCATTATTGCGAACGTATTGCCCCGCTGAAGCTGCAGTAGAGCGTGCCATCTCTTTGCGTGGGAGGTTCTGCAGCAATATGCATGACATTGTGGAGACACATGTCCTCAGCATGTGCATGGCATTGCATTCCAACTTGCCCCCTTTACAGCAATGGGCAAAGGGACAAGGTGTTGCAGTGGCACGCCACTTGGCTGCCCGTGCACGCTTCGATGTGCACCCAAGACAGAGGGTTTCAAGGAAGGTAAGTGAAAGAGAATCTCTGGAAGCTGCGATGCTGCAGTGTCTACAAGGTAATGAAGCAGTGGCTGATGATGGTGACAACCTGCCCTTCTTTGGAGGGCCGGGTACACCACTAGCATCCACGGCCCCCTCAGGAAAGGGTACAGAACGGCACCAGGCTGATGTGGTACGCACTGTGGCACCAGATGGGACCCCTGACTCGCATGCTGGCAACCACGACTTCATCACTTTTCGCAGAGGTATGGAGTGTGCCACATGCAAGAAGGAGGTTCGCATCTGGTGCAATACATGTCTAGTGTGTCATGCATGCTTTTGCGCAAGCCCGCGTCCTTGTGGGGACGTGGTGGTGAATGTTGTAGATGATGTCTGTGATGAGGGGGAGAACAATAGTGCAGACGAATTGGCCACAACGCGCAAGCCAAATAAGGGGCGCAGTGTGGCTAGGATGCAGGCGAAGTTGGTAATGGCAGTGCAGAATGGCAGGCTGCGTGATTGGACGAGGGGGGCGTTGGTGCATTGTCTTGATGTGCTTTGTATGAAGGTGGCAAGTAACAACACTCGGCGGGAACTGCGGGACCTTGCTACGCAGCACACATTGCCATTATTGCAAGAATGGGATGTGTTTGTGCCAGACACGGACCGTGTCACGCGTTCTGCGGCACCACCAAGCAGCTCCCAGCCCAGTTGCTCGCAGCCAGTGGATGACATGGATGGACTCATCGATGAATGAGAGGATGCCCACGTATTCGCATGTGCCTTTTTGTTGTTGTGCGCTCTCTTTGAAGATTTTGCCCATTTTCCGTGTTGCAACATTTGGTGTTCTATGGTGTACCATGACCATTTTATTTGTGGATCCGAATTTAACTGATGCCAATTGCCATGGTCAGGATGCTATCCGTTGAGATTTCTCCCCCTTTCCCTGTTTGGCACATTTCCCCCACGTTTCCCATTTGGTTTTCAGTGCTATGTATGGCTGTTTTGTGTGGTGGTCGTTCAATTTTCCCACTTTTCCTCCTCCCACATTTTCCCCTTTCCCCTTTCCCCTTTCCCCTTTCCCTTTCCCAAAGTGTATTTTTCTTTGGCCACTTTTGCTGCTCACCCATTTTCCCCATTGCCCCGTTGTGGTGCTCAAAGTGGTTTTTATTTTTGTGCTGCCATGTTTCTGATTGTCACATGTGCTGTCTGCTGTCAACAACAGGTGTGCAATTGTTTTCCAAACAGGGGGGGGGGGGGGGTTTGTGTTTTCTGTTTTTTGTGGCGCCTTTTTTCCTTGGGGGGGGGCATGGAAGGCACCTGATAGTGGGGGGGGGGGATGGGTGGGTCAAGGGGGGGGGGTTTCCTGTGAAGAATTTGGTGTGGACAACGGCAGGGGGGGGGTGATTTAGGGATAGTTTCTCCCAATTTCCTCTAGACATGAGACCCCTAGACCCACCTCCAATAGACAAGAATATCAGACATCTTCTTGGACAGACCGCACACACAACACCCCTTATCAGACATGAGACATCAGACTTTATACACAATCCTGGTGGAACTCCTTCCTTGCACAGCCCCACTACCCCAACTACCCTGGGGCTGCGAGCAGTAGAACTCCTTCAGTGTACTGCTTCACCGCCTATGAGCAGCGGGCAGTGGAACTCCTTCCATGCACTGCTGCACTACCCTGAGGTAGTGGTCAGTGGGTAGCAAAACCCTGGCTACATTGCCTCACTGCCTTTGGGAAGCGGGCAGTGGAAGTCCTTCTGTGCACCACCGCACTGCCCTGGGGCAGTGGGCAGTGGAGCTCCTTTGGTGCATTGCTTCACTGCCTTTGGGGAGTGGGCAGTGGAACCCCTTCCGTGCAAGGCCGCACTGCGCTAGGGCAGTGGGTAGTGGGGAGCAAAATCCTTTGTACACTACCTCACTGCCTGTGGGCAGCAGGTAGTGGAACTCCTCCCGTGCACCGCCGCACTGCCTTGGGGCAACACGCAGTGCAAGTCCTTCTAGTGCAAGTCCTTCTGGGCACTACCGCATTGCCGCGGGGTAGTGGGCAGTGCGACTCCTTTGGTGCAGTGCTTCATTGCCTTTGGGCAGTGGGTAGTGGAATTCCTTCCGTGCACTGCCGCATTGCCCTGGGGTAGTGGGCAGCAACACTCCTCCTGTATACTACCTCACTACCTGTGGGTAGCGGGGAGTGGAACTCCTTCCGTGCAATGCCGCACTGCCCCGGGGCAGTGGGCAGCAGAACTCCTTCTGTACACTGCCTCACTGCTTGGGGAGCATTGGGCAGTGGTACTCTAGTGCACATTCGAACTCGTGCTCTACACTGCCTCAATGCCTAGCGGCCGCGGGCAGTGGAACTCCTTCTTAGCACTGCCTCAGTGGCTGGGGTCAACGGGCAGTGGAACTCTTTTTGTACACTACCGCACTTCCCTAGGGTGTGGTGTGGTGAGGTGTGGTGTGGTGTGGTGTGGTGAGGTGTGGTGTGGTGTGGTGTGCCGAAGGCGCCGTTACCAAACGGCAATGGCTGGGATGTCCTACACATGGGAAAATACAAAACAAGTGGGCCCGGATCTTGGGGGTGTAAATCTGACATCCGAAGGTGTTGGCCACCCCCCGGGATAAGCAGTTTCACTGTTCCAGAAAAATGACCACAGACCCCCAAAAGTTCATTAGATCACCGAAACCACCAGTTTTCGACAAACACTGTTTTTGGGAATCCTATTGTGACACCCCAACCCGCTAGGATTTCACTGTCAACAATGAAACCTTGGCGCAAGGGCCGTGCTATACTACAGTCTGGGCCGTACCTAACCCCTTACACCTATCTACATACCCCCCCCCCCCCGGGATGGTGGTCTTGGTTCATTTTGGGTGGGGTGGATTATGTGAGCACCTAAGTACGCTTAACAGTGCCGGGTAGTGTCAACAGTGAAACTGTGCCTTGCTCCCGAGCATACGAAATAGTGTCAAGGACTGGAGCACTTAACTGCAGTAACCATTGTACTCGAAGACCGGAAGTAGTTTCACTGTTGATAGTGAAACTAGTCGTGATACTGTGCCCTATGTGTGTGTAATGATAAAACGGTAAGAGGCGTCAAACAATTTCACTGATGACGGTGAAATTGTTTCCAACACCGTGGTGTCCAGGGGTAAGCGGGGAAAACAGGTAAAGTGAATTTTGTTTTTGGAAGAGGCCTATAAAAAAACGGAACCGGAAATATAGCCAGACTATCGTATGGTCCAATGGTTTCCACCCTCGTCTCATACCACTAGGGGCTGGGTTCGAACCCAGTAGACCCCCCCTCCCAGCCACCATGTGGCATACCGCACCACCACCTGGTCACCCACTAGGCATGGTAAATGCCCCGTTGCAGGGGGGGTACACTACTAGTACTACCAAACCGGTAGTTTTTAGACATGTTTTGTAGCCCGGGTGGTAGGAAAAGTACCCCACCAGGACATCCACACCACACCACACCACACCACACCACACCACACCACACCACACCACACCACACCACACCACACCACACCACACCACACCGCACCCCGTTTTCCATTACGCGTATGCAAGGCATCCCGGCCATTGCCATTTGGTCACAGCGCCTTCGGCACACCACTCCACACCACACCACACAACACGAACCACAACACATGGGAGACCCACTGCCCATTACCCCCTATAGTGCGGCGATGTACTAAAGGAGACCCACTGCCCACTACCCACCGCCCCCTGTAGTGCGACAATGCACCGAAGCAGGCCCACTGCCTGGTGCAACACTATACTAAAGGATGCCCAGTGCCCACCGCCCCCTGCGGTGTAGCAATGTACTGAAGGAGACCCACTACTCACTACTCCTTGCCCCCTACCCACTGCCCCTTGTCCCCCGCAACACAACAGTGTACTAATGGAGGCCCACAATCCACCACCCCCTCCAGTGCGGCAGTGCACCCAGGGATGCCCGTGCCCCATGCGGTTGCTTCCTAGTGGATGGTTGATGTTATTTCCTGGTGGGCTCTAGATGGTTGCTCTTAATTCTTGATGGGTCTCAAATGGTCATTTTGGCGCACAACGTCCTTTAAATTGAAGGAAATATTTGGTATGAGGTACGGCTTCCAAATTTGTCCACATCAATTTTGCCCCTATCTAAATTTTCCCTCCCGTGGTAGTGCGGTAGTTTATTGAATGGGACCCACTACCCACTACCCCCTACCCCTTGCAGTGCGATGGTGTAATCAAGGAGGCCCACTGGCCACTGCCCCCTACCCCCGGCAACACAGCGGTGTAATGCGGGAGGCCCACTGCCGACTGACCCTTGCAGTGCGGGGCTGTAGTGAAGGATACCCACTGCCCACTGCCCCTATAGTGCGGCCGTATATTGAGGGGGACCCACTGCCCACTACCCCCTACAGTGCGGTAGTGTACAGAAAGACACCCACTATGGAGTGCCCCGTGCAGTGTGGCGATGTATGGGACAAGATACACTGCCACCTACCCCATGTAGTGTAGCCAAGTACGGTAGGACCCCCGCTGCCCACTACCCCCTGCAATGTGGCAATGTGCCCTAGGACACCTAGTGTGGCTATCTGGCGTGATGGTGACAAACTAAAACCAATGCTTTGTTGACAACCAAAGACAAATACCCATTTCAACCAAATTGCCTACAGCACACTTTCACTGTTGACAGTGAAACCCCGTTAGAAAAGGTGCCTCGCAAAAGGAATTTCATGGTGTTTTGGGCTATTTTTCTCCCACTTGTGGTTCGTCCTTGCTCTCTGCAGGATCCTGTAAAATGCATGACCGCCGTGATCCGCATGTGGAGCCCGAGCACCCGGACCACGCAGTCACCTTCACAACGGAATCTAGTGAAGTGCCTCCAAAGGAGTCGGGTGTCACTGGTGTTAATGGTGAAAAACAAGATTGCGGCTCTGAGGCGTCAAAGGCAGATCACATACAGACAGAACAAGCAGACCACAACCAGTGGTGTAACTATTGACAGTAAAACTCAATCGTGAGAAGGTGTCAACTGGCTGAATATCAGAACAGCAGAACTTGTGCAGAGGGTGAAATACGACATGTGGTGCTAACAGGAAGTGGCTGCAAGTGGTTTCGCTATTGACAGTGAAAGTCCTTGTGGTTCAGTGCTGTGCATGCCTCCCACCTAAAATGCAGGTGGACAACAGAGTGAATGCAAGCACATGGGGGGGGGGGGGCAGATTGTCAATAAGATACTCACCTAGCACCCCACTGTCTCCCGACCCACCACAACCACAGAAAAGCACAGGGACATAACGGGTCTGGCACGACTCTGTTGATGCCTCCATGTGTGGTGTGGTGTGGTGCAGTGTGGTGTGGTGTGGTGTTGCTTGTGTTGTGTGGTATTGTGCTGCATTTTGTTGCATTGCATTGTGTTGTGTTTTCTCGAGTCATGGTATATTGTATAGCATTTTTTTGAATTTTGTCCTATAGACAGGGCAACTGCAATTGCTGCTGATTTTGCCCGATTGTTCCTCTGTGCACAGGGGGCCGCCAGCATCCCATCCAAATGGCTCTGGGCCAAGTCCAATCTCCCAGACTATGCAGACTTCACAAAACTTTTCTTATCTGCCGCTGATATCATCTGCGAGCGCCTGTGCGGTGCACATGTGACCGACTACACGAACGCTAGCACTACTGCGCTCTTGGACCCCAAGTCTCAGACGTGGGCCGAGGGGCTGGTGGAGGGACTGGGGCTGTCGCCTGCGCTTCTGCCTGCGCTGCACAACCCTTGCGACCCAGTGGGTACGCTGCGAGGCGACATTGCAGGTGTGCATTGTGCCCTGGTGAGTTTATGGGGCTACAGAGGCATTTGCCGGGGACCGGAGAGGAAGTTGGGGGTGGCGAACGTTAATACCGCTGTGGGCATTCCTGTGGGGATTTTCCTGTCCTGTGCCCCCTACTCCCACCTGCTGATAGTGTGCCACAGGCCGTCAGAGCCGCATCCTCACTCAGCCTTGATGGCACCCCCCCCCCTCCCCGAACCCCCTCCCCACCCTTAGACCAAAGTGACCATTGCGGGAAAAAACGAAATTTACAAAAGTGAAAATCTTGTCGGGCCCCTACCCCCCCCCCCCCCCCCAACACCCCCTTCTAAATCAGGCCCCCTCCCCGCCCACCCAAACAAGAACATGCACGTGTCTTAATAAGGCCTCCCCGGTTGCACGCATTTCGCATTGTACTTCAAGGCTCGGACCCAGGTGTAGCTCAGCATGGCGTCAGCATTCATGACTGCACCAGACTCATCGGTGCCCTTCCACAGGCCACCAATTCGTCCCTCTGTCGTGATAGAAAGGTGCTCGTGGTCATGGCCACCTACGAGCCTGCCCTCTGATCTTGGTACTGCTCAACGGCTCGCCAAGGCCAAGCGTGGCCCTGGGCGCATTTCGCCCACAGGTCTGTGGTGAAGAGTAATAGAGCAGGCCTCAGAAATACCCGTTTCTGGAACGTTACCGTGCACTTATCCGAAATGGGCTGATTTAGGAAAAATGGGGGAAAATGGGGAAAAGTGTGGGAAATTTTGGATGCTCGATGGAAAAATGGGGAATTGGGGGCTAAAAAGGCCAAAAAACATGGTTTTGATTGGCAACAAGGCTATGGTGGGGGTGCATTGGTGAAAGCACCCAAGGAAAAATGGGGGGAAATGGGGGAAAATGGGGAAACCAAACCAGTCCACCCTGGCCCCACACTTTTTGTTATTTGCCCCCACCTCCCCCCCATAACACCCCATTTCCCCCCCATTTCCTCCCATATCCCCCCCATTTCCCCCCATTTTCCCCCATTTTTCCTGGTACTGGGTACATTTCGGGTACGTTGCTGGGTATATTACCACCCACCTCGTCCGGGTATTTCTGAGGCCTGATAGAGGCGACCTGAGCGTGTGCAGATTGGCACCCAATTGTATGCAACACAGGCCCCCCCTCCTCCGGGCTCCCCCTCGGCCCCTCACCCTCACCCCTGTACAGGTCCGAGGCATGGTCGTGTCACATATGGTCCCCCGTGCCTGTATGCTGCATCTGCCTGACTTGTCTCTTATGTTGGGGGGGACTTGGACAGGGGCAGTAGGGCTTTCAACTGGGTGGGGGAGGTCAATAGAGCCCCCCAAAACTGGGGGGGGGCGGTCTGGGAAAAGGGCTCAATTGACAGGGCCATTAATCAGTTATTATGAACTCTGGCGCCGAAGGTACCGAAATTTTTTTTGAGCATTGAAAATGGAAAATTTTTTTCACCAAATATACTGCAAATGATGTATTTTCTGAACCCCCTCGATGCGCTGATTCCAAAAATCCCATTTCATTTTTTGCCGATTTTTAGGTCTGGGTCACCTCCGAGGCCTGGGGTCAGTCTCGGTAGGATTTTGGGGGTCCCGTCAATTGAGCCCCTTGTTTTGGGGGGGGGGAGTCTAGCCAGGGGGCTCTATCGACCCCCCCCCCCCAATTGAAAGCCCGCCTACCCCAGAGCAAACTGGGGGACCGCGAAATTTGGCCTTAGAAGAATCCACGCGGTATGGACCACTTGGTGGCCCCCCTCCAGGACCGAATTGTTCCCCCGTTGCACGATCCACTAGTCCCTTGATCACAGCCGTTTGCATTTTCTGTGGTGCATGACCGTGGCCCATCCCTTAATTTATCCCATTTGTCTCCATGCCCCTGCAGCAGTGCCTGAGTACCTTGCCCCCCCTTCCCCTCTCTCGATCCCCCCCCCCCACACACACACACCTCCCCCCCATGCAGCAGCGCCATGCTTGTGACGACGTTCAAGCGGTTTGGCGATATGCTGTCGGTTGTGCAGCAGCGCGGCCCATCACCCACAGGGCGTCACCCCCGGCTGAACCACCGTGGGAGAGCGTCTGCCCGTGGCCCCACCCCATAAACCCGCCTTTTGCCCTGAGCGCCTCCTGCCCCCTCCAAACGCCTGCTGTCCCCTTCGAAGACACTCGCCTCCGCCGCATCCGTAGGGACTTTGGGGCTGGATCCGGCGCGGGCGGTCCCGGTGTTTCACGCGGGCGGCGATGTGGGGACGACGACGGTGGGTGCCGGGGCCGGCATGCCGGGGGGTCTGCACTGCTACATGGGCACGAGCGCTTGGGTGGGCATTACAAGGCAGGGCCCCCAGCCCCCAAAGCCGAACACGTTCCTGTTGTCGCACCCAGACCCGGCGTACTGTATTCAGGTGCTCTCAGTGCCGCCCCCTGCTCTTGTGCAGAGGCGGGGCCACCTTCCGTTCGGGGTGGGGGCCGGGGGGGTGGGGTGCAGGGCTCTTTTTAACAACTCGGCACCACTGGGGAATGGGGGGATGGGGGGCTTCCCACACACCCCCCCCTACCCCCCTAGACCCACCCCCTTTCCCCCCGAAAAGGTTGGGCCGAATTTTCTTCCGGGCCTTCGGCTGATGAAAAATTTTCTCTGGATCCTTCGGCGCCAATTAGTTTAAACCACAAATTTTCTTCGGCGCCGTTGGCGCCTTTAGAACATCAGCACCACCGGGGGGGCGGGGGGGGGGGGGGCTGGACCCCCCCCCCCCCATCCCTTTTAAAAGGAGCCCTGGGGGGGGGGTGACCTGCACGGGTGGAAATTTTGATTGGGGGGGGGGGGGCATTTTTGAGTACCCCCGAAATGGGGTCTGGGGCGCTTTGGAAAAGGGGCATCGCTGATCAACGGCATGTTTTGACTCAGAAAACCAGCGTGAGATCGGGCCACTCTGGGCCAAAGCTTTTTGGAAACCACGTACCCCATGACGCATCCCTCAGAATGATCAACGCGTCATGGCGACCATTTAGACTCATGTATGGCGCCCCCCCCCCCCCTCCCGACCGCATCGGTGGTGGTGAGCACCCTCCAAATCTTCATGGGAATGGGAATGACTGAGACGCATTGCCGGCACAGGGCGAGGGACGCTAAGGGGGGGCAAAAGCGGCTCTTGCGAATAGAGGGACAACTGCCACACTCTCAAACAACTGAAGATGCTGTTCCCCAGTGGCTTGGGGCTCGCGATGTGAACAATTTCCTCCCGAACACTCAAATCAGTGCATGCACCGCAGGAGGCATTTACAAGTCGAGCCAGGCCTGCCCTCTCCCCTCTAGACCCCCAAAACGTACGCCGCTGGGGAACAATGGGGAACAACTGTTGTTGCCAATGGGACCACATGCACCCCGGCACTGACATGCGCTGACATGCGCAATCCGGACCCAAGAAGGCAGGGGTTGCGTAGCCATTTTGGCTCCTCCCCACATCGGGGGCCCCGGGGCGGTGGGGGTTCCGCAGACCCAAGCCCACGCCCCGGGTGCCTGGTACCCAAGCCAAGGCATGTGACAGTGACGGTATGGCAAGGCCCCGCCGTCAGTGGCGTGCGTGTTGCGGTGCCCGGGGAGGGGGGGAGGGAGGCGCTGGCGCGCGCCAAGGCCCTGGCACACTGTTTCAGGCGGCCCCCATGGCGACTGCAGGGGGCAACATCACATGGTGGAGGGACGTGCTGCAACGGATGCTGCAGGATGTGCCCGGATGTGACGGTGCAGGTATCGTCTGCGAGGGGACGTGGGTGGCGAGGGCGCGGTCTGGCACTGCCTGGGGACCTCCTCTGTGGCCTGGGGATACAGCGGACACGGGGTTGGGGCCAGCGGGAGTACTTATGCTCTAAGACTGCGCCCATTATTTGACCCGCGGGGGGCGTTACGTGTGGTGCTGCAGCCCCCCACTCCAGACCCAAGGCTTTGCCTCGATTTCCATCCCGACAGAGCGGCGGGGGCACCCCCCAGACCCCCGCTCCCCCAAAGGCCTGCCCCAGGCCCCCCCAACCTGAGCCAATGGGGAACAGCAGTTTTGCTTCGTGGCCGAGGAGCTGTTGGTGCAAATCCCATCGCTGGGCCTGCAATTCGGCCTCTGATGGTGGGGGCACCCCCGCTCACGCCGCGCGGGTTTGGGCCGGAACCGATACGCACAGACCGGACCATCGGTGCGCTTGTGGATTGCAGGCGCCGATGGAGCGATAGCCACACACGCAATTGCATTGCCTACCGGAAGAGACTGACAGCGGATGAGAGAGTGTCACCGCAGCATCTGGATGGACCATCATGTGCACTGTATGGGGCAGCGGCGATAACATGTACCCCCCAAAACCCCCGAAGTGCCGTGTGGAACTGTATCCCAAGCCTCAAAGGTGTATCGCATGTCTCCCAATTTTCAAGAGCGTGTATTGCATGTGCCTCAGAGCCTTTTCTGCTTTTGTGGTCCTAGCGATGCGTTCCCCAGTCGTTTGCGCACTGTCCCGGACACGATGAAGCAATGATCTTTATTGCATCTTCGTTGATATCGCATGCGTCTTGTGGGGGATGGCCAAGATTTCGTCCCTCTGTTCTTGGATTCCGTGCACCACATGTGCATCCAAAACACAAAATGTCATGCCATATGTTATGCTCAACCTTTTCTTGAGTGGCCTAGATCCCCTACCCTGGGGGGGGGGGGGGGTGCACACACATCTGTACAGCCACAGAGCAACACCCCTTCCGCACTGCGTTACACTATCACCCCCTGGATTTGCCCACGGGGCCACAGTCGGTCATTATCTCCAAGTATCACATGGAACCTGTCCAGCTGAAACCCTTTGCCTTTGCAGCACAACATACACACCCACTCCTCCCGCTCCTCACACATCCTCCGACTTTACAGATCATAGCTCAGCAACACTACACTCATTGTACCCCGGTATACCAACAAGTACTGTCCTGCACACGCCCCCCCCCCCCACACGGCCGCTCCACCGACACATGTGCTGCACTACATGTGTACAGTCTTAAATGCCATTAACATATGGACCTCAGTGTCCACGCTGGTGCGCGCGCCATATCACACCCCTACAGTACCTTGGTCTCAATGGAACGAGCCCATTTTGCCCGATACTCACATTTTAATCAGCGAACCTGACACATCCCCAGCATATCAGTCGAACGCCACGTCACGTCGCTGGGGCCTCAAGAATGCACCCTTACACCCACCCTACCCTCCACCTGTAGCATATGCTCAATTCCAGAAAAGCACTTGGTACCTGTACGCCTCACCAGCCACAGTAAAAAGTGTCACCACACTCCAGCAACTCCGCCTGCACTGTTACTTTCGGCACCACAACCATAGCTTCCCCACCCTGTGGCACCCCCATCCCCATCGTGAACTTCTGTATAAGACCTATACTTGAGGTATGCGTCAAGCCCTGGACACACGTGATCTAGGATGGTGGGCACAGCTACTTCAAGACCGCATCGCATATTTACCGTATGAGACCCACCCGATCATACACATGCTCCGGGCAATGTCACACCCACACAATTGGCACACTTCCGTCGCCCCCACTACTACACTCATCTACGTAGCTATACACACATGCCTCATGGTCTGCTACGCCGGAAAAGCAACTCTCACCATAACCCAACGCCTCCGCAAACATGTCACCACAACACACGCTGGCTCTGAGGACTGCACATTTCACGATTTCCTGAAAAATACTACCAAACTCCATTGGTCTCTGGTGCTAGTTGAGCTGTCGACAGTGAACAATATGCATGCTATTGTGAAAGGTCATGCCCTAAACGATTCCGCACCAGCACTACCCTCAGCCACCATGGCAGGCAGTACCGGCTGCACAACACACAAAACAGTTACAAACCACACTACATCAAGCACACATAGCACGAGTGAACCGTGATTATGCGCAATCAGCCATACTCAACAAAGACATAGAATGGATTGCCTCCCAGCTCAGCATACCACTATGCAGACGTATCAACGTCACGGTGCCATGCATAACAGCCCCATAGCGCGCATCCATCCAAAACGTTATCAACCGCATGATTTGCTCTACTCAGCGCTCATCTTGGGAACGGAAAGCGATACGAGCACACATCTGTGTTGTGTCTTCCACACCGCTTAACGTCCGATGGGCCTTTGGGAGGCTGCCCAACAAGCACGACAAGGCCACACGCCAGCCAATTTGCCACTGCAATCGTACACACCTTCCACTATGGCAATCGGCGGGACCTGTTTCAGAGATTGATAACCACTACGCCATACTCCCCATCACTATACTACACAACAGCACACCGATGCGTGCTACGGACCACTTGCCATGCGTTCGCGCACACACGCCATTGCAAGTTCAAGTAACTCTCACGCACACCACATGTCAAGCATACATTTCCCATTCATAAGTTGACTTCAGCACTTCTAGTAGCGGAATGGGACAACACTCCGGTATTGCGCCATCGCATCTAGAATATTGCACGGGACCTCAGCTACATGGCATGCATTAGAATTGCGGACAAAAGTAGCACAATGTTCTTTGCATTCTGCCGCCAGTGGGTCCGGTGTCTGGTGTCTGCTGTGCCCGGAACCGATACCACCGGACGCACCGGACACGGCTGCCCCAGCCGGGCCGGGCTGGACGGCGCCACACCGCGGCAGGCGCAACGCCCATCGCGTCGCTCTCGTCTGCTCTCCCCGCCCACACCCCCACCCCGTCGTCCCCCACGGCTTCCCCCGCCCCCGAGGCTGGGAGCCACACGGCCCCCACCTCGTGGGGGGACGCTGTTCTGGGCTGGTCGGGACGCCGCACGGCGTAGTGGCGGTGGCACATCCCGAGTCCTGGGACTCGGCACTGCATGCAAGGGAGGCACTGCACTCGCGGCTGGGACAGCCTCAGTCACTGGCATTCTTCGCGGGTGCTGGGTTCACTGAGCAACACCACACCCGGGCTGAGCCGGCCCCACCGCCAGCCCGTCCAAGGGAAGGGCAGTAAGTGGCTATCGGCCAACTGGCGCCGCCAGCCGCAGACCAAAATGCACCAAGTTGTCATACCAAAAGGGGGGGGGGTCGGCCGCCGCTTGCCAGGGCCCCAAATGACCCCCCCCCCCCCGCCCGGTCCGTAAGCAAAGGCCTGTAGGGCCCGGCCATCAGCGTCCGGCTGCACTTTGCAGGCGTGGACTACGCCTCCCTCGACCGGAAGGTTGAGGAGGCCCCCGTCGGAGCTGGCGGGGTATTGTACCTGCCGTGCCTGTCCGGAGAGCGATGCCCCTTTGCAGATGCGAGGGCCCGCGGGGCGTTTGTTGGGCTTAGTCAATCGACGACCACCGGTATGCCAGACCTCCCCCCGCCCGGGCGACGGGTGTGGCATTGTGGGCAGATGCTGCAGGGCTCAGTCGCACAGCGGAGGTGTGGGGCGAGGGGGCGGATGTAGACACTTTGGCGAGTTGGGCTGTTTGGTGTGTGTGCCAACATTTTTATGTTTGAAACGCGCCCAGATTATGTAACACATATCACCAAAGGTCTTGGCTCCGCCCCACTCAGACACAGTAGTTGTGATGCCCTGGGCGAGTACTGAGCGGCTACAGTAGCTTGGAATTTTCCGATGGGCATGCCCAAAGACAACCAAACAATACACACTCATACACACTCACAGTTGACCAGTACAACCCCCATTCACACAGCGAACGGGATGCATCAATTTTTCCAGGCACTCACCAATTTGAAGGTCACAAGCTTGGAACAACTCTGACATTCCCAGGCATGTTGTCCACCAAAGATGGAGTGCAACTTGGAAGTGTAATCTTGTTACACAGATATTTTGATTTTTGTGTGTGGTGGCTAGGCTTAGGCTGGAGTGTCAGCTACGCAATGATTTTATGGCGCTTTTATGCTCATGTTTGTGTGCAACCATGTGATATGCCAAGAGTATGCCGAAAGCGCTCGTGCTTCCGCGGCACGTCGAAATTTCATATGTGGTGCTAGGGGCATGGTGCTGCGATAGCTCGGAAGTCGCCATCACCGCATTTTCAAGTTGCACTCAACCATTGGTGGCCATCGTGCTCAGAAATTTCACAATTATTTGGAGTGGTAAGTGCCCAGAAAATTTGGAATGTGCCCCGAATATCACATTCAACCAGCACCAGCTACCGACGACTCACGCAGACGCACACGATGTGCACCACACCCATCGCAGATACCACACACACAAACACAAATCGCCTGTGCGCCAAGCCACGAGTCCTGATTTTCAATGCGTTCTACACCAGGCAAACGGGCAATGTTTTATGATGTTGCAAGCTGAAACGCCGACCAACAATGCATGCACTAGTTCAAAACCTCCAGGTTAGGCACCTTACCCAGAAACGGTCACTCCTAAAACCCCAGGCCCACGTTTGACAACACTCTGCAAACAGTGCTGCAAATTTGAGGGCATTTTTGATTGCCAGGGCTGTCCGAGGGCGCCCATGCCCGGTTGTCCATGTCCTTGGCGCATTGTTTGACCGAGACTGCGCGCCTCGTTTAACAGGGGGGGGAGTTTGGCGCTAACGAGGCGCACGGGGGGGGGGGGGGGAGTTCGGCGCTAACGAGGCGCAGGGGGGGGGGGGGGTTGGTGCTAACGAGGCGCGCGCAGGGGGGTGGCGAACGAGGCGCGGGGGGGGGGGGGGGGGTTGGCTCTAACGAGGCGCGCGGGGGGGGGTTTGGCGCGCTAACGAGGCGCGCGCGCGGGGGAATTGGCGCGCTAACAAGGCGCGTCCGGGGGGGGGGGTGGCACTGACGAGGCGCGTAGTCCACATACAAGTCCGTGCATGCACAAGGCGATGCACATACAAGCCGGTGCATACACAAGGTGATGCACACACAAGACGGTGCACACAAAAGCCGGTCTGTAGCCACCACAAGAGTCTTGTTATTTAAGGGGCCACAGGCAAGGCAGTACACATAGACGGCGGTACACACAAAAGGCGGTGTGTAGCCACTGCAGAAATCTTGTTATTTAAGGGGCCACAGGCAAGGCGGTACACAAAGAAGGCGGTACACACACAAGGCGGTGCACACAAAAGGCGGCCACCGCAAGAGTCTTGTTGTTTAAGGGGCCACAGGCAAGGCGGTACACACAGAAGGCGGTACACACACAAGGCGGTGCACACAAAAGGCGGGCTATAGCCACCGCAGAAATCTTGTTATTTATGGGGCCACAGGCAAGGCGGTGTATACACAAGGCGGTGCAGATTCAAGGCGGTGCATACACAAGGCGGTGCATACACAAGGCGGTGCACACCAAAGGCGGTCTGTAGCCACCGCAGGAGGCTTGTTATTCAAGGGGGG